>BTHU01000013.1:74064773-74364773 GCA_036184795.1 Tokudaia tokunoshimensis
CTTAATCCCGGGGCTGGGGAGTGGAGACAGGCAGATCCATGAACTCACTAGCCTGCCAGTGACAGACCATCTCAGAAAACTAGGTAACACGAGTAAAGCCTCCTACCTCCAAGTCTGATGACCTGAATTCTATTCCAGGACCTGTTGGGCAAAAAGAGGTAATCAATATATGCACCGTGGCCAACACAAGCCGCCTGCCCACATTCAAAAATCAATAAGTAAATAAGTAATAAAAGTGTTTAAGTGTGGTTTTTTTTTTGTTTTGTTAGTTTTTTGAGACAGGGTTTCTCTGTGTAGCCCTGGCTTTCCTAAAACTCAATCTGTAGGCCAGGCTAGCCTCAAACTCACAGAGATCTGCTTGCCTCTGCCTGCTGGGATTAAACTTGTGCACCACCACTACCAGGCTCAGGTGTAGGGTTTGTAATTGATGGAACCAGTGAGATGGCTCAGCGAGTAAAAGTGGACAGCTCCTGTAGAACACCACCAGAGGTTGACCTCTGGCCGTCCCATGTATGTGTACGCACCTGCACACACTCAAAAGTGCACTAGCTGCTCTTCTCAATTCAGGAACTCTGGAATGGAACCTATCGAGGTCTTGTGATGGAAGGTGAAGCTGTGGCTTTCTCCTTTTCCTGCCCTGTTATCTTTGTTAGAGTTTCCATTGCTGTGACGATACAATGACCAAGGCAACTCTTATAAAAGAAAACATTTAATTGGGGCTGCCTTACAGGTTCAGAGGTTCAGTCCACTATCATCAGGGCAGGAAGCATGGCAGTGTCCAGGCAGGCGTGGCTTTGGAGGAGCTGAGAGTTCTCCATTTTGTTAAGCTCCCATGTGGCTAAGAGGAGGGTTTCAAAGCCCACGCCCACAGTGACATACTTCCTTCAGCAAGGTCATGCCTACTCCAGTAAGTCCACACCTCCTAACAGTGTCATTTCCTGGGCCAAGCACGTTCAAACCACCACATCTCCCACCAGTTTATAAATCTGTCGTTAGCGCTGAGGTTGTCCTGATCACACACCTGTGAGCACAACTCAACCCAATGTGAGTGTTCACTATGACTGCTTTTCCTCTCTTGCATGATTTTTTTTCCTGTAATACTTGGCTTGTTTTTTTTTCCCACCACTTTTGTTCCTAATAATCCATCCGTAAGTTTGACAAGATGTTCTGCCAAATGTTTTTAAATAACAAATATTTGCTTTCCACTAATCAGATATGCTAAAAAACTCCAAGATTTTGTTTTTGCTTAGAGAATTCTCTCCTATTTTTTAAATTTGAATTAATTTATTATTATTGTGTTTGTGTACATGATTCGTGTGAGGGATATATGAGTTAATGTGTGCTTGTAGTGGCCACAGTGCAATCTTGTAGTGTCAGTTCTATCCTTTGTGTGGGTTCCAGGGTCAAATTTAGGTCATCAGTCTTGGTGATATTCATCTTTATATATTCTGCCATGTTGCTTACTCTTCTCTGTTGTTGGAAAATACATGTGTGTAGAACGTATTATGATTGTATTCACCCCCATTACCCTCTCTTATCCCTCTCCAACTGCCTGCCGATGCTGACTTCTGTCTTTCCAGTGAACACTTCCTACCATGTACACACACACACACACACACACACACACTTGCAGGTATTTGGCAGAGAGCTGTACATTCATGATTACAACAGCCATGTCCCATCCAGAAGATAGCATTTCGCAACAGCACTCTCCACTCTCTGGTTCTTATACACCATCAAGATGGCACTCTTAAAAGATAGTTTAAAACTCATATTATTTGTTTATGAGGTGCATGTACATCATGGGACATGTGTGGCAGTCAGAGGCTGGATAACATGAGTGATTTTGTTCTCTTTAGTCCCGTGGGTTCCCGGGACTAAACTTGGGTCTGAACTTGGGTCATCAGTCTTGACAAGTACTTTATCCACTGAGTCATCTCTGGCCCAAATGCTTTTTTTTTTTTTAAGTGTGGTATCTAAATTAGGTCTATGAAGATTTTTTCCCAGATTTGCTCTTTTTAAAAAAACAACTCTCTTCTAAGTATTAAAAGGGGGAATGTACTAAAGATAAATCATATGGTTGTTTCAGATACAAAAAACAAATAACCAAAAACAAAGCAACCCCCACCACCCTAAAAAAATCCTCACTATCTAATTGAAGCTTAGCAAATGTGCTACAGAAGGAAAATTCTTTGCTTTGAGAAAAGGCATCTCTCAAAATCTGAATTAAATATCATAGAAAACAATAAAGATGGGATGTTTTTCCCTAGCATCAGGCTCAAGGTAAGAATGTCTAGTCGTACCATGTCTACTTGAGGGCCTGGAGATATAACAAGGTAATCAAGTCAAGTATAAGCAAAATCTTGCCCAGAATAGGACTCTATAGAGCCAGAGTCAAGCTTCATCAGGAATCAGCTGTGGCTGTTGCACAGATTCACCAAGGCATCTGTGATGATTAGCTTTCACTGCATCTTGAGACAGCCTAGAATACCTTGGAAGACAGTCTCAGTGAGAAACTGTCCTCATTAGGTTGGTCTGTGGGCACGCCTGGGGGCTCGTGTCTTGATTGCTTTAATTGTTGTGGGATGCTCATCATAAATATGAGAGGCACCTTCTGGTAGCATCTCAGATAAAGATGTGGAAGAAGGAAAGCTTTGCTCTTTTGCTTCGTTGAACTTCACTCTTGTTGGTAAGTTCATCAACTCTGTTGCTGCAACTGTCAATTCCGTTGTATTAGAACCAGTTTCCCACAAAAACTGAACATCAGTGGCTCTCCAGGAATCTCCCAGGCCTTCATTGTTAGCTTGGGACTGCTGGGACCTCCAAACTTGCAGACCCAGTACCTACATATTCTCAGTATGAGTCTCTCCAGTATGAGTCAGCCATTGTTGGATGACCCAGACTATAACGATTGTGTCAGACAGTGTAATACATGCTCTTTTAATAACCTTCCATTCTATTGGTTTTGTTCCTCTAGAGAACTGTGTATCTGTGGAATATTCATAGCAGCTGGCCTGGTGTGAGGGAGGCTTCTCTACATGCTTGGCTGACACTCTTCTGCTCACAGCAGCCAGGGTGGAGCCTCAGGGAAGGACTTAAAATCTGTCAGTTAGGGGGTCACATTGCTCGGACTCCCCACATGTTAGCATATTTAAAGGAAAATCAAACATTACCTTAGTTGGAGTTTCTATTACTGTGAAGATACATCAAGACCATGGCAACTCTTATACAAAAGAAAACATTAATTGGGGCTGGCTTACAGTTTCAGAGGTTTAGTCCATTATCATCATGTCCAGAAGCATGGCAGCACACAGGCAGACATGGTGCTGGAGACAGAGCTGAGGTTCTTCATCTGCATCGGCAGGCAGCAAGAAGTGACTATGGACCACTAGACCTGACTTGAGCTTCTGAGATCTCAAAGCCCTTTAGTGACACACTTCTTCCAACAAGGCCACACCTGCTCCAACAAGGCCACACCTCCTAATAGTGTCACTCCTTATGAGACTAGAGATTGGGTCATCCATTTTCATTCAAACCAGCACACCAATAGTGTTCACAATGGTGTTCAGGTTGTAGCCTGTCATTCAAAAGGCATTTCTTCTCACAATGTTTGTTCCTGTTCCTACATCCCAGAGAACACCCATCTTCAGATGATTGAATTGAAAGACAGTGGCCCTGAGGCGCAGCTGCTGCCCAGTCCATGCCAGTGGTCTAGCTCATAAATCAGTGGTGTTAACAAGTGTTAACCATCTCTAGTTTTAGGTATATACACAGATATGACACCACCTCAATCCCTGACAGAAGGAAGGATTTTTGCTCTGCACGGTACCCCAGATTGAGCCACATGACTATTTCTGAGTGTGTAGCTGAGTCTAGAGGTAGATGACAGATATCACAGTTTCTTCAGGTATGAGCCTCAGACCTTGCCACTGTGAAGGGAAGGGAGGTCTCCAATGCGCTCGAGGTGCACAGACTGAGGGGTACTGTGGAAGTACAAATGAAGGCCACTCCCACAAAGACATGAGGGTGTTGGTGTTGAAGATCTGGATTTGAAGGCAGGGAAAGGGACAGTTTAATGGTGTCTAATATCCAAAGTGATCATTTCCAAAGAAATCACTGCTATCAACATATAACTACATATCTAAAAGCTAACAATAAATAAAAGAACTAAAATATAATAAAAAGTATTAAGAAAGTGCAGGAAGGAGGTTGATAAAATTAAAATGCAATCATGGTTTCTTAATGTAGACAGTTACCAGTCTGAAATGTAATAAATAGAATATAAGAAACTATCTTGGTAATATTGTGAAGAAAGAGATGAAATATCTAACAATACATGCAACAGAGATATTAAACCTCAGGTAGGCAGTGGTGGTGCATGGCTTTAATCCCTGCATTCAGAGGCAAAGGCAGGTGGATCTCTGAGTTTGAGGCCACCCTGGTCTACAGAGTGAGTTCCAGGTCAGCCAGGGCTACACAGAGAAACCCTGTCTTGAAAAGTGAAAGAGAGCAAGAGAGCGAAAGAGGGTGAGAGAGCAAGAAAGCAAGAGTGAGATAGTGAGAGAGCAAGGGAAAGAGAGACAGAGAGAGAGAAAGGAAGGAAAGAAAGAAAGAAAGAAAGAAAGAAAGAAAGAAAGAAAGAAAGAAAGAAAGAAAGAAAGGAAGGAAGGAAGGAAAGGAAAGAAGAGAAAGGAAGGAAGGGAAGGAAAGAAGAGAAAGGAAGGAAGGAAAGGAAAGAAGAGAAAGGAAGGAAGGAAAGAGAGAGAGAAAAAGAAAGAAAGAAAGAAAGAAAGGAAGGAAGGAAGGAAGGAAGGAAGGAAGGAAGGAAGGAAGGAAAGAGAGAGAGCATTGGGGGATGCTCAGCAGTTAAGAGCACTGCTGCTAGCAGGGAACTAGAATTCTGGTCTCAGTACCATGAGCTAGGCTCAACTCCAGCTTCAGGGGATCCTACACCCTCTTCCCACCATGGGCACTGAGCTCATGTGCCCATGTGCTCACACACACACACACACGTAAAAACTAAAATACTTATTTAAAAATTCCAAATTCAAATGAAGCATGTTTGGGGATCCAGCTGTGGTTTCACGTCCTCCACTTACTCCCTCACAGGGTGTCCAGATGCTGCTGTTCACCTGGCTGGAGTGGGTGGGGTCTGCAGGGTCCTGGTCCTGCCAGAGAGGTGGGGCAGCACTTCTCTGGGGATCTGTGTTACAGGCTTTCTCCAATGCTCTTCAGCTGTCTTAGATGACCTTAGCTTGTGCTCATACACTTTATTCAGGGTAGGTGAAGGGCCCAGCCTAACATTACAAACTCCATTTTGTATTTAGACTCGATTTTATGTTAAATTTGTCCTCAGGCTGAACTCAGTTACTGGAAAAACCACACCCCTAGCAACTTTAGCTAACTTTCCTAAAAGCAGCTGCTCCATCCTTAGTAACAGCCAGTCAGTTCGTAAAAGTGCCTAATGTTCCAGATGTTTTGAAATAGATTACTCAAATTAATCAATCATGTAACTGATAAACTGGAAAGCTCCCTACCTGCTGTAACCGTGATAAAAAGGCAAGACTTCACCAGCTTGGCACATTCCATATCCTTCCACTGCGTTGAAGAGGTTGGAGGGTCTGAGCTCAATCTTGAACAAAGACTCTGCTTTTGCATACGAATTGGATTCCTGGTGGTCTCTAGTGGTCTGTGGGGACCTTGAATACACTTTATTTGGGGCAAACCAGGGCTATATACGGTCCTTGAAGAGTGGGAAGGAGTTGTCAGGGTAAATGAAAATCATTGATGGGAATTTAAAACTCTGAAACGCTTCATTCCTATGGAGAGGCATTCCAGGAATCTCAGGTACTTGCTGGGTGGATTCTTATTGGCATGGGGATGGGGACTGAACTTGTAGGTTTACTAAGGACTATTCAACCTTCCCCAGGTAGAGGGTATGACAGGTCAGGCTCCAGAGATAAGGTCAGAGAAAGCGAATCCCTGCTGGAAAAGGGAGTCCTCCATATTGCACTGAGCTCAGAGGAGCTATTCGGTCATGGTAGATTGAGACCTTAAATAGAAGCGTTTCTCAACAATGTGAATTAATAATTTGGGTAAAAAGAAACAATGTTAAAATGCTGTCAACTGTTCCTACATGAATTTACACATCTAATGTAAGTGCATTAAAAATACTAACAAAAATGTTTTGCACATGGGGTGTGTGTGTGTGTGTGTGTATGTGTGTGTGTGTGTGTGTGTGTGTGTGTGTGTGTGTGTGTGTGTGTGTGTGTGTATGTTTAGACCCAAAGACTTGAGGGTGTCACCCTCAGAAACACCATTTACCTTCAGGCAAAAGGGGGTAGATTTCAGAAAAGATAAACCTTTCAATAAATTACTTTGGGGCAATTGGTCAGCAACCTGCTACAATAGAAAAATGAATAAATAAAATAGCACACCACTCAGCTGTAAAAGAGATGACCAGACCATGGGAATATGAAAGAACTTCCCAGTCAGGAACTATTTGACTGCATCAGAGTTCCAGCTAGCCAGATAGGAGGATAGGAAGTTTTGTTTTAAAAAGACAAACTAAGAATAAATTTTAAACAAAGCAATGTTTTTTAACTTGACATTTTCAAGCAGGTGTGTCATTGTACATTGTCTCAGTCCACCCTGCTACCCCGTTTTTCTCCTCCATGGTTCTTGCCTCTCTTTTCCTGGTTCCCTTTCCCCCAAATCATCACCCCTTCTGTTCTCATGCCACATGTATTCCATCTTCATTAAGAAAATAAAAAACTTTTGCAAATGACATTTCCATAATATGTAAAGAGCAAAACTAAAAATAGGAAAATGGACAAAAATGCTTTTTCAGGGTAAAAAAATGAGTCATAAAAGATAAGACTTCCACTTTTGAAAAAAGAATAAAGAGCTGGCCCAAACATCTGAGTAAACACGTTAAGACAGTCACTCTCATGACTGAAGCGCTGAGGGTGTGTCTCTAAACCTCTTTTGATGAGCAATTTGGCCATATGTCTAAGAAAGCTTTTATACTATAGGTTTTTTGATGTGGGTGCAGGACTCTCATGAAGCAGTGCTCACAAGCCTGGACACACTCTGGTTGTCCATCCCCTTAGAGGTCACAAGCAGGCATGACCTGTTTCCCAGAGGCTCCCAGTTACAGCATCATGGTGTGCTGGAAATATCCCCACTGGGCCTTCCATTTTGGTAATTTTTTCTGTCTTGCCTTTACCTTTTCCCTCTGTCCCAGCTCAGTCCAAGACCCCAGCCTGTGGAGAAAACTGGCCTTGGAGCAGTCAGGGTCACGGCTGGTGTAGTCTGGAACAGAGAAGTGATTTTCCACCTCAGCTTGGTTCAAAATGAAACCACAGTCTTGGGAACTCCTTACTTGCATAAATAAAAACATGCAGACTCATGGTCAGGTTTTCATATTTCAAGAGCCAAACTTTAGAAAGAAGGGGGGAAGTAGGGGAAGTAGGAGTGGTCTCTCACGGAGCCAGAGGACAGTATCTAGGAGCCTCCTCTACCTTGGGTTTCCCAACCTCTCAGTTCTTCAGTAGCCAGCAGGAACCATCCCCATGCAGTGTGTGTGTGTGTGTGTGTGTGTGTGTGTGTGTGTGAGAGAGAGAGAGAGAGAGAGAGAGAGAGAGAGAGAGAGAGAGAGAGAGAGAGCGCATTGCAATGCCTCTTGGTCTTCTCTCTGGGGCTTCTAGTCTGGCAAGGAGGCAGACAACATTCAGAGTGACCAGTGACCAGACAGCCTCTCTAGGGCTCAGAGCAAAGCTAGGCCCATCCATCTCCTCTGACCTTTCCTTCCAGTCATAGTGAGGTGGTCAAAGGAGATCTTCAAATTAAGATAGTAAAGGTAAGGGTGTTTGAGTTGGGGTACAGAGTAGAGGGGTCAGTGTGGGGGATAAGAGTGGGGAGTTCAGAGTGGGGGTTAAGGATGGGGGCAGTCAGAGTCAGGGGTCAGAGTGAGTTGGTTTCATCATGATGATAAAAACAGTAGCTCTCCTCGTTGGGATCTCTCTTGTGGGTTTCAGAACATTAGTGGATGCTGATGGGGAATGTCCCTGAGGTTGTGGGCAGTCTGTGAGCCAGGCACTTCAGCAGGGGAGGTGTATGCAAACCCACCTTACAGAGGAACAGGGGCTCAGAGGGAAAGCAGAAGCTACTGAAGCTTCAGAACTGTTTAGAGGCACAGCTGCTGCTCAGTCTACAAAGCCCATCATGTCATGGGCCACAGAAGGCTGTGGGCACGCTTGGTGGAACAACCAGGCCTTTCATCGTCCTCTTGAGACAGGAGAGGAAAATGAGAAAGTCATGGGGACATGGGAAAGGAAAGGGCCACCCTGAGCTTCACTTGTTCCTTCCTGCTGACCACTGATAATGTCCAAATTGCCCACTGAGACAGCACATGTTGTCTTAAAGACCTCACCATTAAAGATAATAACCGGTGGTTATTTCTGACTCAAATGGCCTAGCAATGTTGAATGTTCTCTTACCCCTACATCTAAAGATACCCTTCAGAAAACTATCTTACAACTTTTTTTTAACAAAAAAATTCTTTAATTCCCCACCTGGTTGTAAGCTACACCCTCTGAGCAATGTTAAAGATGGGGAAGGGTGCTTCTTACCAGTTTTTAGAGCCTTCACTCAGGAGCCCCCCAAACCCTGTACATATCCACAGTGAGAAACAGCTCAGCGCTGCTCATCTTTGAAAGCCCGAACCTACACTCTCTGGCTCTCTTCTGCCCCTGAACACCTTTCTTTCTATTTTTAAATACATTTTAGTTAAAATAGAATTAAATCACTCCCCTGTCCCTTTATATTCAATAAACAGCAACTCAGACTGGTGAGATGGCTCAGTGGGTAAAAGTGATCACACACAGCCTGACAACCCAAGTTCCATGCCTGGAACTCAGCAGGGACAGTGGGGAACTGATTCCTAAAAGTTGTCCTGTGTCCACTCACGTGCCACTGGCACACCTGTGTCTGCACAGTGTCACGTGCACACAAGAAACAGACGACGCCAGCCCTGCTCCCCACTAGCCTGTCCTTGAATTCTTTTCCTCACAAAAGCAGGACCCTAAGAGAAAAGGGACTCTTCCAGTACTAGTGACAAAGTCACTGCTTTTCTGTCTCTCAGTTAGAAGGACACACACTCTCCCAGGCCCTTCCCATGTTTAGGAACACTGTGACAAGATGTCCGTTCCATGTCCTGTGCACATGGCCACATTCACCAAGGTGCCATCTCCACCTTCCTGACTTCCTTCTCTTGGTATATAGAGCAAGGCCAGGGAGCCAGCAACACCAGGAGCCAAGTATGGATGATGTCAGCTGCAGGCCGTCGGCCCAGAGCCTGCATTGTTCATGATGGCACACTTACTTCCTCATCTTTTCCGGTTTTGAGTCCTTGACACCATCTGTGGATCTGCACAAGCATACAACTGTTCTGTGGAACAAGGGAAAAGACTGAGAGAGAAAAAAGACCAGAGTGAAGCAGACAGGAACTTGGTGACAGCTAGTGGTGGGGCATGTTGGCACAAACCTTGTCCTTGAGGAGCACCTGATGTCACTGTGGATGTCACTGATGGACCTTCAGGTACTCTATGTAGCTGGCTGATGCAGGCCGGGTCAGTGACCTGTCTCTGGCATTAGCTCAGGTAAGGGTGTAGAACCAGAGGTGTGAGTGAGTGTGTGTGTGTGTGTGTGTGTGTGTGTGTGTGTGTGTGTGTGTCTGTCTGTCTGTCTGTCTGTCTGTCTAACTATATGACTACACCTGTATGCATGAATGCAGGTGTTAGGAGAGGGTGACCAGTGTCCTTGTTTACAACTCCTTACCAGTTCCTTTGAGGCTCTCTATGTATTTTTAGCTAGACTGGAAGCCGGAAGGCCCTAGGGATCCTTCAGTGTGATGGTTGTTCTTGGCTATTGGCTTGACTACATCTGGAATTTACCGAAACCCAAGCAGCTGCCTGTGGGGGATTTTTCCTAATGAAATCATTTCAATGGGAAGTCCCACCTTTAATCTGAATCTTTTGATGTGAGAAGATCGACCTTTAATCTGGGCCCCACCTGCTGGCAGTCTATATAAAAGACACAGAAGAAGGAAGCTCTGTCTTTGTTTGCTTGACTCTACTCTCAGTCAAATGCACTCTTTCAGCACCATTAGAGCCTACTTCTTCAGGATTCTGGCATATAATAAAGATAGCTGAGACATCCCACCTCGTGGAATGGATGACTACTGGATTCTTGGAGCTTCTGTTGGTAGATTACTGTTGTTGAGCTAGCATGCATAAGATGCCTTGATTGTAGTGTGGATACTGAAATCCAGACTCCAGTTCATGATTGTGCTACATACACTCTTAACCAGTAAAGGCATCATTCCAGAGGCACAGTTCTTGCTGAGAGGCAGGATCTCTGGCTCTGAAAAAAGGGCTCTGTGTTAGGACACATGGGGCAAACAAAAGCCATTTCCCCTTAGAGAACTTCCTTCTAGAACACAGCAAAGTGGCCTTTGCTCATGATCTAGGTCTAGGCAGAAACCTCAGGCCACACATCATGGTCAGATCAAGAGCTGGACTTTGGTTGGGTGTGGTAGAGGACATCTGTAATAATCCCAGAACTCAGGAGGCAGAGGTGGGAAGATTCAGAGTTCTAAGCTAGCCTGAGCTACCCAGCAAGGCCCTGTCTCAAAACAACAGCAATAAACAATAAATAAATGAATAAGTAGGCACCCAACTTTGAATTCTGGTTGAGGGTCATGAGTTTGAGAACAGCCTGGGTTATATAATAAGATTCTGTCTCAACGTGCCCCCTCTAAAAATTTAAAAACAAAACAGACAAACAAATCAACAAACAAACAGCCTTTTGTTCTAGCACATGGGAGGTTGGGGCAAGAAGCATTTTAGATTTATCTGAGCTACAGAGCAAGACTCTGTCCAATACCAAAACAATCCTGCTTTGTCTTTCTGAAGATCTACAATGCCTTCTACATTTCTTGGTTTGAATAACTTCTATACTCACTCCAAATACATGATCTGGAAGTTTAGTCCCCCATGTGGCAATTTTGAAGTGGTGGACTGTTTAAAGGGTGGGGCATGGTGGAAGACAGGTGGGTGGTGGTCTTTGCCCTTATGGATAAATTAATACTGGTTTTGTGGGAAGAGGTTAGATCTGACAAGAGTGAGCTGGCTCTCAGAAAGCAAGCTACTGGGAATCAAGGCCTGGCTCTCCTTAGTGTCTGTTGCACATGACTGCCTTCCTTATCCTTTCTTTGCCATATGGTGAAGCAGCCATAGTGACCTTGCTGGGATGGTTGAACCATGCTGTATTGACGTCCTGGCCACCAGACTCATGAGCCAAATGAAACTTTTAGTTGTATGTTACATTGCATCAGGTAGTTTGTCACAGCAAGGCAAGATGGAACAAAAGAGCAGTTATAGAATGACTCGTAGTGAATCAAGCTCTTTTCTTTGAGCTCTGCAGATATGGCTCTAGGCTAGAGGTTTCTGGAAGCTCCAGATATTACCCATTGGCTAAGCATAATATCTCAGTATCTGCCTGAACTTTCCTTACTCCAGCAGATCTTCTAGGCTTGTAGGTATGTCCAATCTATTTCTGCTGTGTGGCTGTGTAAGATGTGCATGTTTATATGCATATGTACATATGTGCACAATGCCTATGTACATGCTCGTGGAGACCAGAGATCAATATTGGGTGTCCTTGATCATTCTCTATCTTATTTATTGAGACAAGGTCTCTAGTGAGTCTTGAGCTCATAGGTTTGGCTATCCTGGTTGAACATTTAACTCCAGGTATCTGCTTGTCTCTGACTCCTCAGCCCTGAGGTTATAGGCACAAGCCACTGTGCTTGACTTTTACACAGGTCTTGGAAATGAAAACTTGGGTCTTGATGATACGCAGCAAACACTTCACTGAGCTACCTTCCCAGGCCCTGTATTCAGCCTTTAGAGATTGTGATGAATGACATCTACAAAGTTCACAAATAGGAACTGCACAGTTGAGCTGCAAAAAAAAAAAAGTAAAATACTGGTTATTGATATTGTTTCAAATAAGGTGCTAGGCTGCCTTCACAGGTACCCTGTGCTTCCTGCAATTGAACATGCTTGGAACGAGAGGCGAAGACGTTACTGGATTACCGAAAAGGCCCCTATCTTTGTAGGAGCTGGAGTCTTTCTTGGGCAGGACTTGCTAATGCTGGTTGTTTTCTTACTGGGCCTGTGTGGGCTCAGCCCCTGCACTGTCTCACAGCCATGCACTCTCTTGCTCTGCAACAGTAACTTGGAAAGCCATAGGGAAAGACAAAGTCAGAGCTGTCCATTTGTCGGGGGCCACTGCGCTCCAGGACACGGGTAACAAGGATTTAACTTAGGTAGTGTGACATCGTGGGTTTCTTTGTGCTGCTGAAGGGTTCACCCACCTGCTCCCACATCACCACACTCCACAGTATTGGGGAGTGCAGAGGCTGGGGGAGAGGAGAGCTCAGAAGAAAAACGCTGTAGCTCTTATTACACCATTGGGCAAATCCCCTCTCAAGTTTTAGCTCAGTAGCAAGACTCTGACAGGAAAGACCCTGGATGTGTTTGGAAGAAGGTTGTGGCTCTGTTCTGCACAGCACTAACATCTATCCTCCTGGGCACTCAGTTATGCTCAGTAAAAGAAACTGAGAGAGAGAGAGAGAGAAAGAGAGAGAGAGAGAGAGAGAGAGAGAGAGAGAGAGAGAGAGAGAGAGAGAGAGAGAGAGAGGGAGGGAGGGAGAGAGAGAGAGAGAGAGAGAGAGAGAGAGAGAGAGAGAGAGAGAGAGAGAGAGAGGAGGTGCATTTCTTCGAGGTCCTCTGGACCACCCCAAGCATGATGCTCCATTCTCCTAGCAGTGAGGAGATGTGTTGTGGTACCCAATGCTCTGGCACCCATCACCTTGGTGGGCCACTTCTCCTACTCTAGAGTCTGCAGCAGGGAGCCAAAAGCCAGAATTCCTTCCCCTCTGCCTCTTAGTCACCCCCTTTGTATCCGAGGACCCAGCCCTTCCAGGTGAATGTTAACTGGAGTGACCCACCTAGGAACTTAGAAGTTTATGTGTGCGTACTCACCTGTATGCCTGCATTTGGAGGTCAATGTCAGGGGTCTTCAACCACTCTCCAGCTTACGTATTTATTTAGAGACAAGGTCTCTTGTTGAAACGAACTCACAGAATCAGTGGACTGTCTCACCACCAAGCCCCAGGATCATCTTGTCTCCACTCCACAGTACTGGGGTTACAATGGCACAGTACTGTTTGCCTTTTCTTAAAACATGGAATTCGGGAGGGGGGAGTCCACCATGCTTGTAAGGTATCCTCTACCAGTCATCCCTGTGTTTAAGACAGGATCTCACGTATCCCAAGCTGGCCTTGAACTGGATATGTATCTGAATATGACCAATCCTACCCCCCTTCCTCTACCCCCCCAGTTACAAGCATGGTTTAATGATTTAATGGTTTGAACTCGGGGCCTTGAGCATTCAAGTCAAGCTCTCTACCCACTTAGGGACACCCTTAGTCCCTAACTAGGAATTTATCTAGCATCCTTGGTAGATTCCTTTCCCCACTAGAAGTATGGAAAAGTCCTTGAAAATGTCAGACAGGTTAGCTGCCCCCACCCTATGCTGGAATGCTCTGGGCACAATCTAAGGCTCCCCACTCCTCCAGGCACTTCACTGGGGTTCAGGAAAGAGTCTAGGTTGCCTGTTCGGGTTTATTCCTTGTGGTCTCACCTGCTGTTTGTCATTCAGCTCGAGCCTGAGACAGGCTGAGTGGATTGGCACTAAAGCAGGTGATTTATATTCTGAGCAGAGTTTAAATGAACTGTGCAGAAGTCAAATCTCGAATTGTTCTTGTTTACCTTGAGCAGGGCTGAAGACTTAGGCTTGGGTCCATCCAAATTCCTAATGGGCCAACTGCCCCAATTACAGATGATCCTGCAGGAGTCTGGATGCCTCGGGAGGGGCTCAGTGTCCTTCAGCTTGGGCAAGGAATGCTTCGGGGCACAGGGAAGGTGCAGGAGACAGGGAAAGGGTGTTGGGCCAGGGAATGACTTTCACAGATCGCCTGTTCTCTCCTGCAACAAGAACTTCAGAAGACAGCGGCATTCAAAGGGGACAAGACTTTACAGTGGGTGGCACTGGGAGAGGCCATCCATGGTGCTGTTAGTGACACAGGATAAGCTAGTATTTGGAGGGGAGTTGGTTTTTGAGTCTCATATAATGGAGGCCAGCTTTGAACTCCTTATGTAGCTGAAGATGACCTTGACCCTCTAATCTTCCTGCTCAGTCCGTTCCCAAGTGTGAGGTTTAAAGGCGCACACCACCATGCTCATTTTAGAGATACTGGGGGTCTAACCCAAGACCTCCCTCTTGCATACTTGATCTCTCTCATCTATGCCTATGGCATCTCACTCAATGTTTGACGCATAAGCATGCTGGGTGAGAAATATGGAAGGAAGAATTGCATTTATGCTTACCTTCCTGCAAAGCCAGATGGCCAGTTCTGAAGCAGGACATTGACCTAAGAACCTTGCTGTAGCCTGAGCGAAGCAGAAGTGCCATAGCTCCCACAGGATAGCAACATTTAACCTCCAGGGGGACTGTGGGAAAGAGATCTGAGTCAGCCGTCTTCGCAGGTGTGAGAGCTCCCACCTCTAAACTCTAGGGCTGCTCTGGGCAGTCCCCAGGGTTCTGACTCCAGGGTCCCCCACCTAGACAGCAG
Organism: Tokudaia tokunoshimensis; assembly: GCA_036184795.1. Taxonomy (NCBI): domain Eukaryota; kingdom Metazoa; phylum Chordata; class Mammalia; order Rodentia; family Muridae; genus Tokudaia; species Tokudaia tokunoshimensis. The sequence goes on from BTHU01000013.1 coordinate 74,079,538, forward strand.
CAGGAAGGAAGCTCTGGCCTCTGCGCTCACTTAGCAGCCCAGCACCCATGGGATGTCGATGTCTGAGCCCAGCTATCCCTATAGATGGGCCTTTCCAGTGCAGCTCTGGTTTTTGAGGACAGAAGTGTATTCAATCCAAGTGTGCTTTGGGAATTTCAAGAGTCACCCCGGGCAACTCCTGAGATTTGGAAAGGTAATCAGTAGGGTCACCTGCCAGTTCCTTCTCCTCCTCTCTCCTCCAGGGAAGTGACACAGAGTCATGCATGCACACCTGTATAAACACAATATGCACAAATGCATAGTTGTGTCACCTGTCAACACATATACAGACATATAACTACTCCCATGAGAAGTTGTTCTTTCTCTGTGTCAAGAATATTTCCTGAGGCAATAGGTGGAGCTCATCTCAACAGAGTTCTTGCCTAACAACATTCTAGTGGATCAGAAGGTCAAGGTCATCCTTGACTGTATCCTGTGCTCAAGGGTAGCCTGGGATACATGAAACTGTCTCAAAAACAAAACCTAAGTGTTTCAGGAAAAGTTATTTAGGTTCAGAAATCCCCTGGCCTGAACCCCTGTCATTCAAGAGGTCAGAATTGTCACATAGGGTCAGCTTCTTGGCTTATCAAGGCTGAAATTTTCTCTGGTGGAAGTCTAGAGAACTAACTAATAAAAGGGGTGTGCGTGTGTGTGTGTGTGGGGGGTGAGGAGTGTTTTCCCTACTGCAGATTCTGCGTGTTCCTGATGTGACTGTGTTGAGTTTCCCTTAATAAGTTCCAATCTGGGTCTGTCATCCTTGTTTTAAATGGAGTTATAATTTCAGCTGTCAGTTTATTTCCCAAAGTGAAAATAGCAAACAGGGCTTTAATGAATCAATCACCCAGCACAATTGCGTAAACAGGAGGCTGAGGGGCGATGGCTGGTGTGCCGGGAAGCCGGAGTCTTGCTTCCTGAGCCCCTCTCACCAATGGCTCTGGTAGATGCTGGGGATCCAGGGCTGCAGCAGGACACATCAGGGTATCCATCCACACCTGTGGGAACAAATGAACCTCTGAGGTGGCCGGGGATGGCTCAGTCAGTACAATGCTTCTATGCAAGTGTGAGGACCTGAGTTTGGACCCCCAATATCTACATAAATAATGAACATGTTAGCAAGCAGGTGTAGCTCTGTTCCGGTAGACTGCACTGAAGAGACAGGTACCCAGGCTCTCCCCAATATAACATCGCTTGGGACACGGCCTGTTGGGGCTTCCAGGAGAGACCCTTGGTCCTGGAAAGACTGGATGTAGGGGAACGCCAGGACAGAGAAACGAGAGGGAGTTGAATGGAGAAAAGAGGGAGGGAAGGGGGCTTATGGGACTTTCGGGGAGGGAGGAAACGGGAAAGGGGAAATGATTTGGAATGTAAATTAAAAAAATAAATAAATAAAATAAAATATAAAAAAAATCACACCCTGTCTCATGGTTTCAAGTAAGTTTTCAGTTTTGCATGGAGGAGGATTCTTAGTTGTCCTGGGGTGCAAGTGCCTTGGGCAGTGGCTGGGCACGTTTGTAAGATTAAGGAATGGGGTCTTCGTGCTGGTTAGTTTTTGTCAACTTGACACAAACCTAGACTTACCTGGGTGGTGGGAATTGCCTGCATCACACTGGCCTGTCGACTCGACTGTGGGTGCATTTTTCTTGATTAATGGCTGATATGGAAGGGCCCATTCCCCTGTAGGCAGTGCTGTCCCTGGACAGGTGGGTCTGGGGTTGCTGAGCAAGCCAGGAGGAGCAAGCTAGCGAGCAGCCTTCCTCCGTGCCTTCTGCTTCAAACTCCTGCCTTGACTCCCCTCAGTGACGAATTATAACCTGAAAAACGAAATAAACTTTCCTGCATCCCAGCCTGTACTGACCAGTGTTTTATCACACTAACAAAAAGCAAACTAGCACAGTCTTCTAGGCCAAGGTCCACCTTGGCCGACTGAAGTCCTCCTAGATGGCCAGAGAGATGTGACGGGCAGAGAAGAGAGCAGCGTATACCTAGGAGGAGATCCTGGTCCAACCACAGCACTCAGCATTTGCCGAGTGAACACAATTAGGCTTTTAATTCTCCCCAAAATAAAATGCCTCCCCAGGGTCAGACAGATGATCTCAAGTCTTTTCATCTGTTTTAGAACGTGTGTGCATGTATGTACAAATGTGTGTGTGTGTGTGTGTGTGTGTGTGTGTGTGTGTGTGTAAGCACATGAAGAACATGTATAAGTGCATGGATACTTAAAATCAACCTTGAGCGTAGTTCTTAAGAGCAGTCCACAGTTTTTGAGACAGGGCCTCTCACAGGCCTGGAACTCGCAAGACTGGCTTGTGTAAGAGCCTCAGGGATCCTCCTATCTCTAATTTAAGATGAGAAGGAAAATGAAGAGAAGATCACTGGAGACCCTCAACATTTCCAGTCAAATGTGAACACAGGCATGGGAAAGGGGCCAAAAGCACAATCTGTGGCTGCCATTCCTGCTGCCTGTGCCTGAGGGGTCGGTGGAACCAGCTGCTGCCCCTTTCCTGGTGTGCGTCAGTTCCTGCTTTTCCTTTAAGAGGGTGTGGTGTTTCCAGGGGACATGGGGCCCCCTATTCATGAGGGACACATGCAGCATTAATGCAAGATGACTTCTGCTGACATTGACTCTCCAGAGGTGAGAAAGATCTCAGCTGTAGGAATGGTCCAAGTGAACACAATTAGGCTTAAAGATTTATTATGATATATATATATATATTATATATATATGTATGTATATAGTGTGTGTGTGTGTGTGTGTGTGTGTGTGTGTGTGCTCCTGTTTGCCAGATCCCATTATAGATGGTTGTGAGCCACCATGTGGTTGCTAGGAAGAGTAGTCAGTGTTTTTAACCACTGAGCCATCTCTCCAGTCCCAGGAATGGGGCTTAAGTCCGGGTTAGTCACCTTACCCAAAGTCCACTCTTCTTGGAAACAAGAAGAAAAACACCTCACTGGGGACATTTGGAGTGTTCTTGAATTGACACATCTCCCAAGAGAGAAAGGGGGGCTGTTTCTGAAGCTTGCTTGCAGGTTCTTTGAGAGGTGACCCTTTATCCATCCCCCTTTGATTTTTTTTCTGATAGTCATTTTATTAAAAGGTTTATGTTGGTTTTGTTCACTATTCTACTATTAAACAAAATAAAAATCCTAAGGAGATGGCTCCATTGATAAAGAGCTTGCTTGCAAGAATGAGGACCTGAGTTCAGTTCCCCAGAACCCATATTTTAAAAGCAGCCCATGCTTGTAAGCCTGGTGCTGAGGAAGCGAAGACAAGCAGATCCCTAGGGTTTTCTGGCCAGCCTGCCTATCCCATGTGAGAAGTTCCAAGCCAGTGGGAGATGCTGTCTTCAAAAACAGCATGGATGGTATCTAAGGAATGACACCTGAGATTGTCCTCAGACTTCCACGCATACACGCACATATAACTAAAGACATATGAACAAGCAAACAAATGCACACATTTATTCTTTCAGAAGCCAGGCAACTGTTAACAAAGGATCAATAAGTTTTGGCTTTGAATTGGGTAATTAATAAGATCGGAGAGTGAATCAACCACACTTGTTCATTACTCTGAGCCTCACTTTCTGGTGAGCCTCTATTGATGGGAGGCTGATAGTCCTTAGTCAAAACCGAGGGAGAGTCAGAGTCACAGGCACATGGACCTAAATAGACCTAAGAGGTGAGCGGGAAGAGAGCTGGCCCACGTCCTGGAAGTCCCTCATGCAGAGAGGGTGCTTTGTGTTCCTTAGCTACATGCAATAGAAATGAAAATCTAGCCAACTTGACAAAAGGAAACTACGGCAATCGGTTGGGGACTTCCACATGATAGAAAGAACTGAGCTTAGGAAGGAAGGAAACAGGTCACAGCACAGGGCGGGAGTCTAGGCAGCTCAAGGTCGTAAGGCAAGAACGATTTGATCAGAACAATCTGCTGGGAAGGAGACTGGTGCCTTCGGGTCAGGAATTCACACCGACTGGAGTGGCCAACAAGGAGTCCCACCATTAGTGTAGTCTGCTCACGGGGCTTGTTATGGTTCCCTGCAGGACCGTCATAGAGTGATTGACAGTAAGGAAGATGGGCTAAGGGTTCTTTCTCTTTTATTCCTTCCTTCCTTTCTTTCCTTTGTACTCCCTCACTCCCTCCTTTTCTTCCTCTCTTCCCCTTCCTTTCTTGAAACAGAGTTTCATGTAACCCAGGCTAGTCTTGCTAGTGGGAGTACCGGCATGCCCCAACACATCCAGTCTGTGCAGTGCTGTGAATTGGCCTGAGGACCATTCATGTGCTAGGCAAGCACTCGACCCACTCACTAAGCTATATCCCCAGTCAAGAAGAGATCATTGTGATGAAGGAAATTAGGATCTTAGAAGGGAGAATGGATTATGGACTGCTCCCAGACCTGTGAAGTCAGCTGGTTGTAGCAGTCCTAGGCAAGAACACAGCCATCTTCAGTCTGTTTTGGAAGCCTGAGTGCCTCTCCATCCATCTCTGAGTTCAGCTCAGGTCAACTGCCCAGTGAGTAGTGATCTCTTAACTTCAGTTGGACTCATTCCCACACATCCCAGAGCCACTCAGGCTTCTCTTTACCATACCACCAATCACAAAGCGGTCACATGAAGTGCAGCTGCTGTCCTTCCTCTGGGTCCCCAGTGCTCTCTAGGTTTCCTAGCTTTATTTCTCCAAGTCAGGAGAGAAGAAGGTTTATATATGAATCATTGTGGGCAAGGCAAGGCAGGGACTCAAGCAGCTGGTCCGATCACATCCAAGTTCCAGTGCAGAAAGAAATGGATGCTCCCTAGCTTCCTGCCTGATTGATACCAGCCAACTTTCTCTAACACAGTCCAGCAGCAACTGCAGAGATGCCTCAGGGGCTGAGAGAGCTTGTTGCTCTGTAATAGGATTTGAGTTTAGATTCCAGCACCAACTTTGGGCAGTTCACAACTGTAACTCCAACCTCAAGGGATCCAATATCCTCTTCTGGCCTCCTTAGGCACCAACACACAGAACACACACACACACACAATTTTCCACAGTACAGTACCTAGTCCATGAAATGGTGCCATCCATGAAATGGTCCCATCCATTTTCAGGATTTATTTTTTCACCCCAATTAACCCAACCATGAAAGTCCCTCACAGGCCAACCTGACCTAGATAATTCTAAAACCGAGACTCCTCTCAGGTGGTTCTAGCTTATGCCAAGCTGACACATGGAACTAACCAGCACACAGTCTCCATGAGCCTTCAGCGAGCTCTTCTACATAGAAGACTTCTGCCCACACTGCCTCAGCTATCACAGTGCAATGGCTGCCTTCTAGCAGTGTACAGAAATGAAAGGAGAAGCAACCCCTGGGCAACACTTGAAGCCCCAGGTCCGCTTTCACAAGCACCCATTTCCTTTTTCTGAGGCTAAGATCACTCCATTCATCCCAAAAGTCATATGACACTAAACAGCTAGTGAATGAACTCTGCTCTTCCTACAAGGGAGTCTCCCTCTGAACCCAGTCTTCATGAAGATAAGGGCAGAGAAAAGAGGAAGATAAGAGTCTCACTCTCCATATTAACTAGGGTTAAAGTCCCTACTCAGCAAGGAATGGTTAGAGGCCATATTGGTCAATGTCACTTGTGGTGTGTGTGTGTGTGTGTGTGTGTGTGTGTGTGTGTGTGTGTAATGTCAACTATCTTCAATCACTTTCCACCTTGGTTATTGAGACAGGATCTCTCCGTGAACCTGAGGCTCACTAATCCAGCTGGACTGACCAGCCAGAAAGCTCCAAAGATCCTCAGATCTCTATCCCCACCCCCAGGCCCCCAGCGTTAGGATTATAGATGTGTGCTGCCTTGTTTAGCTTTTTACATAGATTATAGCCACCTGAACTCAGGTCTCCATGCTTAGGCAGCAACTGAGCCATCTACACCAGTAGTATCCATCCATCTATCTATCCATCCATCCATCCATCCATCCATAAACATACACATAGACATACACACATACAGACACACAAACACATAATTATAGTCATCTGCCTTCTCCACATACATATATACATATACATGTACATATACATATAAATCATGCATCTACACCTACACCTACATATACATATACAATTTTGTAGCAAAATAGACATGAAGTTGTGGGGAGCCAAACAAGGTCATTCAACCATGGCTGTCTTATGACCATGAGATTGCTGAACAAAGACCTGCCCAGGAACTGCAGGTACAAAAGGATTCCTCCACCCTTAACCGCGAAATGTCCCTACATGCGCAGATACCAGATGTCTTCACCAGATGCTCTTTGTGCTTCCTGTTGCCAAGAATACCTTGACCCCTCCCTCCTTTGCATTTTGCAAAGGTCACTTCCCCCTAGCTCCCCCTCCCAACTTCCTCATCCCCACTGCTTAAAACGTGCTGCCTGTGTGACAATAAGCGAGACCTTGACAATGGAATCTCGCTTGGTCTCCTTTTTCTCTCTCCCCCTTTGAACCTCAGGTAGCGCCTCTTCGGGACCCTGAATAACTAGACCTGCTGGACAGGTCATGAAGTCATAGTTGAAGTCTAATCACTTGTACATAAGCTTTGGCGTGTTATATTTCTGTCTTCATTTATCTCTCAATGTTTTCTAGTATTTCTTGTATCTTTTTCTTCAAGATAACCTTTGAAGAGTGTGTCATTTAATTTCCACATACTTAGAAATTTTCTAGTTTTTCTTTAGTTAATTGCTTTCTAATTTCATCATGTAATTGAAGATACTTGGTTTATCTAACTTGTAAAATCAATTGAGACCAAATTTGTGGCCTAATGTGACATCTCTCAGGAATGTCCCTGATGCTCTTGACTAGAATGTGCATTCTGTCACTGTGTGTTAAACTTCTGTGTATATCTGATAGACCTAGTTGGTTTACTGTGTTGTTCAAGTCCTTAATTTCTTTACTTGCTGTACTGGCTGGCTTTAATGTCAATATGATGCAACCTAAGATCTCCTAGGAAGAGACTCAATGAGGAACTGTGTATACTGGGCTGGCCTGTGAGTGTGTCTGTGGGAAGATCCAGCCCAACACAGGAGGTGCCATTCCCTAGGCCTGGGGTCCTAAGCTGCATAAGAATGGAGAAATGGAGCTAAGCGGAAACAAGCGAGTAAACATCTCTCTCTCTCTCTCTCTCTCTCTCTCTCTCTCTCTCTCTCTCTCTCCCTCTCGATCGTCATTGTGGATGTGATGTAGGGACTTCTTCACAATGATGGACTACTATAACATGGGGTTGTAAACTAAAATAAATCTTTTCTCCCTTAGGTTTTCTGTTGTTGTTGTTTTGTCAGGGGATTTTTATCACAGCATCAGAAATGAAACTAGGACACTTGCCATGTGTCTGATTGACCTGTTATTGAAAGTTCTGTGCTGAAAGGCCAGACCCATTTTTTCCCTCAGTTCTGTCAAGTTTTGCTTCATATATACATTTTTAGAATTTATGTTTCTTATATGCATGAGTACATTTATGTGGTGTCTGTGTGTATCTGTATGTATCTATGTGTGCACAGAAGCATGCCTGGGCATGTGCCACTATACCCATTCAGCTGTTGGCTTTTATTTGGTTGTTTTTTAATGTGGGTTTCAGGGGTCAACTTCAGGTCCTTGAGACTGCAAGGCAAACACTTTTCTGCCTGAGCCCTCTCTTCAACCCTTATCCTGACACTCCTTGTACAAATGACAGATGTGTAAATGTGAGTGGGTGTGCCTTTCCTTTCCTGTGCATATAGAAGACAGAAGACAACATCAGATATCCTGAGTACCACTCTACCTTAAATTAGAGATACACTCCATTACACTCTACCATCTATATTAGAGCCCAGACTGCTACTCGGACTTCTTACAGCCACAGTGGCTGTAGATGTTGAGTCGTCTACCAAGAGTCTGCCTGGAACCCCCTAACACTTCCCCAAGAAAGTCTATAGATCTCAGGTTGCCAGACTCCTGGGATCCGTCCCCAGCACCATACAAACCAGTCATGATGACACAGGCCTGTTCATCACTGAAGGAAGTCAGGATAGGAGCCCAAACAGAGCAGGAATCTGGAGACTGGAACTGAAGCAGAGGCCATGGAGGGGTGCTGCTTACTGGCTTGTTTCCCCATAGCCTGCCTGCTTGCTTTCTTTCTTTAATTCATTTGCTCTCATATATTGTATCCCAATTGCAGACTCCACTCCCTCCTCTCCTCCCAGTCCCTTCCCTCTACCACCCCCATCCACTCCTCCTCCAGTTCCCTTTTTAAAAGGCAGGCCTCCCAGGGATATCAACCAAACATGGCATATTAAGGTGCAATAAGACTAGGCACCTCCCTTTGTATTAAGGCTGGACAAGACAACCAGTGGGAGGAAAGGGGTCCCTAAAGCACCAGTCTGTTTTCTTATAGAGCCCAGTACAACCAGCCCAGGGATGGTATCACTCACAATGGGCTAGGCCCTCCCCCATCAATCACTAGTTAAGAAAATGCCTTACAATTGGATCTTATGAAGGCAACTTCTTAATTGAGGTTCGGTCCTTTCAGTTAACTTTAGTTTGTGTGTCAAGTTAACATAAGAGCAGTCAGCACATTACTGTCTTTGGGAGTAACTAGATTATTTCATGGAAGAAATAACAGCACACGGTGCTTCTGATAAGGGTCAATCACAAATGCTGCCTGAAGAATCCATTGCTGTATCAGCAAAGGAAGTTTCAGTTGATTGACAAGGAGGAATCCCATTGCAGTTGATAGACTATAGAGCAGGAGCAGAAGAGTTGACCATAGTGGGATAGATGGCTTTTGAGGAAGTTTAATAGAAAGAAGGGCAAAGTGTGAGTGTTACCTTATAGGGAGGTAGGCCAGGAGCTTCTGCACTAGGGTGAAATAAACACCAGGGTTTGTGCTCTACTGTTCGGAGTGTTCCAGGTGAGAATGTAAACCCAGGTAGAGGGAAGAACAGCCCACCCCACTGAAGAGGTGATGCGGGCAGGTGCAGAGATCACACGGAGGTCCTGATGGGAGTCTGGAATGTTTCAGGAAATTTTAGTATTGCCTACAGGATCCTTGGACCAGACACTGATGGAGAGAGTCTGGAGTTCTTTCCCTGGTGCCTGGGGTTTTCTGAGTAAAGCGGAGAGCATGGTGTGCAACAGAGGAAAGACCAGCAAAGAGGAGGGTGTGGAAGCTGAGGCTGGAGAGCTGGCTCCTTCAGTGGAGTGCTGATCTCACAAGCAAGAAGGTCAGTTCTAGGCCAGAATGCACTTTTCAAGAAGCCATGTGTGTGGTGTGTACTGAGGAAGAGACAGCATAAGGATGCCCAGAGCTCAGTGGCCAGCCAGTCTAGCTTCCAGATGAAGGAACCTGTCTCAAAAGAGGTGAATGCTGCCAGAGGAACAACACCCCAGCTTGTCCTTGGGTCTGCACAATACACTTGTCTGTGTATCTGCCCTCCCTCCCTCAGACATACAAGAAGGAGGGCAGCATTTTCTGGTGAGAGTGAAGAAGAGGAGTTTAATGAAGTCAGGTCTGAAAGAGTTGCTTGGGAGAGTGAGCGGAATAAGAAACTATTCTACAATTACCAGAAAGGCTCAATGCTCCTTTGCAGTTCATGTCCTGTAATTAAACGAGACCATCGGACTGTCTGTGTAATCACATTAGTCTCATTTTCCCCCCATTTACATCCAATTGTTGGAGGACCGGGTCTAACCAGGGTCACGGGTTTTGTCAAGAGCAATGAAGACAAAGGGATAAGGCAGAGGAGGCTGTGAACAGGAGGCTGATTACAAGCACCATCAGAATACAAGCAGATGAGGGGAGACAGTGTGAAGTGGGCACTGGGCAGTGGGCCACAGGAGAATCAGAGGTCAGAAGTCAAAGGTCCTAAGATTAGGGGTCGTTGGAGTTAAGATGTCAGAGGAGACGAGGAATAGTCAATCTCTGACAGAGTGTCCTTGGCGTGGACAGGAGAACATCAGGAAAAGACAGTTATTGAAAATGACAAGGCAGATGTTGGGAAGATGGCTCAATTGAGAGATCACTTGCCTTGTAAGCATGGGGACTTCCATTTGATCCCCAGAACTCATGTTTGCTTTTTTAAAGCAAGGGACTGGTGAGATGGTTCAGCTGGTGAAGGGGCTGCTGTGCGAGCATGAGGACCTGAGTTTGGGTCCCCAGCACTCACATAAAAATACTCATTTGATATAGTCCCCTCTGTCAGCATGTCTGTATGCTCCCCCCTTAGTACTGTGGGGGAGGGGAGACAGGCAGATATCCAGTACTCACTGGCCAACAAGGGTAGGTAGGGAGTTGGTGAGTTCTAGGTCTAGTGAGAGATCCTGCCTCAAAAGATAAGGTAAACAGCAATAGCAGAAAACATATAGTGTTGGCCTCTGGCCTCTACACATATGCACATACACATATACCACACAAGCGCATATATAAACAAATAGGACAGGCATGGTGGTACGTGCAGTGATCCTAACACTGGTGGAGACAGGCTTGTTGGGCTCTTGAGAGAGGCTATCTCATAGATAAGAGAGGAACAGCCCAAAGTATCATCTGGCTCCCTCATTCACACACACACACACACACACACACACACACACACACACAGAGAGAGAGAGAGAGAGAGAGAGAGAGAGTTGCATGCATACACAGAGAGACAGACAGAAAGAGAGGCACACATACACACACACAGAAAGAGACAGAGAGAGAGACAGAGAGATAGATGCACACATGCACACATACACAGAGACACACAGAAGGAGAGAGAGAAAGAGAGAAGGAGAGAGATATGCACACATGCATGCACACACACAAGGAGGGGGAGATGCACAGAGAGGGAAAGAGGGAGGGAGGAAAGGAGGGAGAGATTCATACACTTGCTTGCACACACAGAGAGACAGAGACAGATGCACGCACACACAGATGCATGCACACACAGATGCACACACGTGCACACGCGTAGATGCATAGAGAGAGGGGGAGGAGTTCTGAGACTCTACGAGCATGGGACTGGTGGCTACTGGTTTCCCACTCCACGTTTGCTACAATTCCCTAAACCTGCTCTGGGGATGGGTCAATATGGCTCATGGAATTACATCCCAGCATCTCAGTTTGCTCCCTCACAGACAAGCATGTGTTTCTGACACCCCCAATGAAAAGTTTGTCACCCACGAAAACCTCAAGGTTCTGGAAATGCAGTGTGTATGTGGTGTATAGGCTCAGGAGAACTTCTGTCTCAGAAATCAGAGAGAGGACAGCTGCCTTCCTGGCCATTCTAGCTTCATTTCTTTTGCTGTGATAAAATGATCTGACAAAAAGCAATCTAAGGGAGACAGAGTTTGACTTGCAGTTTCAGGTTACAGTGCATCATTGTAGAGCAGTCAGGATTCTGAAGCACCCAGTCACATCACATTCACAGTCAAGAACAGGGAGATAATGAACACACACATTTACTTCTGATCAGCCCCCACTCTGCATTTACACAGTCCTGGATCCCTGCCTAGACAATGGTGCTACCCACAGTGGACTGAGTCATTCCACATCAACTATCTAAATGATCACCCACAGACTTGCCCATTGACCAACCGGATCTAGTTGATCCCCCATCAAAACTCTCTTCCCTGGTGACTGCAGGTCATGTCAGGTTAATAGAGTCATCACACTGGCCTTGCCCTGTGTAGACCTGGTTGGAGACCAGTTTAATTGAGTGTTAAGCATATTCCTCCAGTGCCCCTCCTCTTCCCTTTCTCAAACCTTCCTCCCTCCTTTTAGCCCCTTTATCTCCTATGTCAGCTCCCATAGTCTCTGTTCATGTCCTGCATACATACATATAGAATTTTGTATATCTCTATAAAATCTGGGAGCCACACATGTGAAAAGAACATTATATGTTGGGCTTTCTGAGGCTGGCTTACTTCAGTTAATATAATTGTCTCTAGTCTCATCCATTTTCCCACCAAAGGCATGTCTCCACTTTTTGGCTATACAAACTCCACTGTATAAGCAAACCACATTTTCTTCACCCATCCTTCTGTTGTTGGACACTCAGGTCAGTCCTGTGACTTAGCTGTTGTGAAAGGTACTGCGGTGAATATTGATGTTTGAGGATCCCTGTGAATGTTGACTTAGAGTGCTCCTGGCAGAGACCCAGTAGTGATAGAGCTGGGCAGTTGCTTCTCTGTCCTTTCTTCTGGGCTCAAAGCGAACTTGTGATCCCGACACTGCTACCCCTGTGTATGTGGGACTTTTACTTCCCTACAATAATGAGCTGTAACCTGAGACAACAGGCAGGATGTCCTGGGCTGCCAAGGCCCCCCATCATTTCCCATCTCAGTGGCTCAAGACAAACTTCTGTTTGTACTAGTGTAGCAACAATGATTCCAACATCTTTCTTTTTAACTTCTTTTTTGTTTTGTTTTGTTTTGTTTTGTTTTGTTTTTCCAGACAGGGTTTCTCTGTGTAGCCCTGGCTGTCCTGGAACTCACTTTGTAGACCAGGCTGGCCTCGAACTCAGAAATCCTCCTGCCTCTGCCTCCCAAGTGCTGGGATTAAAGGCGTGCGCCACCACCGCCCGGCTTCTTTTTAACTTCTGTTTGAATTAACTTTCAAGGTCTAACTCACATACTGTGAAATGCTGTCTTCATGCACACCAGAAGAGGGCATCAGATACCATTATAGATTGTTGTGAGCCTCCACATAGGTGCTGGGAGAGCAACCAGCACTCTTAACTGCTGAGCCATCTCTCCAGCCCCGACAATTAATTCTGATTCGTATTTTTCAGTTATGGTTAGTTTGTATAAATATTACTTATTTTGGCTAATACATGTGGACTATAGTCAGGGTCATGGAAATTCCAAATGTGTTGCCAAGGCAATTGTGGCTGTTGGGAAGGAGAGGGCCGAGAAGTGTCTAGGCAGACACAAAATGGAATCATAACACAAGATGGCGTTATCTTAGTCACTTCAACACCACACTATTGCTCCACTCTCAGGCTAGAATAAGGTCACCCCAGAGCTCTTTCTGTTGGACACACAGGCAACTAGCTCACCTGTTAACAAATGTGGGACCCACTAAGCGATGGAATGTTGAGCTCTGCAGAGGACTCCAAGATGGCGTCATACCTGCCTGGAGTCCCTTATCCTCATTACTCCCGTCATACCGAAGCAGCATGAGCCCTTAGCTGAGGACATCAGAACACTGAATATACCTCCACCGGGGCCTCTTGGAATGCGTCATGACACTCCAATCCAATCAGACACACTATGCCTGGAAAATGAAACCCAACCCTGGATATCTTGAACAAGTCACTCCCCAGATAAAAATAGACCACTTCATCTGGGAAAGAAACAGTCAGATCTGCATTCCTGGACATAAAAGGGTTTGAATGGAGCTTGAGAAGAAGTCGTCTACTCTACCCCTGGAATAGTGTGCTTTGTGCCTAATGGGAGATTTAAAGGATTGTGAAGTCTTCATCTGACAAGACATGAAGTGCTCCTTACTGCCTGGCTCCATAGGTCTCTGCAGAGTGCTTCTTTTTTTTTTTTCCGAGACAGGGTTTCTCTGTGTAGCCTTGGCTGTCCTGGAACTCACTTTGTAGACCAGGCTGGCCTTGAACTCAGAAATCCTCCTGCCTCTGCCTCCCAAGTGCTGGGATTAAAGGCGTGCGCCACCACTGCCCGGCTTGCAGAGTGCTTCTTTTACAGATGTGCCATGAACTTATCAGCCCCACTGATCCTTGCCCCAGGCTGTAGACACAGGGAAACTTTTGGAGTCTCCTATATATAATAAAGATGCTATAATGGGTTGGGACCAGGATCCACAGGAGCTGAATTGCTCAGTACAGGGGGAGGCTGCCATTATTTAAATGTAGGTAATTTGCTGGTGGGATGCACACTGTCGGGTGTTTTAGACATTGCATTAAAATATCATTTGGACTGGAGCCATGGTTCAGTGGTGCAGAGTGCTTGCTGCACAGTCATGAGGACATGGACTTGGGACTCAGGATCCACGTACCAAGCTAGGTACACGCCTGCAGGAGTGCAGGGAGTGGAGCAAGAAGGGTCACCAAGTGTTCCTGGATTCCAAATGAGACCCAGGTTCAGGGAGAGACCTCACCTAAAGTAACAGTCAGACAAGTGATTTCGAAGGACACCCAATGTATTCTTCTGGCCTCTAGTCACATGTACACATGCTCCCGCCTCCACTCACAAGAGATAGGCATAAACACACACAAATGATCAAATAAATCTTTATAAGTGTAATATTCATCCGGGGTAGGGGAGATAGTTCAGTTGGCAAAGTATTTACCTGATAGGCATAAGGACATGAGTTCAATCTGTAAAACCTACTATGAAAAATCAGGCATGGCAACATGTACTTAATCCCAGTGCTGAAGAGGTGGAGACAGATGTCTCTCTGAGGCTCACTGGTCAGCAGACCTGGCCTACCGATGACTAGCAGGCCAGAGGAGATCCTGTCTCTAAGGAGGTGGATGGAACCTGAGGAACGACAGCCAAGGGTGTCCTCTGGCTTACACAGGCATGTGCACACTCACACACACACATACACACACAATCATATAGTCAGTCTAAAGAGACATATGTGAGTTTCACAGTAATTCCCATCAACTAAGGAGTTCTCACAGGATGGCGGTGGGATGCCGCACCTCCCCTCCTTATATGATCACTCTGGGATTCTGCTCATTAGATCTCAACCTCCTGCTCCTTAAGGACCAGGGCTGAAGGCTCAGAGAACTGGCATCTCTAGTTCCACAAAACTCCTCCCTGAGAACCTCAAATAGAGTAGTGGCTTACAGAAGGCCTTCTGTTCTTGATTCCTGGCCTGGTGCTCACTTGGGATGGGGTGGGGGCGGGGCAGGCTGACTGGCTAATGAGCATCATCCACCCATCTCTGTCTCCCACCACTGGGATTTGAGGACACGCCACGACACCCAGCCTTTTTATATGGGGCCTGGGGATTGAACTTAGGTCCTGATATTTGCAAAGTAGTGAAGAACAAAATACTCTGAGCAAAGTAGCCAACATCTTCAGCAGATCAACTGTTCCTGATAGCAAGAGACTGTCCTTACTGCCCAGCTCTGAGCTCATGTGATCATATTCAGTGATACAAGAGTTATCAGTGTCTCCCTTGTTCTGCAAATGTGTAAGGGGAGGTAAGCACAGCTTGAGTTCTACCATCCCACAGCTGCCATGAGGACCAGATAGGAGTTGCAGCAAACATTGTTCCCCTCTATCCAAATCGTAATCATCATGACCTGTCACAGGTTCAACAGGGACAAGAGGAATAAGCTTAGGTCTCACATGCCTAACACACACACACACAGACACACACACACACACACACACACACACACACAGAGAGAGAGAGAGAGAGAGAGAGAGAGAGAGAGAGAGATACATGCATACGTGGGCACTCAGAGTCCACAAGTACACATGCACATGGATGTGCACACACATACATGTGCATACACACACACACACATACACAAGTGTTGTTTGGAAAGCTTAGGTATGTTGCAAAAAGGCACCTTCAGAGTAATTGTGAAAGTGTTTTAATTTTAGTTGTGTGTACACATATGTGTGATGGTGTGCATACATGTATGTGGAGTCTAGAGGATAATTGTGGGAACCAGTTTTCTCTTCTTACTATGTGGATCATTGAAATCAAGTTCAAATTGCCAGGTTTGGCTACAAGGGCCTTTACCTACTGAGCCATCGCTCTGGCCTTCCATCATACTGTTTAAGATAAGATCTCTCTCTCTCTCTCTCTCTCTCTCTCTCTCTCTCTCTCTCTCTCTCTCTCTCTCTCTCTCTCTCTCTCTCTCTCTCTCTCTCTCTCATTGCACCTGGGGCACACTGATTGGCTAGACCGATGACCAGGGAGCTTCAGGGACACCTGTCCCTGTCCCACCATTTCTTCAGTGACAGAGGTTGCAACCATACCTGGTTTTCATTGCTGTCATTTTGTTTTTCAGTAGTGTCTGGAGATTTGAACCCATGTCCAACAGGCACTTTAATCTTCCAAGCTTACTTCCTAAACTTTAATATACTACAAATCACAAAGGGACCTTATTAAGCCATAGGTAAGGACTTGGTCCTAATGCTGATCCAGGGTTCCACTAAGTCTATAGATGAACTCAGCCTGAAGTGAGTCAGAGGAAGATTTTTGTGTGGGCTGATGAAGTCCTGGGATATCTAGCTGGATCTGGATGGATACAGGGATTAGGACGGCATAAAAAAGGAAAACAAAGTTTCATTTCAGTGTCACCTAGAGGCCTGGGGACACGGAGGGTCTTTCCCAAACTTCTTTAATTCCCCTTAACAGGCAGCTTCCCCACACAATAGCTCCACATGTGAACAGCCTGATTTTTAAGCAAAAATCAACTCTACATACACTAAGGAACAGACTGGTCCCCACAGTCAGGAAATACTGTGCATATTGAAGAATCATTGCCAAAGGGAAGTCGTGTGTGTCTCCAGCTAGCTGCCGCAGTTAAATGGGAGCCCTGCTTCCTCCTGGAGGAGCATTTCTGCTGGCTCCAGGGCTTTGGCCACCTATAAAACTTAGCAATGGGAAGTAAAGAAAGCCTCAAGGAGGAAGACTTCTTGGGCAGCACAGAAGACGGAGCTGATTTTGACCAAGCCATGTTCTCTGCGATGGAGACCTTCGAAATCAATGGTAAAGTATGACTCCCTACCAATGCAATTGCACAGAAACTTAGTCTATCGATAGGCAGCAAGAAGAGACAAGAGCAAAGGAGGGGTAGGCTTGTACCCTGGTGCATTTCCCACCTGACTCTCACTAGCTAGACTCTGTCCGTCTGGACTTTCTGGAAAACCGACCACAAATGCTGTGTTCTTGATGTGCAGTCAATTTTTGCTTAAAGTCTGGTCCTTTCTAAACATCATATTTAAATACTTTCTGTTGTCTAATGCCAGTGCTTGTTAAGGAATGTCCCTTCATTAATGAGCATCTTATGAGGACACAATGGGATGTGTGTTGAGATGAAAATACAAAACCAACATTATGAAGAGGTCCCTGAGGGCCTGAGAGCCAGCTCACACAGTAGAGGGCTTATGGAGAATGCAGGAAGTCCTGGGCACAACCCCAGGTGATACATGCCTGTGATCTCAGCTCTAGGAAGGGAGGGGCAGAAGGATGAGGAGTTCCAAGCCATCTTTGACTATTCGGCAACTTTGGGGCTCACCTGGGCTCTGTACAGTTCTGTTTCAAAAGGAAAGCCCACAGCGCTGAAACAGAAGCTGTCTCTATATTTGGATAGAAACCCTTTAATACCCTGCAAGGGGTTTCTGCGATAGCCTATGTGTTGACCTGAGAGTGCATTCTTCATCTTCTGTCAGTTAAGATATGCTCTTGCTTCTACAGTTGTGTGTGGGTGTGTGGGTGTGTGTTTGTGTCAGTGCATGAGTAGAAGATGAGTAGAAAGCAGAACAACTTTAGGAGTCCGTCCTCTTCTACCCTGTGAAATTCTGGGATCGAATTCCCCCCTGATCAGGCTTAGTGGTAAGTGCTGTTACCCACTGAGCTATTTCACTGACCCTCTAAAACTGTTTCATAGTCTCTTAGTGTTGTATATGTGATGTATCTTTTGCATCTTCAGGAATTTGTAGTATTTAAAGTCAGGGTGGACTTGTTTGCCACTGGAGAGCTCTGATTTCCCATTCTAGAACAATCTATGGGAATCATCTTTTGCAGTGATCAGCTGGAGTTAACAGGAATTGTGAGCCACCCGATGTGGGTGCTGGAATCCAGGTCCTCTGATAGTACAGTAAATGTTGTTAACCATAAAGACTTGTCTGCTGCCTCAATGCCTGGCTTTTCCACATGAGTTCTGGAGATCAAACTCAGGTCCCCATGCTTGCTAGGCAAGCAGTTCACTGATCAATTTTATCCCCTCACCCCCGGGATTTTTAAAGATGCACTGTTCTAGAAAATTGAACTGACTACACATATTCAGTACCTACTATCTTCCAGACACCACACTGGGTGCAGAGCGAAGACACTTGATAAACAGGATTGTTAGTCTCCAGGAAAACATACTCAGGGGCAGGGAGGGTAAGCCCTGCCTCAACTGACCTTTCTAAACAAGGTATCACTGACTGAGCCTGGAAAATTTCACAGGACATCACGGATGTGAACTGGGGTGGGGCCTGAGGTCAGAGGCTATGTCCTTTCTAATGTTGATCAGATGAAAGGAGCTGAGCTAGGAACAGAAATGAGACTGTGGACAAAGGGGAGGGTTGGCACATGTCTAGGTGACACACGCACAAGGGTGTCCTAAGAAATCTAAGAAGCTCGTGCTCCTTTACAACTGGGAGGTGGGACCGAGGGTGGGATGGAGGATTTGAGCCCCATCCTGAGGTTGCGTGGAGGCTGAGTGCTCTGGTCTGGAGCTGAGCTTACTCACTCTGGTAGGTAGAGAGACGGGTGGAGAGAGTGGGTGAGAGCCAGGGTGCTCAGTGGCAAGAGATGACCAAGGCAGTAGCTAGCTGTAAAGAAGCAAAACGGGGGCTGTGGAGAGCTGATCTAGTTAACTGGTGACTTTTGTGTTCAGTGAGAGATCTTGTCAGGAAATAAGACAGAGATCAATTGAGGAAGATCCTTGATGTCAACTCCTGCCTCCATCTACATTTGCATACTTAAGCACGCACATGTCCTACAAACAGGACACACACACACACACACACACACACACACACACGCACGCACGCACGCACGCACGCACTCACGCACGCACTCGCACACGCACACACACACACACACACACCACAACACAGCACAGCACAGGAGTCTGGTGGAAAGCTTGCTGTGCAAGCATGGGGTCTGAGTTCAATTCCAAGCACTCACACAAAGCTAGGCACAGTACCCCCCCAACCCGCCCTCTCCACCCCCTCCCACCCCCACCCCCGTCTATAAACCCAGTGTTCCTATGGGGTGGTGGGAAGTAGACCTAAACAAATGCCTGGAAGCTTGCAGGCTAGCTAGACTGGTGGACTCAGCAGGAAGCAACAAAAGACTCTCTCTTAAACGGATAGAAGGTGAGGATTGTCACCTAAGGTTGTTTCCTAACCTCTCTATGCGTCAAGTTCAGCACTCCCCCCGCCCCCCACACTGCCACATACCTCCTTGTTACACAGGATCTCCTGCCATCTGGATTGACTTTGAACTCCCAAGGATGGCCTTGAGCTTCTCACCTTCCTGCCCCCACCTCCCAAGTACTGGTGTTCCAGACATACACCACCACCCAGTGTGTGAACTCAGGGCTTGTTAGGCAGGCACTTTACCAACAGAACTACACTCTGGTTTCCTCACTTATTATTTTTCTATTGCTGCCTGTCTTGAAATATAAAACAATACCATCTCCTTATTGATAAAATATTAACATTTTCCTTTCAGGGCCTTCATAGCCATGACTCTGACACTTTGGCCTCCTGAACACTAGGTTTATAAGCCTGTGTTACCTCAACAGGTTTTATTAATTTTTTTTAACTATTCAGGAATGCCATGAGAGGCTTTGACTATATACTCCAGAAGCTATCAGATGTGAGCTTCACAAACTTTTGAAATACTCCTTCCTCAATTCTGTGTTTGTTCGTCTCCCCCCTCTCTCTGTCTCTCTTCCCATTCTCATAGTTGTATCATGTAGTTTTACTTTGAAATATATGCATTTTCCTCTCACTGTCCTGGCCACGCTGTGTTCCCACAGCCTCACACGAACCCTCCTGTCTTTCTAGTAACGAGTTCCCTTTTTAATGATCACCTGTTCTACACTCAGAACAGGTCTTGTTTTCCTTTTCCTGGCTTTGTGCGTGTGTGTGTGTGTGTGTAGGTGTACAGGCATGTGAGTATATACATATAGAGATTAGAAGACAGCTGAAGGTGTCCATCCACCCCTTCCTTTGAGATAGGGCCTGAAACTTGATTAAAACTGACCGAGACCTACCTGTTTCCCTGGCATTGGGATTACAAGCAAATGCTACCACACCTGGCTCTTTCATGGGTTCTGGATGTCAAACTTAGCTCCTTGTACTTGTGTGGAAAGCATGTCACCAGCTGAGCTGTATCTCCAGCCTGTCCCAAATTCTGTGAGGCATGACTAAGAATAAAAATTGAACATATCTATAGCACACACATGGATATGTTGAGCATGGTGAACTAACTGCCCCCAGATGACTGAGATCTCTGAAGGGTGTCATCTGCTAGGAGTTCTTGCTACAGAGAACCATCAAGCCGGGTCCTTTGCCATGAACTAGGGTTGGTGGAACCTTGGAGCCCAAGAGAGAGCTCTTCCACGATCCCTGGGGGTGTGGGGGTGGATGCTTCCACTTTTCCTGAATCCTGAACCCTTCTTTGTTTCCTCTCTCATCTCTACCTCGACTCCTCTTGTCAGTCTGGAGCCTGCCTAGACCTCCCACATCTAACCTCTACCCGTTTCCTCATATGATACACTGTTACACTGTTTCCACACCTCTCAGTCTGAGAACTTCTTTCTCCTTGGGCAGAAGTTACTACAGAGACAAAAAATTGCCCAGTGTTGCAAATGATACCAGACTGTGGAGTACTCAGACCTAAACCTATATCCAACCCTCCCACTAAGGTTCGAAGGGTCGGAGAATGTAAAGGAAGGAGGGTGGAAAGACTGTGAGAGCCAGAGAATGGGAGAACTGGGGCAAAACTGTCTTCCGGACATCACAGGACCGCTGCCCTCCTAAACCTCACAGCAATTGCAGCTGTCTGCACAGGACCAGCCCAGGATTAAGCCAGTGAACACGTCTTTCCGAGGATGGTTGGGCATGGATAGCATTTTTTCTTCAGGGGTGTGGTCCTTGCTAGGTTGTCCATTTCCAGCCCTATGACTAGACTCAGTGGGTTAAAAAAGGGATGGAGCATAAAATTTGGAGGGGGCTATGGTAAGGGGTCTGGGAGGAGTTTTGGGGAGGAGTAGCTGTGATCATATGTTATATATGCAGAAATTATAAACTAATAACAAAATTAAAAAATCTTGTTGGGAGTAGCTGGAGAGATGGCTCACGGTGTTACAGGCACTTGCTGCTCTACCAAAGGACCTGAGTTCAATTCCAAGCGCCCTCATCAGGTGATTCACTACTGCCTGTAATTCCAGCTCCTGGTGATTCAGTGGACTTTTATGGCCTCTGTGTGCAAATACACACACACACACTTTAATACTGTGTGTGTTTTGGGCATGACCACTAAACCTCAGGTTTTGGTCCCCTGCCTTCCGTTCTGTTTGAGACAGGATTTTTATTTTCCACTGTGGGCTCCACACTAACTGATACTAAGCTTTTAGAGATTTCTGGGATTACAGGCATCCATTACACTATCCTGTTTTAAGTTGGGATCTGGACTCGTGTGTCCTCGGACTTGCCCAGCAAGTGCTTTACCAACCAAGCCACCTCCCCACTCCCCAGCACCTCCCCCTAAATGCTAACAGAAAGGGTAAGGCCTTCTAATTGTCACAACCCTCTCCTTTGACCCCAGGTGTCCCTTCTTCTTGCTTTAAAGATAATCTAGGTTAACTTGAAGGCTTCTTCTGATATCTTCACCTCAAAGTCCCCCCTACTCTTCCTCCCTCCATCTATCCATTCCTCTCCCCATCTCTCCTTCTCTGTCTCACTATGTAGTATTGACTGTCCTCGAGCTATGTAGACCAGGCTACCCTCAAACTCATAGAGATCCTCCTACCTCTGCCTCCCAAGGGCTGAGACTAAAGGCACGAGTGAGCCACTATGTCTGGCTGTTCTGCCTTCAACATCTCTAAATCATCTGACTTTAGCACAGTAGCTTTAAAAAAAACTTTTTGTTGTCAAATAATCATGTAGAGACACACAGAAAGTAAGGAAATAGACCTTTCACCCCGATTCTTTCAGGCAGAGCTTCTTGCATAGTTTTGCTACAACCCCACGATCAGACACTGATACACCCTACCAGTTGTGACTACAGTCACCTATGTGTGTTTTCCATTCTACACTAGGAATTATAGCTGCAGCTAGTCCTCAGCCCCTCACAAGCAATCACACAGCCTGTCAAGACTTCTCAGTTCCTTATCTCTACACTTGAGCTATTTAAGGAGTGTCACATAAATTGACATCATATGTAACTGTCCCCAGATTGGTTTTGAGACCAGAAAGATGGCTCAGTGGACAAAGGTAGCTGCAGCCAAGCCTCCAGGACCCACATGGTGGAAGGAGAGAACTGTCCCACAAGCTATACTCTGATCTGCACATGTGTGTCACACACACACACACACACAATGTAATTAAAGATTTGCTTTTATTTTTTCTCATATATATAATGTGTATGACACATGTGTGTGCAGTAGTGTATGTGTATACATGCATGCACACATGCTATTACATGCAAGCAGATGTCAAAGGACAAGAACAACCTCAGATGTCGAGTCTCAGCTTCTGCCTTGATTGAGACAAGGCCTGTCATTTTGCTGCTGGCCTCCAGTGTTTCAGGATTCTTCTGTATTCTCCCCCAACACCTGCCAAAGGCTTGGGGTCACAGCTGTGTGCTCCTGCAACCAATATTAGATGGTTTCTAGGGGTTCTAACTTAGATCCTCACAATTTTATGATGAGTGCTTTATCCCCTGAGCCATTTCCCCAACCAGGGCTTTCCATTTTATCCCCCAGTGTGATTCCCCTGAGAGCCATTCAGACAGGGGTCCCAGAAGCTGGTTCTTATTAATGGGTGGTGCTCCACAGTATGAATGCACCAGAGTCTAAGTGTTCATTTTCTGAGGGACATTAGGACCGTTCCATCTTTGGGACTACTATGTGGTTATAGACATTTATGAAGTCATAATGTGAATATACATTTTCATTTCTGCAGCATCTGAAGATACACTGTTCAGTGCTGACACACTGTCTTTGTTTCCCACCATCAAACCATTCTGTAAGAGCAAAACATTTCACATGTACAGTCAAAATGGAACACAGCACACAAGTTCACAACAGGTACATCAGGTGGTCCTTGGCAGCATTGTATGACATGAGGGCATGCTCAGGAAAAAGTGCTCTGTCATGTGACCAAGATTTCAGTGAAACCCTGTGGATTATGTCTTGGTCACCGAGCATTGAGAAACCTTTTGCTGATGCTGATGAACTACTTATTAGTTCTGTGGATTCCTTCTAAAGATTATGAAGGATTTGTTAAATAGACATGCACTTCTGCAAATAGAAATATATTTGTTCCTCCTTTGAAAGGTACATCTTTTATTTCCTTTATGCTGTTTATTGCACAGGAACTTTTCATGACTGTATTGAATAAGAGGAAAGGGATGGACATCCTTCCCTTGGTCCAAGACTTAAGGAAAACTATTGTGTCTCTCGCAACTAACTATATGACACTAACTTTAAATGTTTGCAGATGTCTTTACTATTACTGATTTATTTTAAATTATTTATTTTATCTTATATGTGTATGTGTGTGTCCCTGTATATGTATGCACACATGTATGCCCATAGCATTTATCCAGAAAAGGGCATCAAATTCCCTGGAGCTGGAGTTGCAGGTTATTGCGAGTCACCTGACGGTGAACTTGGGCCCTCTGGAAGAACAGCAAAGGCTCTTCACTGCAGAGACAACTCTCCAGGCCCCATCGGTTGACGTTTTCACTGGGATTACGGAAGAGCATTCCTTCACATGGTGTTTTACATGGGTTCTTGTGATCTGAATTCAGATGGTCGAATTTGTGCATCCAGAATTTTACTGACCAAGCCATCTCCCCAGCCCCAACCTTGTTCTCTCCACCATTACTGAAGCCTGTTTTATGACCCAGGATATGATCAGTTTTGCTAAGTGTTCCCTGTATGACAGAAAAGCATGGGCCTGGAGCTTGATCAAGTGTCCTGTAAATGTTCATCAGTAGATTGTTGATGGCATTTGACCTTTTTTTTTGTCTTCGCTGGTTTTTATCAGTTGTTGAGAATAAGGTATTAAAACTTAAATATCTCATTATATTTATCGATTTGTATCTTTCTCCTTTCAGATGTACCAATTTTTGTTCTTTATTTTGAAGATCTGGCTTCTTCTTGGTAATATGTATTTGGGTTATGTCAGCTTGTCAATGTCTGTGTTGATTGGTAGGCAGGGTCAGCTTACAGATAAGTCAATTATCAATGCTTGGGCTTTAAAAGATCATCTTATTGCGCAATTTCTGTTTTGTTTTTTTTCTTGTTTTCCAGTGTATTCTTTGAATACCTTTTGGAATTCCATTTGAATGTATCATGTAGAGGGGCTTCTGTCTTGGAGGTTCCTTCCTTGCTGTGATAAAATTCCTTGACAAAAACAACTTAAGAGAGAAAGAGCTTATAGTTTGGCTCAAGTTTCAGAGAGATAGAGTCCTCACTGCTTGGAAGACATGGCGGCAGGCAGGGAAGGCATGGTGGTGGGAGCGGAAGGTGGTTGCTCCTTGTGGCACCCCACTCAGGAAGCCATCACATTAACAGGAAGTGGAGCCAGGCTATCAGGCTTCAAGGCTCTCCCCAGTGACTCACTTCCTTCAGCAAGGTTCCACCTTCCAAAGATTCCACATAATTGCCAGACAGCATCACCAGCTGGATACCAGGCCACACACGAGTCATTGAAACCCCAGCAGCTTCTTTAGAAGTTTCTCCCAGCATTGTAACACACTTTTACAACATGCCACCAACTGTGGGAATTAGTGTTTTTTCTATGTCAGGTCAAATACAGAAATTTTATTTCAATTTTTGTCCTTCGTCACTTTAAAAATATAATTATCTTAAGAATTTCCTCGCCATAAATTATGTACACTATAAGAAGAGAGTACATTTGTTTTCAACCATGAAGTGAAATTTTAGAAACCCAAAGAGGGGTGTGGGTGTAAGTGTGGGTGTGTGGGTATGTGCGCATGTACACACACCTGTTTCTAACCATTCCGTTATTCTTTTTCTGTTTTGAAACTGTAAGTCTTCTATTCTCATTTCCTGTTTGGAGAAGTTCCTTCAAATTCTCTTGATCTCCCCTTTTCTGAGAATGTCTGTATTTCCCACTCATTCCTGAAGGATCTTTCCATTCACAAGAGAATTCGTGGTCGGTAATTCTTTCCTTTCAGCACACAGAACACAGTGTGCCACTTGTGCCTGATCTCCATGGTTTCAGATAGAGAGTCGGATGTCATTCAGGTAGTTTGTCCTTGCAGATAATGTGTCCTCTCTAACTGCTTTTGGTACTTTTTCTATAGTTTCTGAATGTTCTCTGCCTTTAATTTCTTATACTTGCATGCACAATGTGTGTTCCTGTGCAAATGAATGTGTGTGTGTGTGTGTGTGTGTGTGTGTCTGTGTCTGTGTGTCTGTGTGTGTCTGTGTGTGCTCATGTATATGAAGATATCAAAGGACAGCCTCTGGAAGTGTCATTCCTTGAGCACTAACCACCTTTTCTTTTAAAGACAGGGTCCTTCCCTTCATCGTAACCCACAAAGTAGGCTGTCACAGTGTGAAGTGTGTTCCTAAAATTTCTGCCCACTCTCCCTCTTTTATACCAGGGGAGTCTCTGAGGACCTATGTGGTCCTTTGTATGTGCTTTGCCCAGGGAGTGGCACTATTAGGAGGTGTGGCCTTGTTGGGGGAAGTGTGCCACTATGGGGTGGGCTTGGAGACCCTCCTCCTAACCATGTGGGAGCCAGTCTTCTGTCTGACTTTGGATCAAGATGTAGAACTTTTGGTTCCTCCAGCCCCATGCCTACCTGAATGCTGCCATGCTCTTGCCTTGATGATATTGGACTGAACCTCTGAACCTGTAAGCCAGCCCCAATTAAATAATGACCTTTATAAGAGTTGATTTGGTCTTGGTGTCTCTTCACAGCACTGAGTAAGATAACCTACCAGAGCCCTTTTAGTCTCTTAACTAGGGAAGTTCTTCCTCAGGAGCCAAACTACTTAGCAGAGACATTTCCTTTGTATTTCTTCCACCTTCAAGGAGATGAACTAGCAAATGTGAACATAAGAACTTCGTCAGCTCCTCTTCTGTCTGTTCAGTGAGTGGGATATACCTGCAAAGTACAAGTCCCCAGTTCCCAAACACCTGTCTTGGGTCAGAAGGGAACTCTGAATTCCTTTTGGCCTATGTTAGCATGTGTGGGGTATGTGCATGAGTGTATGCTTAGTCATGTGTGTGGACACCATACTGACGTCTCCTTTCACCGTTCTATACCTTACAAGACAGGGTCTTCACAGAATGGAGAACCCACTGATGCAGCTGCTCACTAGCTCCCCAGTGCTGACATAGCTGATGGGGTGACCACACCCAGCCAGCATTTATGTGGGTTCTGAGGATCCAAACCTTAGTCCCCACACTTTCAAGGCATGAAACTATGTCCCCAACCCAATTCTGAAAGCATTCTGTGTCAGGGAAGACATCCACAACCATTCCCATGGTGTTCATCTTTTCCCCAAGGCGTTCTTACAACATTTACATCATTTTTCATGCTTGTTCTTATTGTCCCCACCTTGGCCTCTGATGCCTGGGACTCTGGCATAGTTCTCCTTCCTATGCCATTGCATGCCACTTCTCATACAATGTGTGTGGCTTCTACGCAAATACCACATAGTGTATAAGGAACTCAATAACCTCTGTATTTCTGATACCTTTATGTGTCTCTGGAGTCTTCCTGCACAGGCAGCAAGGATCCACTGTATATGTATGTGTCTGTGGGCACAGAAGGGATGATACCAAAGGCACACCCCTGCATGCTGACAATGCACACCCCAGCAGGCTGGGACCTTATAGAGCTGAGGTAAGGTCAGGGTCCCCTGTCATTCTTGTTTCTCTGTTTAATAGATTGTGCCAAACATGTTTTCATGCACACACAGCTCCATGTGCAAATATACGCACATATGTTCACACATATACTCATGCACACAGAGACAGATGGACAGTCACATATGTGCATGCATGTGCACACACACACATACACATTCACACGACCAAAGACCAAGGAAGTAAAGACGCAAACTTCACTCCTGCATCTTGTGGGCTAGTAAGTTACTCAGTTCTCTGAGCCTCACAGAGTGTTTAGGAAACAGGAACAAACCCTTTCATCTCTCAGACTGTGTAAATGCAAACTGTAGCTTCCATGATTCATTGTGTAAGCATTGGTGACTCCAACACAGACCAGGCGTCACATTGGTGTTCAAGACTGAGCAAGATCTATGCATCTGGTGATACATATGTGGGCATGGGAGCAGTCAACCTCAGGTGTCATCTCGTGGGTGCTCACCAGCTTCCCTTCCCTCCCCTCCCCTTCCCTTTCCTCCCCTCCCCTTCTTTCCCCTTCCCTCCCCTCCCCTTCTCTCCCCTTCCCTCCCCTCCCCTTCCCTTTCCTTCTTATCCCATCCCTTTCCCCTTTCCTCTCTTCCCCCTTCCCCTCCCTTCTCCTTCCTCTCCTTTCCCCTTCCCTCCTCTTCCCTTTCCTCCCCTCCATTCCTCCCCCTTCCACTTCTCTTTCTTCTCCTTTCCTACCCTTCCCTCCCCCAGTTCCTCCTCTTGTTTTTCTTCTTCTTCCTCCTCCTCTCCATCACTTCCTCCTCCTCTCCATCTCCTCCTCCTCTCCATCTCCTCCTCCTCTCCATCTCCTCCTCCTCCTCCTCACCATCTCCTCCTCCTTCTTTCTTCTTCTTTTAAGGAATCATCTCTTACTAGATTGAGCTCACCAAGACTAGTCTGGCTGCCCAGCAAGCCCTGGGGATCTGCTTGTCTCCTCCTCTCCAGCCATACATATAAAAGACTAAACATGGAACTTCTTGCCTTGTGGCAAAAACAGGAGCAAGAAATATCTGGCAAAAAAAATGCCCTCTCCTACTTTCTAAGGAGTCTCCTGCTCCCTGGCATGTGGCCTGGCACAGGCTGGCTCCTCTGTGCCTCTGAAGCCATCATCTATCTTCTTGTATTCCAGATCCGGTGCCCAAGAAGAGAAATGGGGGGACCTTCTGCATGGCAGTCATGGCCATCCACCTGATCCTGCTCACGGCAGGCACTGCACTGCTACTGATTCAAGGTGAGGTGTTCCTAGTCCTGGTCCTGAGTGGTTCCTCCTGCAGTGGCCACCTAAGCTCCTCTGGTGTAAGGTTCAGGCTGACTAGAGGCATCTTGAGAGTACTGCTGCCCTCTGCTAGGGCACAGTGGCTAGACCCTCCAAGGTAATAGAGGAGTGAAGAGTGAAGAGGGTGTGTGTGTGTGTGTGTGTGTGTGTGTGTGTGTGTGTGTGTGTGTTTGCCTGTGTGTGTTATGAATGTGAAAGCCATTTCAGATGCATTGTCTATTTTGAGACAATCTCTTTCTGGCCTGGACTTCACCAAATGGCTAGGTTGGTTGGCCAACAGGTCCCAGAGATCTGCTGTGGAGAGTCCATCATGTTCCCTTTTCCCCACAATGCACAGAATTTGTCTTTGAACTCCATGTCCTATAGAAGAAGTGTACATGTTACACAGATTATCAGAAACCCACCCCAATGTCTCAGGCTTCATTGAGGTCCCTAAATGACGTTGTGGGTACCAGTTCTCAATCTGCAGGAGCAATTCCAGATGCTAGAGATGTGCTGTGGCAATGGAACACTAGCTGCTGAGGACAAACCACACTTCTTGCTGCAGTGGGCACATCCCAAAACACACCTGGTACCAGGAGCACAGGGGCTGCAAGCCTTGCAGGCCCAGCTCAGCTGGGTTCACACCAGCCAGGAGCAACTACGTCAGCAGGTCGACAACCTCACTCAAAATCCAGGTACCACCACACCAGTTTCTGTGGTGCTGAGAATGAAACCCAGGGTTTCCATGCATGCGGATGAGCACCCTACTAACTGAACTACACTCCCAGCCTGCAAAACAGCCATTTTGACCAACACAGATGGTTTTGGGGCAAGGCTGGTATAGGCCAACAATCTGAGTATTTCTGTACTTCCTCAACTTCCAGGGGTTCCTCTTCCTGGTCTCTCTAAGCTTACTTTTCTCAACAAATTCAGGTGTTATTGTTCAAATCTCCAAGGCTAGAAGACCCATGGGGTCCCAGGCTTCCAGTGCAGAGTCTGTGAGCTCTCTTTGGGGCACAGGAGCAAAATCAAGCTTCATTCTACACCCTGGCTCAATCTGAAACCTTCTCTCCTTCCCTTACAGAGTTGTTCCAGATTAAAGGTGAACGAGGCTCCCCAGGTAGGTTTACTTCCGATCTGACCCCCTCTGCCTTTCCCTAGAACCTTAGTTGGAAGGCTCCTTAGTTGGGAGCCTTCTATGTGTTTTCTAAATTCAGCTCACCTTCCAATGATCTGGTCAGTCCGTGTGCTTCATGGAACCACTTCTCTACCCCTGACAGAGCGAGGATACCCAGCTCGGGGCCTCTGCCTTCCCCTGAGCCAAATAATTACCTTCTCCCTACAACCTACAGATGTTGTTGTCTTCCTAGGATAGTATGTGGACATACCTATTTCCTATCTCCTCCTCCCATCTTGCTCAAGTGTCCCAGGCTTCCAGAACATTCCTTGTTCCCCGGAAGCACTCCTATCAAGTGTCTTTGATTAGCTTGGTGTTGGTACAGGCCTCATGTCCCATGTGTTA
Source organism: Tokudaia tokunoshimensis (assembly GCA_036184795.1). Taxonomy (NCBI): domain Eukaryota; kingdom Metazoa; phylum Chordata; class Mammalia; order Rodentia; family Muridae; genus Tokudaia; species Tokudaia tokunoshimensis. The sequence continues at coordinate 74,109,209 of BTHU01000013.1, forward strand.
GACTTGGCTCTCCCAGAGGGCTGTAATGACAACGGTGCTGTGGCTGTTGACATAACTCTCATCTCAAAGGGAATAAGAGACTGTTTATTCTGAAACCAAATTAAATGGCTGTAGCCTAGGTACACGGATTCAGGTTACCTGTTTCGGTGTGATAGGTTTCCTGAAATTTTGATAGTAACAGAATGAAAGAAAGTTATAAATCAAGTACTTCAAAAAATACATTGGTGGGAAGGTAGGCTAAGGCAAAGCAGAAAAGCCACTGCATTCGGCCCCAGATGCCATCTGATGATGTTCTTAGCCTTTGGGGTGATAGATGCTAAGGGGTCTATTTGTCCATTCCAGACATACTAATGGTCATGAGGATGTTAGACAAAACACAGAGATGGGTAATAAGTGACTATTAAGGGGCTAAAGATAATCCAGGATAATTTGGCTCTGGACCTGCAACATTCCAACTCTCCACAATCATGCACGCTTCAACTGCTCATCAGCCTTGGAGAATCTTACCATAGTGTGGCTCATTTCTGGGAACTGCGACTCCCATTTACAAGACCTAAGCAGCGCTGCTGGGAGGCAGCGCTGAGAAGCCCAGACTCTCATCCACTAGGCTACCATCCTGCTCCCTTACTTTATGGTTTGCCTAGCCTGGTCAAGGCCCACAAAGGCTCATTTGATGGCTACTTGGGGCAGGGGAAAAGCATAGATTTCAAAAGTCCTGGCTTTGCCTCAGCTATAGGCAGCTGCTCCAGCAGCAAGCAGGTCTACTCAGAGCCACAGGCTTCCTGGCACGGATAGGGGACACAGCCCCACAGTCACACTTGAACTGGTACCTGAAGTCACATCTTTGTGGCTGAGTACCCCCTCAGATACCATCTATATAAGTCTGTTTTACTTCTTCCATGTCTCTCAGACCGTATGTCTCTCGGTATCACCTTGGATCATTTGTTTCCTTCATGCGATCGCCTGCCCTTGGAAGCTCATGGCCTAGCCTGCCTTTGGAGGCTGAGTGAATGTGTTATCATCTACTATTGCTTGACTAGCTGCTGTCTCTGCTCTTCTTTATCCTCCAGGTCCAAAAGGGGCACCTGGTGTCCCTGGAATCCCCGGCCTGCCTGGGCCGCCTGCTGAGAAGGGAGAAAGGGGGGCTGCAGGTCGTGATGGAACCCCAGGTACGGTCTCTGTCTCCTGACCCTGTGATCTTTCCCTTTCTCCCTAAGCTACACTCTGAATCTTTTCTTCCCTCTCTCATGAGTGGGGAGATGTCTCCTTCTGGATTCCTTCTGACCCCAGTCATGGCAGGAAGAAGAAGTCACACTGGGACACAGGCAGAGTGGAGGAGCCAAAGGTTATTTTTACCGAGCAAGAAAGGAGAGAGGGGGTCTGGAGGGAAGGCTCAGCAGTTAAGAGTGATGGCTGCTCTTGCAGAGGACCCAGGGTTGGCTCACACCATCCATGGCGAGTGGCTCACAACCACCTGTAACCGGCTCCAGAAGACTCAGCAGCCCGCACGTGTGACATATACACTCTTGCACACACAAACATATAAACAGTATGTTTCACGGGAGAAAATGAAATACACCCCCAACAGTAGAGTGCTATCCAGCCATGGGTACCAGCAGCCGCCCACTCCTTTGTCAGGACTTAATGTCCTGTCCATCATTTCTCTCTTTGTCTCCCAGGGCATTCCTTTTCCTGAGCTAGGTAGAGGCTTACTTTTGAAAACAGTTTTTATTGGTCTATTAAGTTCTGTTTTTCTGATGACACTTAAGAGTGCATGGGACTGGATGTCAGGGCAATGCCGAAAGAAGCCAAATAAATCCCTTGGAGCTGTGGTTACAGGCATTTGTGCCCAACATAGATGCTAGGAACTGAACTCAGGTCCTCGGCAAGAACATCTTAACTGCTGAGCCATCTCCAGGGCTGGGTGTGGAGGTGTACCCACAATGCACTCTGTTACAATTAGCGGCAGAAATGCACTTAAAGGTGTACTTGCTTGTAGAATTGAGAAGTTCATTGGGGGAAAGGGCAGTGGTGCCTTGCGTATGAACTTTCAGGAAAGATTTGGGGAAGGTGACCCAGGTCCTGCTGAGACCAGCTGAGTTGGCTTTGGTTTTCCCAGTCCTGACCTTCCTCTTAACTGTTCAACTTATCTGTCTCACATCCAGTCAGCTGCAAGTTCTCTTATTATCTTTCCATGGGTTCCTAACCTCACGTTTTAACCCTAACATCACCAGGTGTCCGAGGACCCCAGGGCCCACCAGGCAACAAGGGAGATGCAGGTGAGTAGGTGTCGCAGGAACACACAGTGGGCTCTCTCAGGGACAAAGGCCCACACCAGAGTCCAAACCCTGTGGGGTGAGCCTATGCAAGGGGAGGTAGCTTGTATGAGACCTGGGATGGGCTCAGAGGTGAGGGGGAGTTCACAAATGGGAGCATTGCTCAATGGTGCCTCAGCCTGAACAGGTGATAAGGTGTGGACATCACAGTTGAGCCTTCTCTGCTGAGGAAAGCAAACCTATGAGCCCGCAGGGGAAAGTGCAGCCCCATGGTCCAGGGGGGCTGAACCTGCCTTTGTGATCTGTCTCCCTCACCTCCATGGGCCTCAGTTTCCCTATACATAAAATGAACCTGAGACTTTTGCGGGATGTTGTTCGTGCTGTACATTGCCCTCCTCTCTCTCTCTCTCTCTCTCTCTCTCTCTCTCTCTCTCTCTCTCTCTCTCTCTCTCTCTCTCTCTCTCTCCAGAAGCCTAGGAGAGTGACCATCAGTCTTCACAGAGCTCCCCCAGTATCCCATGCTGCAGTGGAATGATGCAGACTCCTAAGACCTTTTACCAGATAGGAGCAGAGCCAGCTGGTCTAGATAAAAGGGGAAATAAATAAACCAGCAGTCTTGTCCCTCCTGAAAGCTCCAGCAGTCACAAGAGGTCTAGTGAGCAGAGAAAGCTGCTTCTAGGAACTGTCTCCATTAGGAAGGCAGTTAATAGGATCCCCGGGAACCCATTGTCTATGTCAAGGCAGGGCTTCTTCCAAAAGGCTTTAAAATCAGAAAGGAGGATTATAGTGTGGTGAGGAGCATGCATAGACATTCATACCCTCACCCACTGTTCTCTCTCTCTCTCTCTCTCTCTCTCTCTCTCTCTCTCTCTCTCTCTCTCTCTCTCTCTTTCTCTTTCTCCCTCTCTCATACACACACACACACACACACACACACATACACACATACACATCATTGTGCTACACACACACCCTCACACACACACACCTTCACACATGCACACATATGAACACTGCTGCCTTCGCATACATGTATCCTTATACTCACATCACACACAGAACCACACACTCATGAGCATATATGGACACATGTGTGCACACACAAATACATCATACAGTCATGTACTTGTGTACATGTATGTACACACATTTTGGTACACATATATCCTCACAATATACAATCATGGAAATACACACTCACCGGGCGGTGGTGGCGCACGCCTTTAATCCCAGCACTTGGGAAGCAGAGGCAGGAGGATTTCTGAGTTCGAGGCCAGCCTGGTCTACAAAGTGAGTTCCAGGACAGCCAGGGCTACACAGAGAAACCCTGTTTCGAAAAACCTAAAAAAAAAAAAAAAAGAAGGAAATACACACTCACAGATTCATGCACATGTGTGAGCACACATTTATGCCCACATGCAGCCTCGCTCTCAGGTGCTCACCCACTCATGTACACACGTAGGCTTCTGCACATATTCCAATGCTCACACTTACACACAGCATGCTCGTTCTCATGGCCTATGCACAAACAGCCTCACACTCCCAAAGCAGGCAGGCCACTCAGAAGGGATCTAGTTTCCCCTCTTGCAACTGAGAGAGCGAGAGGCTTGAAGTAGGTTCCCCAGATGCCAGAGAAGGCAGTCAACTAGACCACCTGGAAGGACAGGCTCAGCCCATTCCTAGATGCACAGTCTGAGGTCTCACTCTTCTTGTGGCTCCAACAGGCACCCACAGAGGGCAGGAGAAAGCTGGGCAATCTTACTAACCCCCCAACACTCTACTCATGCTTCTGGAACCCACAAACCTAATGGGAGGGCGAAGTATCTGTGATGGAGACCATAAGCCCAGAGCAGCTGGCATCCTCAGGAAAGGCTGGAGCTCAGGCATCCACAGCTTGCCTGACAGCCTCTCTTCCCCCGTCCTTCCTCATCTACCCTCTGGAATCTCCCCATTTCTCCTTGTGCTCACTATCCTGCCCAGATCCTCTTCCCAGAAAGAATGGCTTGCACTTCAGGCTATAACTTGCATGCCCTTCCAGGTGGTCTGGTGTCCCAAGAGGGGGCCATTGTTTGCCAACTCCATTTGGGTCCTGGGCACAGGAGCACTAGAGGGCCCAGCCTTCACCAGCCCCATTTTACAGATGAGAGTATTGTGGTAAGGGATACTGAGATGTCTTTTCCAAGGTCATCTACCATGCTTGGAGAGGCAGCCATGATTCAAAGCCACTTGCCTTGTTCTAAAGCCTTCTTCCATGGCTATGCACTGGTCCAAGCCTTTGGAAAAAGTCACTTCTGTCAGAGCCTGGCTGGGACCCTGCTGCATATGCTTGCTTGTGCATTTGTGTATAAGGTAGAGGGATCTTGTGATAGGGTACCTTGGGGCCCCCAGAATGTAAGCTAACTAAAGAAACCAGCCATAGTGACAGTCCTTTTTCTCATCTCACAGGCCTCCAGGGATTCACGGGTGCACCGGGGAAGCCAGGAGCAGCTGGTAACTTGGGCTTTCATCTCCTGGGATGACCAATGCATTGACAATGCCCATGGGGCAGCTGTCCTCATGAGTTCTCTCTATAGCCCTGCCCTGACTCCTGAGGGTGAATGCCTTCCTACTCTCCTTCTCCCCACAAATCTTTAAAGAGCTCACCAAGACCACCAAAGAGAGAGCTAATGAATGCCTGCCCTAGTTCTTCCCTGGAGATCCCTTCCATCACACTCTGCTTCTATCTCCAGGAGCCCGTCCTCACTAGGACAATGGAACTTACCTCTGTTCTCATCACAGGTGCTCCAGGACCTCAAGGAGAGAAGGGCAGCAAAGGTGACACTGGCCCCAAGGGGGAACATGGCCCCAAGGGAGACAAAGGCAACCTAGGCCTTCCAGGTAAGGGTTGTGTTGGGTGTTGGCACTCATGGTGAAGCCCGAGGGAGCAGAAAGTATTCGTTCTGGCTGAAACCAGGGCCCAGCTGTTTAAGAGAAACCTCAACTGTACTCCAGTTCCTTTGAAAATGAATTAATTTCAGTTGATACATAATCATTCATGTTTGTGAGTTACACTGATATGCATATTATACAAAGATTTTTTTTAAAGTGCAAAATATTAGGCTTCTCTGTCGCCCATCCATTTTTATTTCTGTGTGATGAGAGCCTTCCAGACGGTTTTCATGAACTGTTTGAACTCATAAGGTGAGGAAACCAGAGCTCCCGCTCCCTGCTGGGGTCTTTGTGCCACGGAATTTAGTCCTCTGATAGCACTTGGTGTCCTGTCAGGAAGTAGCCTCCCCTTTTTGCTGGTTTATTTTTATTTAAAGTATTTTTTTCATACAATATATTCTCATTGCGGTTTGTTTCTTGAGGTAGGGTCTCTCACTGAACCTGAGTTTACTAACTGGCTGACCAGCAAGCCCCTGGCTTTGTCCTTTCGTTATCTAGGATTACAAGCACGTGTCATCACGCCTGGCTTTTTCATATGAGTGCTAGGATTCAAACTTGGTACCTCAGGCTTATTCAGCAGGCACTTTATCTACTGAGTCATCTCCCAGGTCCCAGGAAGCATTCATTCTTTAGATCTCGAGTCGACTAGCCTCCCTCCCAAGCCTTGAACTAGCCTAACTCGCTCAGACCCAGGCAGGCTGGTTCTTGCCCTTGCTGTCCTCTTCAGAGTCACTCATTAGTCAATCATGTCCCCATTCTGAATTCACTGGAAAGAACCCAGCCTGGTACCTAAGTCCTTGACCAGGCCCTTGTCAAAAAATAACAGAATAGAAGGCTGAAGAGATGGCTCACTTAGTGATGTACTTGAGTACAAGAATACAAGTTCGTTCCCAGAACCTATGTGGAAAGGCCAGGAGTGGTCATACTTGCTTGTAATCCCAGTGCCAGGGAGGCAGAGACAGGCAGATACCTGAGACTAGCTGGAGAACCTGTCTATTGAGTTCCAAAGTAAGTTCCCCACCTCAAAAACAAAACAGGGTGGCAACCAAGGAACAACACCAGAGGTCCTCTGACTTACAAACACATGCCCACGAATGCCCACACATAAATGTTCACTCACACACTTGAGCACACACCGGTATACACATGAAAAAACAGTACACTTCAATATTAGAGAGTAGAGCCGTAAATTCCTTTTAGTAAAATTCTGCCAGCTTTCTAGTAGAAAGCAGAAAAGGTTGCTTTGGGGTAACCATCCTCTTTAAGACCTTCACCCCATGTTGGTCCCACTGGGAACAGAGCTGAGTGTCCACACCCAGTCCACAGTGTGACCTTAGTGTCTCTCAGAGCAGCTAATACCAAGCAAGCCCACTGTACGATCCCCTCCCCAGCTGGCCTGCCCTTCAGGAAGGAGGCTGCCCTCAATTGATATGCACCAGGTACTAAAGGAAAGGAGGAGGAAGAGACAGAGGACTCAGGAGAAGACTGGCTGGATGAGTTCAGAATGTTGATGACAAGTGGAAATTTTGAAATCTTGGGTGCCAGGGAAGCCTGTGTCTGCACCGCTGGCAGGCACAGGAATTACTGCATTGTTCTCTCTCCCAATGACCTTTGTTATCCTCGGCATCTGGGAGATGCTTTCTAGAACATTCAGATTTCAGTCTGAGAGGCTATGAAAGATAATCCCCATAATGTAGACAGTAAAATGAGCCCCCAAAGTACTGCATGACCCCAGACTATGACTCTTCTCCGCTTGGTAAGAGTTCTGACTGGGGTCCTGAGAACCCAACCATTGCTGGTATCCGGTTATCTGGTCAATCTGTCGTGAGTCTGTGTCCTGTCTCTGGAGAAGGGGCTTCTTCCTGGGGGGCTGTGACTAGATCTTCCCTGGAGGGCACAGAGCATTCTATTGTGGAATTTGAGTGAGACAGGAATGCCTAAGTAGGATTGTTTTACCCTCCTCCCTTGTCCAACCTTGCTTTCTTTTTTATTTGTTTGTTACAGGAAACAAAGGGGACATGGGCATGAAGGGAGACATGGGGGTCATGGGGCTCCCTGGAGCCCAGGGAGATAAAGGTGATGCTGGGAAACCAGGCCTACCAGGTAAGAGATTGCACTGTTGGGCCATAGACCTGAAGGCATTCCCCTTCTCTCTGGTAGCTGAGCCAGTAAGAGTTGACAACATTCTTAAGAGTCCTATCCATTGCAGGTTTAGCTGGATCTCCTGGAGCCAAAGGTGATCAAGGTAGGAGCTGTGGGCATCTGGGCAGATTGGCTGTGGTCCCCAAGAAGAATCAAGTGGGGAAGGTTGCCAATTATCTCCTTCCCTCCCTCCCTCCCTCCCTCCCTCCCTCCCTCCCTCCCTCCCTCCCTCCCTTCCTTCCTTCTACTTCTTCTTCTTCTTTTTTTTTCTTTTCTCATGTAGCCCAGGCTAGTCTAAACCTCACTATCTAAAGAAGACTTTAAACATCTGATTTTCCTGCCTCCATCTCCAAAATGCTGGGATCTCAATTCTGTACCACCGTGCCAGGTTTCATTTCTTCATGGTGTTAACCCAGAGCACTCCAGGAGTTTAGAATCCTGACTGTTCCTTTAAAGAAATGGTCAATTGATAGAAGGGGGCAGACTCTAATGAAAACCGTCTTTACATGTCTCCCTCCTGGGCTGCTGAGATGCAGAGTTGGGTGGTCCCAGCCTGACACTCTCAATCTGTCCACCATCTTGAATTCCATTTCATTCTGTGATGGAGGAGATAGAGCTTATAGCACTGTTTCTCTCTCTTCTATAGTGCAGTAAATGAATCCTAAAGATAATGGAGGGCAGGTGTTAGGAGGTGTATGTCATGGAGGATGGGAAGCCTGTCTTTGTACCACTGACCCCCTAACCCTGCCATCACAACTTACCTTTCAGGAAATCCTGGTGTGCAGGGTGTTCCAGGCCCTCCAGGTGCACCAGGAACTGCTGGTGCCAAGGGTGAGCCAGGACGCACTGGTCCTCCTGGACCAACAGGTGAGGTCCTTTATCCTTGCACTGGGAATGGTATCCCAGCATCTGTTCATTCCAATCCTTACATCCATGGGGTGTTTGTCTTCTAGGACCCCCGGGGATTGCTGGGAATCCAGGGGCTGCAGGTGTGAAAGGAAGCAAGGGGGATACAGGTAAGAGAGTGTGCACAGGGGTGGGAAGCTGGGTTGCTGGGTTCTATAGGTAGACAGGAAGGAGGATTGCCTCCCGGCATCCCACAAGAGGCAGAGAGTCTCTTGTCTTCTGGTCCTGGAGGCTCCTGATAAAGGAAAGTAGTTTCTTCCACTATAAGCCCTTGAGCACAAGTTTCCTGGGTTGTTCTTTTCTGTCCATGGTTCCCAGAAAGCCTTGAATGCCATGATCAAACCTGGAGCATCACAGAGGGAATCTGAAACCTTATCCTGGCTGGGTTCACCTATGGTGACTTGGCACCTAGGATTAGGACAGAGGGCAAAAACTCTTCCTTTGTATTCTCTTATGGGAACACCGGTCCAACCCAGGGAGCTCATGGAAACTAGTCTACAAGCCTATCAGAAGCTCTCCATACGCAGTGGATCTGGGAGAGGGGGTTGTCCAAAAGTCAGATCACAAAGATGATCTTTTCCAGATTCTGTCACATAGACTAACATAGAGTCGTTCTAGTCTATCATATAGACTAACAGAGTTACTCTATATTGTCATATAGACTAACCGAGTCATTCTATCCTGTCCTATAGACTAACACAGAGTCATTCTATTTTATGGTCTGGGTTATAAACAATGTGCCAGATTTGTCTGTATCACCTGTGGCCTTTTGTCAATGTGGGTCACTTGATAAGACCCCGAGTTAATCTGTCTGATAATCTGAATCCAAGCTTCTACATAGTGCTCACCCAGTCTAGAAAGTTCAGGCCACTGCATTGGGCACTGTAGTGATGGGCAGATTGCCATAGTTCATGCAGAGATGCTATAGACAGACTGCAGGCATGTTCCAAGAGTGGACTCTCTAAATGCCAGTTGGAAAGCCCTGCACAGTGGGGAGTGCCAGTTGAGAGTGCTGTAAGGATGGAGATCAGAACCATAAGATTAGGCTCCTGCCTTCAAGCATATCAAAGGACCCTCTGCCTTGACCCATTCCTCTGCCAGAGAATAAGGTTGGGCCAGGTCAAACAACTTGGGTGCCCTAGCCTTTGGCAGGGCTATGAACACACATAAAGGCTGGCCCGTCCCCATTTCAACTGGTCAAGAGGTTGGCTGACTCATTCATTCATTCATTCACTCACTCACTCACTCACTCACTCACTCAGGAATTAGTACCTCCTGGCAGGCCTTGAACTCTGAGTATATGATCTTTGTTTCTTTCCTGAAGGCAATTAGGAGCCGTGGTTAAAGTATTATCTGCATTTTCTCCATTCTTTGATTCCCTCAAGGCTTACAATCCCTTAACTCCCTCACCAGGGTTAGAGAGATAGCTCATTGGATTAAATGCATGCCTAGCAAGCGTAAGGACCTAAAATCAATCCCTAGAACTCATGTCAAAATAAACCAGTGAACTTGCTTTTAATCCCAGTTTGATGGAGGTGGAGATGGGTGGATTCCTGGGGTTTGCTGGTCAGACAACCTACCCTACTCAGTTTCAAGTTTCAGAAGAGTGGGAGATGCTATCTCAGTACACAAGGTGGGAAGCATCTGAGGAACAAGAATTGAGGATGTCCTCCAGCTGCCATGTACATATGCATAGTATACATGTGCACACACACAAGACTCCACAGCAACTCATACACAAGAACCCACATACATACTTGTACCTGCACACACAGAATCTCACACACACAAGACCCTATGTCAGTTTTATTCTGACATCTTAATCTGTGGTTCGTTGATCTTTGTATAGCTGGTGAGCATTCTTAAGTGGTGTCTGTGTGTCCATCCCATTAAACATCCAGATGGTCAATGCCATCAGTCCAATACTGGGTCACAAATTAAGTATGGCTCCCTATGTAAACACGGTGGATTATATAATCAATTTATGATGCATGATAATCACCATTTAGGTTGGTGGTTCATGCAAGGCCAAACCTTACCTTGGTGCAGCATCTGCTGGCTTATGTGAACTTCCCATGGAAGGGACTTCCCAGAATTCTGTGGGCTAATGAGTGGCCACACAGATTAGATTTGGTGGTTACCGGAATGGATATCCAGAGGGTGGGTGGCAGATGGGACCTGAATGTCATCCTCATGTTTGAAGACAACATCCCTTGCATCCTCACTGTGAGGAGGCTGGTAACCCCCAAGCCAGAGCTTCTATGGCAATTATTCAGTTTTGATAAAGCAATCCAAGTTTTCAACCCATGGGTTTCCCATTTGGTAAATAAAACCATGAATCTCTCAATAGAGCAACTAGCTGATTCAGATGAAGACAGAGGAATGACATTTCACCGGCTTGGCCTGCGTTTCATTATTATGGGTTAATAATTATAAGCAAGGAGAGGTCTGTTTGCTGTTAAATAGGCCTCTGGGCTATGCCCTATGCTCCGGCCTTTACCATCACACTCTTGCTCTATCAACCCCTACTTGAGTTTTATTTTCCATGCTTAGCAGTCAAGAAGCAGAGATGGGGCTGGGAAATCTCTCCATCTGTAAAGTGCATGTTACACTGCATGAGGACCTGAGTTCAGAGCCCCATAATCCATGTAAGGTGTATAGAGGCCACCTGCAGTTCCAGCCCTCAGGAGACAGAGAAAGGGGATCAGCAGGGCTTGCTGGCTAGCTACTCTAGCCTGAACTTGGGAGCTCTGGGTTTGGTTAGAGACTCTGCCTTGATAAAGAGAAGGTCATTAAGGAAAACATTTGACATCAACTTTGGCCTCATGAAGGCACTCATACATACATATGTACCCATATATGCATGCACATTGCAGCACATTGCAAAGGCTCAGAGAGGCTAAATTCTTTGCCACCAGCTGCTAATGCACAGTGAGTCTGAGAGTTCATCCCACTGTCTGATCCCAAAGATATGCTTTTCCTGAATTTGTTATATGGAGTAACACAGGCTGTAATCCAAGAGAAATCAAAGCTGCCCTAACTTAGGGCCGCCTCAGTGGGGCCCTAGACCAGTAAATTGTTAGAAACATGTGTTCCTGGGTCCCCACCCCAATCCCACTTAATCAGCATCTCTGAGTGGATCTGGTAAGTGAGATGTTTCTGCGTAAGCAGTTTTGTGTGTGTGTGTGTGTGTGTGTGTGTGTGTGTGTATGTGTGTGTGTGTGTGTGTGTGTGTGTGTGTGTGCACGCGCAGATGCCACCAGAGGGGCTTGTTGAGTAACTCCCCATATCAATTCCTGCCTCTTTTTTTTTTGAGACAGAGTTAGTCATTGAGCAAGAAGTTTGCTACAGGGTTACAGCCATGCACAGCCATGTCTGGCTTTTACATGGGTGCTGTGGATTCCTACTCATGTTCTGATGCTTGCACAGGAATTGTTCTCATCCAGTGAACTTGCCTCCTAGCCCCACACAAACCACAGGCAGGAGATTCTGAAGTTAGACAATGATGTCATTCAGGGGAGCCTGGAGAGCCCTGAGAGGTCATTCAGACCAAGCTAAGCTAGACTTCAGGAAGAAGGAAGCAGGGCATACTGATGGCGCAAAGACAGCTTAGAGGAACCGTGGGAGCAGAAGTCTGGGGAACAGCAAGGTTGGACTGTTAACTCCTTTAGGACCATGGGTAGATCCCCTCATATCTCTGAGAGTCTTCAGTGCACTTCCTCTCTGAAGCAAGAAACCAGCAGGAATCCTCAAGGGAGTGGATAATGAAAGAAGGCAGGCCTAGTTTGACCAGTCAGCTATCTTGGTAAAGTACTTGAGGGTCTGAGTTCAATCACCAAAACTGTGTGTAAACAAGCTGGGCTTGGAGACACTCATTTGCAATCTCAACTCCGGGAAAGCAGAGACTGAAGATCCCTGGGGCTCAGTGGCTGGCCTGAGGTAGTGAAGGGCTGAATCTCTGCGCTCTGGTCAGTCAGGGATTGCAGCTGACCAACACTTCTCTCATTCCTTACCCCAAGAAGGGTCTTCAAGAGGCCACCAAGGCCCCTCTGCTCCCTTCGCTGGCACTGTGTGAGGTCTGGAAACTCCGAGAAGAGAGTGATGGGAAGGTCAGGAAGGAACTATGCTTGGGCCATGGCAAGGAGGTGATGACTCTCCATGGTTTCTGGTGATCTCATAGGGTGGGTCTGTGATAAGACTGACCCAGGCTACCAGTGTGAAGCCTGTCAGGCACAAGTGGCTATGAACAGCTGTTTTATCATCTACTCTTTCTCAGTAGCCCACAATAACCTTGCACTCCGTCATGTTGCAGAACTGTCTGAGGGAGTCCTGCTGATCTGAAAGAAACCAGTATGAACCCTTAAAATGCTAAAGGAACAGATCAGGGGGACACTTGGTGGGTCTTCTATGAAAAGTTGGTATTCATAAAGGAATGAAAGAAAGAAGGAGAAGGGAGTAAAGCAGGGATGGGGATCTGTGAGATGGTTCATGGGTCATTTAGTTTGCGGCCAGGCCAGACATCCTGAGTTTTATACGCAGGCTCCACAAGATGGAAAGAGAGAAGTGACTCTTGAAAACTTGTCCTTTGTCCTAGTCTCTCTCTCTCTCTCTCTCTCTCTCTCTCTCTCTCTCTCGCTCTCTCTCTCGCTCTCTCTCTCGCTCTCTCTCTCCTCTCTCTCGCTCTCTCTCTCGCTCTCTCTCCCTCTCTCTCTCTCTCTCTCACTCTCTCCTCTCTCTCTCGCTCTCTCACTCTCTCTCTCTCGCTCTCTCTCTCACTCTCTCTCTCCTCTCTCTCTCTCTCTCTGTCTCTCTCCCTCTCCCTCTCTCTCTCTCTCTCTCTCTCTCTCTCTCTCTCTCTCTCTCTCTCTCTCTCTCTCTCTCTCTCTCTCGGGGAGACAGAGGAGTGGGAGCAAGGACCTCTTATATTAACCTCTAAGGAATAACCACTAATAGTTGCTTTATTATTTTTCCATTTCTGAACATAAGACTCCTTTGCCATGTGGGCCTTTACACATCCTGGAGATACAGCAAATAATCCAACAAACAGCCATTTAATAGGCACTGGCCGTGTCACGAGGGCCCGAATTTGATCCACTGGAATCTGCACTGAACCCTCAGCCAGGCGTGGTGTTGTGCCTCTGTAATCCTAGAGAGATTACAAACAGATCCCTGGGGTTCATTGTGCAGCCAGCCTAGGCTACTTTGAGAGTTCTAGGATCCAGTGGGAGGCCATGTCTCAAAGGACAAGATGGACAGTGCCTTAAAATTCCCCGTCCTCTACACACTTACACACAAACACATATTACTATTGGCCCATCTACTACAGGTGATAACCTCCAAAGATCTGGGTAGACACTGCACAGTCTTTGGAATCAAAATGTTCCTTTATTAAAATACTTCTATCTTCTGAAATTCTCATGAAACAATGAGGACATGGGCTGGATTCAAGGTCAAATCAGGTCACTGGTGTCCAGACGGGGGAAGGCTGGCCAGGGCATCCGGAATCTGCGTACCTCAGACCTTCACCCAGCACTTCACCATTTCACGGAAACACGCCCATATCTTCATCTGTCTGCAGCCTGTCTCCCCTTCCAGCCCGTCGTGAGGTTTGAAGCAATCACTGAGAACTGGTGTACCCTTCCGTCTGCATTAATCAGACAAGGGTAGATCTGTCTATGATTAAAAGTGTCTAATATCTAAGTTTTATTATCCTCTCCCCCTTTCCTGTGTTTCCATCTTAGGATTTCAAGGACAGAAAGGCACAAAAGGAGAATCAGGAGTCCCAGGTAAAGGGCTGGCTTCATTTTAATTTCTCGGGATGATGACTGGGAGGCGTGTGTGTGGAACTAAGTCTCACTGGCTTTGACCACTGTGACCTTACCCTCAGAGTTGAGACAGAGACTGAGGTTTGTCACCCAAGCCTCTATTCCTTCCCTAGAATATCTGGGTTAAAGGGCAGGGACTTGGTATCCCAAAATGGAGAGAAAGTGGGTCAGAGCCTGAAGAGGGTGGGCAGCACATGCAGTGGTATCAGGCCATGCTACCACCAAAGGAACGGGGTGGACTCTGTCTCCCCTTAGGGGTTAAGGCTTCCCTATCTCTGCCTTACTCTGCCTTACTCTTCCTGGCTTCCCAAGTCCCTCCTCTCCCCTGCTGCTATTTCTCATTAGGGTATCATCATCATCATCATCATCATCATCACTTTCTTCTTCTTCTTCTTCTTCTTCTTCTTCTTCTTCTCTTCCTCCTCCTCTTCCTACTCTTCCTCCTTCTCCTTCTCCTTCTCCTCCTCCTCCTCCTTTGCAATCACTATCCCCATCACATCCAAAGCAGTCAACTTTATAAAGAAACAAGTAAGTGTAAGATCAAGGGCAAGATGCTGGCTTACTCTCAGCCTTGGTAAAAGCCATGTGGCAGATGGTGTCATAATTGAGGCACAGCCCCAAATACCACAAACTCCAATGAGCAAAGATAAGAACTGAATCTAGTCTTGTTTGTTTGTTTGTTTTGGTTTTGGTTGTTCGGCTGGTTTTTTGTTTATTTGCTGGTTTGTTTGAGATACAGTCTCACTATGTAGTTCTGGCTAGACTAGAAACTCACTATTTAGAGCAAGTTGACTTCAAACTCATAGAGCTCTCCCTGCTTCTGCCACCCCTCTCCCAGTGCTGTAACTGAATCTTTAAGCAGACTGAAGTTTACTCAGCCAGCCGGCAAGCTGGGAACGCTGTCCCATCTATCCATCTGAACCACCTATCAGTAAGAGCTCAGAAGGACAGGAAGCTAGAGAAGCCTGACCCCAGACTCTCTTCTGCAGATAGTGCCCCCACATGGCCTGGAGGACTACCCACCATGACCATATCATCTTAACATCCCTTGTCTGAGGCTCAGTCTCCCAACACAAGAACCTTAGTAGGGTGTGCTCAAACAACACCTATGCCAAAGCATAGCAGAATGAGGCAGACTTCTGGAGTGTTTTTTCTCCCACGTGAGCTACATATTCTGTTATAGTCTTAATTCACTAATCAGACATGGGGATCTAGAAACATTCTAAGAAATTATCACGGAAAGACTAAAACATAATTATCTCATCTTCTAAGGACTCTACCAGCCATATCCTCCTGTGCCTTTTCAATGGCATTAAGGTGGGAGACCAGATAACCAGAACAGTCCCCAGCTGGACCAAAGCCTTGTCCACATGCTCACACAGCCCATTACTGGGGGATCTGATAGTCCATGGTCACTCATCCACTAATCAGAAAGGCCCTTGTGTCCTCCTAGGGAACAGAGTGGGGCGTCTATGTGGCTAACTATCTCCTCTCAGGCCTTGTAGGCAGAAAGGGAGACACTGGAAGCCCTGGGCTGGCAGGCCCGAAAGGAGAACCTGGACGAAAGGGAGATCCGGGGATGAAAGGTAGGTGTTGCTTTTGACATGGACTTAAAGGTTATGGATCTTCAGAACCCAGGTTTCTGGTGGTGTCTTTATTGACTTGCCAAGCTACGTACTAAGAATTATATCGGAAAAGCATAATCAAGTTTCCCTGGGATGCATATAGTCTTCCCATCTCTGCCCCAAGCACCTCAGGCATCACCATAACCAAACAGGTCTTTCCATGAGCCTTGTTGCTTACAGAGCCTCTCTCACTAACCTAACTCCCATCCTTCTGATATGTCTGAGGCCTGCTTCCTCTTACCCAACCGCTGGTGCATAGAGAGCTATCCCCGGAGATGGGTTATAGGCAGAGCTGGAGAAGAGAAACCGACCCCTCTCTGTGTCCTGACGTGGGAAGAGGGTGAAGGACATCTTGGATTAAAGTGCATGGGTTTTGTCTTCATGACAGGGTCTTCTGGCCAGCAAGGACAAAAGGGAGAAAAAGGTCAAAAAGGTAACCGATGCTTTTATTGTCATTTACTTATCTTTAGAGTCGATTCGGTGTTGAGTGTTAGGGCTGGAGCTTATTTCCCTAGAACATTCTTCACACCTAGCTTGAGCCAGTCTGTGGCCAGAAGCCCAGGCAGCACCCCACCCTGACTTTCCACTCCATCTTTTCTGCCTTTCCCACTCCTTGTTCATATCCCCTTCCTTCCTGCTCCCTCCTCCCCTTCCATCTCTCCCTCCTCCCTTTCCATCTCCCCCTCCTCCCCCTGTTTACCTCCATCATTCCTCACTCCCTTCTTTCCTTCTTTTTCTTATCATTTCTCCGTCCTCCTCACTACCTCATCTCCCCCTCTACTCCCTCCTTCTGTTCCCTTTACCATGTTTTTTCCTTCGCACCACACATGGCAAGACATGATTGCTCAGAGTCATCTTTCGCGGTGCCTTGTTCCCTCTAAGGCAGAACACAGGAGAGTGGTACACGAGAAAGTGTTGGTGCTGAAGCAGGGTCTCTCGGAAGCTCTGGTGACACGGTCCTGCTTGTTCTCCCAGCTGTAGAACTTCTAAGAGCAGCAGAAAAACACACATCGATGCTGGCCAGCACTTGCCACACCTTACACACATATGTTCTTGTCCAGGCGAATCCAACCAATTGGTCCGGATCGTGGGTGGCACCAGCAGAGGCCGAGCTGAAGTTTACTATAACAATATCTGGGGAACAATTTGTGATGATGGTTGGGATAATAGTGATGCCACTGTCTTCTGCCGCATGCTCGGTTTCTCCAGCGGGAAAGGACTTGGCAGCTATGGAGGTGGTAAGTGACTCCACAGCCAGGGACTTTTTTCCTACACATGCCCAAGTGGTTCAGCGACAGCCTACAGTGCAGTGATGTACCATGGCTGTGGCTGAAGAAAGCCATTGGTTCAAGGAACTGGAAAATCCTGTAGCTTAGAAGTAGGTAGAGTACAGCTCCTTCACTCTGGGATCTGTAATAACCTCTTTCCAGCTAAGCCACCTGTCTGAATGACACTGTCACATTGCCAGGAGTGGCAGCAAAGGCTATAAAAGGCTCTGGGTCACTGCTGTGGGTCACTGACTCTCTGGTCGTAGAGTCAGGATGTCATGTCCCTAGCATTATTTATGGAATGGTGACAAGTGTGGCTATTGAGAGCAGAGGGAGAAGATAGAACCGTGACAAAGGTAGATGTTTCACATCTGGAAACCCAAATCAGTAGCTGCCAGAAGTCTTAGCCATGAGGATATACCCTTACCTCTGTGTGTGTGTGTGTGTGTGTGTGTGTGTGTGTGTGTGTGAACATGTGTGCATGCACATACCTGTCCATGCCTGTTCATGTGGGTGAGCATGCATGTGTGTGCACATGTGTGTGGAAGACAGAGGTCCACCTCAGATGTTTCTCAGTCCTTGTTTTCATGAGACAGGGTATCTCAATGGCCTAGAACTACTGACTTGATTGTGCTGCCCGGTCAGTGAGCACCAGGGTGTTGTCTGTCTCCACCCCCTAAGCACTGAGATTACAGGCACACAGTACCATAGCCTGTTTTTGGTTTTTTGACATGGATTCTGGAATTAAACTCAAGGCTTCCTGCTTGAGTGGAAAGCACTTTGCCTGCTGAGCCATCTTCCCAGCCCCTGTGAAGATCTTTTAAGGAATGCATGGAGAGTTAGTTAGGTGTGGTGGCAGACACCTGTTGCTCCAGCTCTTGGGAGGCTAAAACAGTATGGCAGAGCATCGAGGCCATCCTGGGCTCCATAGTTGAGCCCTGTCTCAAGAAAAACAAAAGCAAAGAATGAGAAGAAAGAAAAATAAAGTCAAGATGTACTATATTCAATTTGGGGAATTTGCCGTGGGGCACTAGAATTGGTTTATATGTGCACTACTCCTGCCCTGGGAAAGTCACTGGCTGGACAATAGGGCACAAGGCCATCTCCTCTTGCAGCTTTCTTTGGATGTCCTCTGCTTTACCCCACCCCAAAGCACCTGCCTGCAGGTCTTGCAAAGGCCATCTCTGCCTGTTCCCTTGAGACAAGGTCTCTCCTTGAACCCAAAACTAAGCTTTTATGTGGGTACTGGAGATCCAAACTCAGGTTCTCATGATTTTACAACAGGCATTCTTCACCACTGAGCCATTTCCTTGGTTTTGAACTTGCCTCTCAATAGAACCTAGCTGGGCTGTAAAACTCTCTGAATAGTCAGTCACATTAGAGCACAGCTGACTGCAGTCCAGTGGTCCGTCTTTGATCCTATCAGAGGGAAGGGGGCTGGCAGAGGCTGTTAAGTCCTGTGGAACTATAGATACAGCAGGAGGAAGCTGAGCTAGCGAGGAGCCCATGGAAGGCTGTGTGTGCACGCATACTGTGTGGATTAAGTAGTAAATATTTGCATGAGGCTTTCGCTGTGTGGTTAAGGTCAGAGAGAAACCAGAGATATTATACGAGGTGTTGTAAGAGCTCACCTAGCCTTTCACGCCAGCTGGGAGGTCCTGGGCACTGGCCTGCCACCCTGAACTTCTATTTTAACACCCTTCCCTTCTCTCTTCCACTTCTCTGTCACAGGCTCTGGGAAAATCTGGCTGGACGATGTGAGTTGTCTGGGGACAGAGACCAGTTTGTGGGACTGCAGGAAGAGCTCCTGGGGCTCTCACAATTGCAACCATAATGAAGATGCAGGCGTGGAATGCCGCTGACTTGGGAGCCCTAGAGGTCATGGGTGTGTCCCCAGGTGTTCTTGGGCTCCACCCACATGGAGATCTGTGGGCTTGCTAACTCTGTGGAGGGGAAATTAATAAAGCTCAACTGGGGATCTGCTATGGTTGAATGTCCCTGAGCTGGCTGCCCTGTGCTTCCCAGCCATGCCCAGTCAGCATGCGCGTGCTAGACTCATAAATGTGCCCTTGTCCTCATAAGCTGGGGGGTGGGGGGGGAGATGAGTCTGAAGTGTGTCAAAGTTACTGTGGCCAGTCCCTTCAGTCATTCGTCACCTTTCAGGGCTCCTCCCTCATTCCCTCCGTCCATCACTAGTGCATGGCCCTTTCTCTGGCTATTTGCTGCCTAGAGGTTAGTTTGCAGATGGTGCCAGGTCACAGGATACATGTGAACTGTCCCTTTTTATCTAAGGGTACTCTGAGCTCCGTAACTGTTAGGACCTTTGTCCGTCCCCCACCCCACTTCACTCCACCCCTGCCCATCCCGACCGACCGACACCAGAGTAGGAACTCAGGGAAAACTTACCAAGGACAAAGAAGATGGCTCTGTGGATAAAAGCCCTTAATGCACTAGTGTGAGGTCTTGAGTGTGAAGCCAGACCTGGAGAGATGGCTCAATGATCAAAGCACTTACTGCTCGTACAGAAGACCTAGCTAGGTTCTGGGCCCAGCGCCCATGTCAGGCAGCTCACGACAACCTGCAGTGCTGGTGCCAGTGGCTCTGCTATCCCTCTGACCTCCACAGATGTCATCAGAAGTGGGGAAAGTGGCTCAGCAGTTAAGAGCATATGCTGCCCTTGTGAAGGGGCACACATCAGGCAGCTCACAACCATTCCTGACTCCAGTTCCAGGGGAACTGACACTCCCTTATGACTTCCTCAGGTACCTATACTCTGCAAATATACACATGTGCACATGTGTACACACACACACACACACACACACACACACACACAACTGCCATCTACTCCATAAGTCCCTGGGTCCCAGTGTCCCAGTCTGTAAAATGTTGCTAACGGTTCCTCCCTTCTCGTGAGAATAGCCTAAGATGATAAATGAAAAGAAAATGCTATTTTAAATTACACCTATTCAGTTAGTAGAATGTCTGCCTAGTGTTCCATCCCCAGCTCCACATAAATGCAGTGTGGTGGTCCAAGGTTGGGAGTTCAAGATAATCCTCCACTACACAGAGTGTGAACAGGCTAGCCTGGGTTACATCAGACTGTATCTCAACTTTTAGAAAATATTAGACCCAGTTGGAATTGTACTTCCTTTAGAAAGTGATCAACATGCCCTCACTTCAAGGAGTGGCTTCTGCTCTCTAAATTTCCATAAGCCACTTACACGAAGAAGGAAAACCCAGTGCTGAGTCTGAGGCTCTTCGTGTGCTTGTGAGGTTAGCCCAGGCTAGCTGTGCTGTGTTCTCGCAGGACACGGAACAGTAGCAATGCTGCGTGCTTTCAGGCCACCAGCACCTCCACCTCACAGATGCAACCCAGACACCCACATCTGAGTCCCCTGGACCCAGCTCCCGTGCTGAGATTCCTGAACGCCTTGTCATTTGTTCAACGTTAGACTCCAGAAGCACTTGGGAGCTGTGCATTGTTGCTCATGGGTGAAGCCGTGCTCAGAGATCTTTGTTAATATCGCACACAGACAGAACTCACCTGATGCCGTTCTGCTAGGTCTGCGGCAGCAGGCAGGTGATAATATGCATGGATTTGTTCAAACACTTCCCAGTTCCCCTTTGTAATGGGGTAATCAGAGGGACAAGAGGACATGTTCCAAGAATACAAATCATCAATTCACACACTAAAAAGAGCCTGGAGGCTGGAGCGATGCCTCAGTGGTTTTGAGATCTTATTGCTCTTCCTTTCCTAGTTCCCAGCTCCCAGCTCCTAGCAACTCCCATGTTATGGCTAACAACTACCTTTAACTCCACTTACAGGGGATCCAATGCCCTCTTATAGGCTCCATGTATACTGCATGCATGTACTACACAGACATATGCAAGCAAATACACACACACACACACACATATGTGAAAAACAGGTTCTAATTCAGGGAAAGTGGCAATTTAAGTGTGAAAAGATTAACGGGGGCCTGTAAAACACAGGCCATATACATAAAATAAATATGAGTAAGTCTTTTTTCAAAGAGCCTATAGGCTAGTATATATGTATGTATGTGTGTCCATCCTTATTTACTGTAAAAGAACTGCTAATAAGACTATATATACATACATGACAAATTGTCATGGAAACACGTCTTTGGTGCTGAGTTTGGGGGAGGAAGTAAGTATTACCTGTGATTTAGAAATCTAGATGGAAAGCTGGGGTTGTGGCTCAATTGGTAGAATGCTTGGCTAGCATGCTTAAGGTCCTGGGTTCAATCCCCAATACTGCATAAATTTATGCACAATACTGCATAAATACAGCACGTAAATTCTGAACTTGACTGTGATCTCAGCACTCTGAAGGTGGAGACAGGAGGGCAGACCTCCAAAGTCCTCCTTGGCTCTCTAGTGAGTTCAAAGCTAACTTGTGATAAAGGAGGCCCCGTGTCATGAAAACAAAGTCCCTTCAAAGACTACCGACTACCATTACAAGAAAAACCAGTGTGGTTGTGTTTTACTGGTCCCTGTTGATCTTTTCACATTTGAATTGCTACTTCCCCTGAATTAGAGCTCACTTTCCAGTCTGAGGAATTCCCTTCTGCCTTGTTGGGTGTAGCCACCAGGCCTGATCTTCAGGACTCCCCTCTCCTCTGAACTTGAAACAAGTAACTCCCCACAGTTGGACAACCTTGGGATAGACTAGTCATTGCCTCAGGGCTCTGAGAGCAGAAACTGTGGCCTAATGCATCTTCTTCTTAGTGCACAGCATGATACATGCTGTGTGTGCACATGTGTCTATCCACCCCTTTGTGTGTGTGTGTGTGTGTGTGTGTGTGTGTGTGTGTCTATGTGTGTGCATGTGCACTTGTATCTGTCCACCCCTTTGTGTGTGTGTCTATATGTGTGTATGTGTACATGCATCCTCTGTGTGCTGTATATGCATGTGAATATGTGTCTCTGTGTGTGTATACACAGGTATATGTGTGCCTATATGTGTGTATACACACATGTGTGTTATATGTGTACACACATATGGGCATGTGCATGTGTGTGAATTAATTATTTACAATATCTACATGTGTGGAGAGTTATATGTCAAAAAGAAAAGACAAGTATGGCAGTGTGAACCTGCACCCTGGAGCTGGGGTGGGGGAGAGACTGAGTCAGGAGAGCTCTGAGGTTCCACAGTTATCAGTCTAGCAGCCAGCAGCCTAGAGGGGACAAGGACCTTCTGGGTCACTGACAGACTCTGTCTCAAAACAAATAAGACAGAAACTCACTGAGGAACGGCATTCTCGTATCGACCTCTGACCTCACATATACCACATATCAACACAGGAAAATGCCCCTGCACACACACGTATGCATGTGCTTACAATACACATACACATGCAGGCACACTCTCGCATACTTACATGCATGCACACATGTGCACACATACGCACATGTTTACACACACACACGTATATGTCTTTAATATTAGGACTATGATTGCTTTTCTCTATTGGTGAGTGTTTAATGTTTTAGGGTTTTTGTTGTTGTTGTTGTTGTTGTTGCTATTATTATTGTTTTAGATGAAGTACAAAGCCCTTGCTAGCCTGGACCTTTCTATGTAGACCAGGCTGGCTTTAACACACAGAGACCTATCTGTCTCTGCCTTCCTAGTGCTGGGATTAAAGGTGTCACCACCAAATCGAGTCCTTTTCCATTTTAAACTATTTTTTTCATGATTTTGTAGTTGTAAACATCAGGCTGCTATGATGTTTATAAGTAGAATATATGTGTCTATAAGTAGAAATATATGTATTTATATGTGGAAAAAATAGTTCAAGAAAACTCTTAACAGTATAGTATGGACCATCAGGGAGGCCAGAATCCTGCCCCTCCTAAGCACACATTCTCAGTCCTGGTTTCTCTAGGTCTGCTGTGTGTGGCTGCTGAGACGCCCCTCAGAGGACGGGAAGAGCTCAGGGCAAGGTCTTGAAAACCCTTGGATGAGGAGCAGAGAGAGACTGTAGGTGGGGTTCGGGGAGGGCTTGGCATTTTATAACAAGACACAGTAGGTTTTGCTTGTGTGTCGATGAGTAAGAGGGGGAGCAATTATTAAGGAGAAAGGACACCAGTTCTTAGAAGTAGAGTCCTTAGAAGAAAGAGCTAAAAGCCAAAGTATTCTTGGCAGTTGTTGAGAGCGAGGGCAAAAATATGAATAAAGATAAAGTTTCTGGTAGATCTGGTGCTGGGAGCAGGGGTGTGCTCTCAGATTGTGGGATGTGCTCTCAGAGGACAAGAGGCAAGGCGGCAGTCCTGCAGATTGGTGAGGGACTGGTGAGGGACAGGTGTTGATGAGAGGACTCACTCTCTGCTGTCTTGATTAGAAATGTCAGTAGTTAGACTCACCCTGTCCCCTTCAGTGTGCAGAGTAACCTGTAAGACACTGAGGAAGCCATTGTACAGATGGGGAATCATATCAAGCCCCACAGCTGGCGAGAGGAAGAGGCAGGGTGTGAGCTCACATGGTTGCCATGGTGACATATGCCCTGGAGAAGATTCCTGGCTGCATCTTCATGTCCTGCCTGCACTCTCTACCTCTCGGGCGCCTAGTCAGGCCGTTCACTGCTCAATCAACCCTCAGATCCTGAGCCCTAATACATCACTGACTGAGAACAGTTCAGTGTCTATCCCAAGGGCTCCTCACTGAATTTAATCAGAAACTTACTCCTATTTGCTTTCCATCTCTTCAGTGGCTCCCCAACCTGGCTATATCACATTTGCATCTCCCGATGAGCTTGCCTACTCCTCAGCCCGTGTGTGTGTGTGTGTGTGTGTGTGTGTGTGTGTGTGTGTGTTCTCATGTAGCGTGAGAATTTAGTGATCTTGAACTGTTAACTGTGTAAAGTCCAGGGGAGTGTAGTTAGAGGTTATGGCTTCCTCAAACTTTACCTGGAGCCTGCTGTTCCTGTCCTAAGTGGAAGACTTCTCTAGGTTCTTTCTGCGATCCAAGCTGCAGAGAGCAAGCAAAGGTCGCCTTCACTTTCCGAGCACAAGGGGGCGCTGCAGGCCGCGTTCAGTCTCCAGGCACTGGCCTGGGTCTCCCTGTGGCTAACCCTCAGGCATCCAATCTGGAAAGGAAAGGCAACGTTCCCAAAAAGGCTCTTCTGGAGGCATTATTGGACTGTAGATTTTCCACCTAGGAAGAAAGATGCTCCTGCAGCTGTATCCAAGCCCGGCTTTCCACAAATTCCCTCCTTAACCTTTCCTCTCCGGGTTCTGTAGTTATCAGAACAGATAGCATAGAAAACAAAACGGCAGCTACTGATACTAAGCACCCACCGTGTGTGCACATATGAATTCCTCAGAATCATTGTATGAGATTCTACAGTCCAAAGCACAAAACTGAAGCTCAGAAAGGTGACTTTACGGGTCCACAACCACACAGTGAGCTGCTAATCAGGCGGAAACTGGTCTGAAACCAAGGTTGACTCTGAATTGCGAGTTCGGCTCCCTCTTTGGTATCCCTGATTCTCATGCCTCTGCTTCAGGTAAGAACTTTGGGCAGGAAGACATGACTTCTCCAGGTGATTGATGAAGAGTCTGAAAGATCTATTGTGGACGGCTCCAGCCAGTCATGGCCAGATTGAAATCCCAACTGCTTAAACACCCACCGGCTCCTGGTGGGTAGCGGGGCATGTGTGTGGGGGGGGGGCGGGGGGGCTTTCCCTTCCCAGCCAGTTTCCTTCTACTAATGACAAAGGATTGGACTAGGTCCTTTCATTAGGTTAAAAGCAAATCTTACAGTTAATGTGGAGAAGTCAGGGCACCCTGGATCAGAAGGAACGGATAAACAGGAGAGATTCCAACTAGCTACATAGAAGATAGCCAAACTGCCCAGATAGAAGGGAGAACGGGGCTCTCAGGAATGCAGTAAAGCAAAGGCTCCAGCTGGCTCCCATGGAGACCCCATGAGAAACAGATGCGAGACACCATTGTCCTTTCCTCTCGTACGCTTCTCAACTTTATTGGTAAGCTACATCTTTACATGTAGAGAGATTTATTTATTTATTTATTTATTTATTTATTTATTTATTTGAGGTAAGATCTCTAACCCAACTGGCAAGCTTGCACTTCTGATCCCGAGTGTTGAGATTCCAGACATGCTCCATCATGGCCAGCTTATGTAGTCCTGGGGGTGGAGCTCAGGGGTTTGCACATGCTGGGCAGGTACTCTATACTCTACATACTCTATGGACTGAACTACAGCCCCAGCCCTGTTTCTGCATATTCTTGTATATAATGCATCTAATTGTAACAGAGTGTGGGTTTGAATTGGCTTCAAAGGCTGCCTTTGCCTGTTTCAAAACCAAAACTATATCAGTGGTCAAGGAGGGGAGAAACGTAGACCAAGACCCTCACATCTGTAAATCCAAGAACGTCCCATCTCTCATGGACTGTGCATGGAGGATGGCCTGGATGGACCTCCTGTGAGTGCTGGCCAGGAAGGATAGAAGAGACCCAGGAGAGGCCTTCATGAGGCAACTGCATCTGGAAGTGGGGTTGTGGTGCCCAGAGGACAGGAAGTGTAGAAGCGCCCTGCCTTTGCCTCAGCTGCTAGAGGGAGCTGTTCTGAGAAGAGCGAGTGTAAATGCCTTGCCCTCCCTCGCCCTCCCTCACACCCTCTGTCATCAGGAGACTCCCAGCTTTGCAAGCCCGCCTTTCCCTCAACTCATCTCCCCAAATTCTCTTGTGTTTCCAGTATGCGTTTCAACAGATTGTACCTAGCATACCTAGGTACCAGACCATGTCATAGAGAAGGGCTTGGTCTGGATGGCTCAAGTCAAGTAATATGACTTGAGCCATCCAGATTCTCAACGGGCTGTGATCCAGTTGGCTTGAAAGTTTAGTTCAGTCCAGTCTGGTGCTGTCCATGGAAACCCTCTAGAGCTGGTAGTCACACACATCTTCTCTCTGAACCAACCCCAGAGGCTACTGAACAGGGAAAAAAAGGAAAGGTCAGAGAGGGGTAAAGGGCAAACCTAAGACCTTGAGAGAGCTGCCTAACCCAGGCAATGGTCTTAGAACTGGCCAGCACAGCTGCCTAGCTAAGGCAGAACAGGGGCTGAGACAAAGGAAGGGGCATGGGAAGGAGGCTCTCCTCTCCGGGCGCCCGGAGTGCAGGGAGGGGTCAGGACTGATTGATGACATACTGGCTGGTGGCCCAGGAGCACAGCTGTGTGTATGGCAAATGGGAGAATTCCCTGCAGAGGCGGGCCGGAGAGATTGGCTTGGGTTTCACCTGTGGGGCCCTGTTATGCAGCAATTTCCGGAGAAGTAAGATGTTCTCTCCTGTAGGGAAGAGGGAAGCGCAGCAGAGAAGAGTGAACAAGTGACTAAGACTTCTGCATCTCAGAAAGCTCAAACTTACCAGAGTCTACTGCTGGAGAGAGGAGCTCTCCCAGTAGCCAAGCGAGCTGTGCAGGAAGCCCCCGGGGACAGGGCTTTCACGGAGTCGCTCATGATGTGGTCCAGGCTTTGTTTCTGTGATTAACTGCTCACTATACTCCTCAAAGGAGCCCCAGTAAACCCATTGGCTTAGTAAACTGGACTTTGGTGCTACTGGTGGTTTTTGTCTTTTGTTTGGGGGGGGTGGGGGTGCTGTCCTAGCTAAATTGTCTATATTGTTATTCATGTCACACCAGGAAAAGCCACACACAACAATGGACCTGAGAGGAGTTACCCAACTGTAGGGATAGGTGGGACCCTTTCGGACTTCCTGATCCCACTGGAGAGGTTCTTCCAGGCAGCCTGAAGTGTGGTAAGGTCTCAGAGGCAGCGAAAGCAAGGATTCCCAGATTCCACAAGCACGGATGGCGGCGGCTGCTGTCGTTACTAAAAGGTTGCAATTAACTAAAAACTAGTTTCCTCCTTGTGAGTGTCACTTACAGGTGCTGCCTACTCTGCCTTTGATGGGCTTTATCTGCTGGGTGGATAGAGTTGCCTGTCTCCAGGGCATCATGGACGCTCTAGGAGCCTCAAGACACAGTTCCCACTGGACAAGGGGAAAGAAGGGCCGCTGCTTTCCTCAGTTTCCCAGACAGTATCCTTGCTCCCGGCCATACCCTCGAGAGTAGATAGATTGGGTGTGACTCTGTTGCTGGAACACTTGCTCTCGGAGTTTGGGTTACTATTGCTGGGATGAAACACTGTGGCCAAAGCAAGTTGGGGAGGGAAGGGTTTATTCTGCTTACACTTCCACACTGCTGTTCTTCATTAGAGGAAGTCAGTTACAGTCATTCAAGCAGGGCAGGATCCCAGAGGCAGGAGCTGATGCAGGGGCCATGAAGGAGTGCTGCTTACTGGCTTGCTCACATGGCTTTACTCAGCTTGCTTTCTTAAAGAACCCACACCCACCAGCCCAGGGATGACACCACCTACCATGGGCGAACCTATTCCTATCAGTCACTAGATACAAAAATGCCTTAGAGCTGGATCTTATGGAGGCATTTTCTCAATTGAGGTTCCCTTCTTTTAGGTGACTCTAGCTTGTGTCAAGTTGGCCTAAAACTAGCCAGGACACTTGCCTAGGATGCACGAAGCACGGTTCAATCCTCAGCACCACATAAAGGAGGCATATCGATGCACGCTTGTGATCCCAGCACTCCGGAGCTGGAGGCAAGATCAGAAGATCAAGGTTATCCTCGGTATGCTGCGACTTTGAAGTCAGCCTGTGCTACATGAGACTCTGCCTCAGATAAAGCAAACCAACAGAGGCACATTTTATCCCAAGTGCTTGTGTCTGTGTTGCTATCACCCTTGATGGACCCCTTCCACAATGGTCACTAGCTTCACACTCATCCTGCGGTTACCAGAGCTGTCAGGGTCAGAGCTTGGGCCCTGCAGCCCTCCCAGGCCGGGGTGAGCCACCATCCAATTAAACATAAGTATGACGGTGAAAAGCAGAACAGAGAGATTCTCTGAGGCCACACTGGGAAGAGGAGCAAAGGGATCCAGTGACCCCCCCCCCTCAAGTGCATATTCTGAGTCCTGACATAAGACTTGGGTTTAAACAGGGAGCAAGAGCTGGGTTGGAGAGATGACTCAGGGGTTAAGAGCACTTGTTCTTGCAGAGGGCCCAGGTTTGATTCCCATCACCCATGATGGAGGCTTACAAAGTCCATAACTCCATGGGATCCAGCAGCCTCTTCGGACCTCATAGGCCGCCAGGAAAAGATATGATACACAGATATACATATACATGCAAGCATAACAGTCATATACATATAATAAAATCAATTTTAAAAATTACACAGAGGGCAACCAGACCTGGTCATTGTGTGACCCCGCTGTCACTCTGTGCTGCAAACGCCCTCTCCGACTGGAACCTGGCTTCGGCCACTCTTCCTTTCTGCATGGGTTTCTTGGGGGAAGGAAATTCCATAGGGTATATTGTCTCAATTGCCTGACAGTCAAAAGGAGAGGGACAAATGTCTCTTTAGACTAGCTTTACTCCTGCCAAGAGCATTACACTTGCCCAAAATGCTTTGAGATAATCCAGACAGGATATCAGCTTTTCCTTAGGATTAACATACACATATCACACTAAGTTTGTGGTGCTCAGAAAAGTTGTGTTCCTCAGTGGTTGCATAACACTCTGAAATACAGATGTGGCAGAGTCGCCACAGAACTCCTGGCCAGGGGTACTGGGTTGGTGCGGTCATTGAAATTGCAGCTGGTGCCATTGTGACCGTCCTGGCACTGAAACGCATGTGCAGACACACTTGGGGGTTCACTGCTGGGAATGGAATTGTTGCTGGGTTGAGTGGAGTGTGGATTTGAAGGGCTAACCTGTTCCCAAATTCCCTCTGAAAAGATGGCGTTGCTGGGCACAGTGGCACACGTCTTTAATCCCAGCACTCCCAGGCAGTAGCAGGCGGATTTGAGTCCAGCTGGTCTATATAGTGAGTCCCAGGACAGACACAGCTAGAGAGCAAGACCCTGTCTAAATCAGCAACAAAGATGGTATGTGTCACTGGCCCCACAGCAGAGGGTGCCACGTCCCCATGCCTTGGTGTGCAAAACAATTTGCTGTCTCATCTTTGCCCATCAGAGGTGACTGAGAAAGTGTCACTGTCATTAAGAATATGTCTCCACTTACGTGTGGAGCTCGGGATGTTTCCCTAGCAGCTTCCTGTTCACATCTGCTCATCTAGACTCTTTGTCTCAACGACTCTTTCAACATAAATTAGAGAAATTGGCCTCTGTCTATTTGATGCAGACGCCGCTACTCTTTGTCCCCAGGCTCTCTCCTCAGTTTTACTGCAGTTTTTACCTTTTCTTTAGTGAAGATGTAACATTCTTTTCCACTGTGGCTTCAGCATTAAGCTGTTACTTAAATATTTTATAGTGTCATTTCAGTTGTCACTGGAATAAAATGTTTAAGTTGCTCAAAGATTGACTTCCGGTTCAAACACAATGCCTTATGATTGTCAAGCCTGCCTTCAAATGGAGACAGGCAGGATTGATGGTAGACAGGTAGGTAGGTAATAGATGATAGACACGAGAGACCAAGAGATGATAATATACTTATCAATAGATCAATAGATCAATACCTGAACTAGGTAGGTAGCCAGCTTGATGGATAAATTATTGTAATATCAGTATCAGTCTGCAGACTGTCTGGTAGATGAGTAAGTGGATAGAGAGGAACACAGAGAAGGTGATTGACACTTAACTGCTGCCCCTTTTAGAAACACAAGGAGTGTGTGAGCTGGTATGTGCCTACATATATGTGCATGAGTGCCCTAGTTTGCTTTCTTTTGCTGTGATAAATGCCATGGTCAGAAGCCATCTTTGCAGTCCATCATGAAGAGAATTCAGGGCAGGAACTCAAAACAGGAGCCTGAAGGCAAGAACCGTGGAGGGACACCGTTTAATGGCTTGTCTCTCCTACGCCCCCCTCCCTGCCATGACTCACTCTGCTTGCTTTCCTATACAACCCAGGAAAACATGCCCCAGAAGTGGCGTGCCCACAGTGGGCGGGGCTTCCCACACCAGTCATTAATCAAAAAATGCACTGCAGACTTGTATGTACACCCATCTAATAGAGGCATGCTCTCAATTGAGGATCCTTCTTCCCAGATGACTCTAGCTTGTGTCAAGAAACAAAAGCAGCATAATGAATACAGGTGACATGTGTGTACACATGTATGTGAAAACCAGAGACTTCCATCAGGCATCTTCAATCAAACTTTGCTTCTTTCTTTATTTTATTTATTAATGTATGCATGTTTACGATGCGGGGGAGTACACATGGGCTGCACGTATAAACCAAAGGGCAACTTTGAGGAGTCTATTCTCTACTTTCAATTTTTGGGTTTTGAGCATTGAACCAGTTCATCAGACTGTGCCTTTACCTGCTAAGCCATTAGACATTTGAAAGAAAATGTTTTTGAGTCAGCGCCTTTCACTGAAGCTGGAGCTTGCCGTTTGATAGGAGAGTTGGCCAGCGAGCCTCAGAGATCCACCTGTCTTCACTTCCCAGCACAGGGATTATAGGCATGTGCCACCATGCCTGACATTTTTACATGGACCTGGGGATCAAACGCAGGCCTTCACACTTGTGCAGTAAGAACCTTAACAACTGCACCATCTCCCCCAACCCCACCTCCAACAAGCTCCAAATGCTTTCTGAACCGGTCTTTCTCCTTGATTTTCTGACTGTCTTGAAGGATTTCATTTGCTTCCTGCCCCCAGCTTCCTCTTCAGCTCCTTCCTCTCACTGCCCCTTCAGAATGGCATTAGATCTGCCCCTCCCCTCCCCCACTGTTGCCCAGCAGGGAGGGTGCCAAGGGGACAGTGGGTGGTTACTCCCAAGCTTTGTTTACCCTGGAGGACAGGAGAGATCAGATGGAAGGAAAAGAAACAGCCTGTGTTTTCTTGTTCTTATAAGTAAAGCCTGGGTTAAAACCATATCCTTTGAAGGCTGTTGTAGCTTCATTCTTGTTGCCATGATAAGAACACTCTAACCAAATGCAACTCCCGGAAGGACAGGATTTGGGGCTTACAATTCATGGTTGCAGGGGTGCCACAGAGGCAGCAGCTGGAGACAGCTGCTCACACTAGAGCCAGTCAGGAGCAGAGAGAAGCAAATGAATCCGTGCAGCCCACCCGCCTGGTTCTCAGAACCCAGCTAGATGTCTGTACTCATGAAGTCCAGGGCCCGGCCCAGGAAATGGTGGCCTCCACACTCAGGATGTCATCCTATCTCAGTTAACATTCCAGCCCAGAGACTTTGCTATTCTGCTGGTATCATCTGAGTAGAAACAGGCCACTGTCTATGTCCATGCAGCCTGGATCTGAACCATAGGCTCTCCCGCTCCTGTGACTTCTGTAATAGGGTTATGTTCCCCTTGTCTGGTCCTCCCCATGTCCCCCCTACGCATGCCTTCCAGCCCAAAAGCAGGGACAACCTCTTCCCATCCACACATCTTCTCTCTTCCTTGAAGTCACGTTGTTCATGCAAACTCAGATAGGAAACCTAAGAGACTCCTTTGCCTTCCTCTAGTGCTTCCGGTTCTGTGAACACATCCTGATGAAATTATTTCTGGTCCCCAGAAGCCATTGTCTCAGTCCAGGCCTCTGTCCTCTCATAGCCCAAGCACCCTCCAGCTGGTCCGGGGGACCCCTTTGGAATTTCTCTACTCCTGTGACTAGAGATTTCTAAAGTCTAATTGAACCTCATGACTCCTTCACCCAGCTCAGTGCCAAGCAGAGAGCAGACAACCATGTTTAGGTCTGAGCTTGCGACTGTGTCTAACCTTTGACAGTGACCAATTAACACTGTTATCTGCAGAGGGCTCACTGAAGGACCATGCAATCAAATTACAAAGCCAGATTGTAGGAAGCAATCTCAGAATGTTTTTTGGGCAAGCAAGCAGGATGAGGCCAACCTTTCTCAGTAGATCCCACTGTGTTGCTTCGTTTTCTCCCTGTGTGATTCACTTTTTCAATATAGACACTTGGCCTTCTGAGCCCTCAGTGCAACTCCTTGCATCGGGATGCCTCCATAGAGACACAGCTCTGGGGTGTATACAGTCATGGGTTGAACAGGTCTGGGTGTGAAACAGGAGCTCTTAAGAGATGTGGGCTCCAGTAAATGTTTTCCAGCACTCCGGGGACTCCCAGGGCCTGCCCATCACTGCTGCCTGCCTGGGTGTGTTGAGCAGATGGATACCTAGCTCTAGGGCACTTAGGAGGAGAGATGCAGGTGGAAGAGAATCTAAACAGGGTCTTTAGGTGTGGTGGGTGTGATTGTTATTCTTAATTACCAACCTGTGGGAAAGTTTCTAGATCAAATTAACTAAGGTGGGAAGACTCTCCCTGAATGCTGGCAGCGCCATCCCATGGACTGGGGTCCTGGAGAAAGAAAGTGGTCCAGCATTCACCACTCTCCGCTTACCCACTGTGGCTGCCGTGTGATCACCTGCCTCCAGGTGAGCCAGGATGAACCCCTCGCCCTTAGGTTGCCTTTTGTCGGGGATTTTGTCACAGCGGTATGACAAATGGTGAACACAGAAGGGTCATGAGGACTCAGAAGGCCAAGTGTCTGTATTGAAGCAGTGATTCCCACACAGGGAGAAAACAAACGCTGTACAATGGGATGTTCTGAGAACGGCTGGCCTTGCCCTGATCACTGGCTTCTTTCACAAGTTCAGACTCCACCAAAAGTTGCAATTAGTTCGGATATTTACTGCTCACGTGAAGGCACAGGTACCTACCTTTCCACGTGGTCATCGGTTCAGAATTCTTCCTCGGAGAGCCATTTTGCCACTTAGGACAGTGCCTAGGGTGGAGGCAAAGACTGCATGCCCCTATACCTGACGTTCCAGGCAATGGGTGTATCACAGCAAACTTAAAGTCTATCAGTAAAGAACAGGCAGGACTTTGGGGCTGGGAGATAGCCTAATTAGTAAAACGCTTGCCTCAAAAGCATGAAAGCCAGAGTTGAAGTCACAGAACCCTTGTAAAAATGAGCCTGACCAGCGGTAGAAACTTATCATCTCAGCCCTGTGGAGGCAGAAACAGGACACCTCGGCAAAGGGTGCGGTGACAAGGCTGTAACCCCAGCACTCAGAGGCTGAGACAGGAGCAACCCTAAGAACCCTACATTTCAGGCTAGCCTGGGCTACCTAGTGAGACCCTGTCTCAACACACACACACACACAGAGAGAGAGAGAGAGAGAGAGAGGGAGAGGGAGAGGGAGAGGGAGAGGGAGACGGAGACAGAGACAGAGATGGAGACAGAGACAGAGACAGAGAGAAAAGGAGGAAGGAGGCTGCAGGCTGGCTGTATATGAAGCTCAGTGGAAGGTTCTTATTTAGCTTGTGCAAAGTCTTGGGTTCAATTCCTAGCACTGCAAAAAATAAACAAAATAAAATCTAAACAAACAAAACCCCTAAAAATAAAATGCTATTTGGTAAATATTGCCACGGTGCCTCCAGAGAGGCTCACTTGACTGACAGCCCATTAAGAGCACCCCACGGTTTCCTCTGGCTCCCCTGACCCACACTGAGCATGGTAGTCATTATTTCGCCAATAAACATATGGAAAATGAATCTCTCTGTGGAGTTATGTCTTCTGGTGATGAGCTGGAATGAGCCTCTTTTCATATGTTTATTGACTGTCCCCACCTCTGCCCCCACCATCCATTGCTATATTAATTTCCAATCGATTCTAAATTGACTCATTGTTCTTCTTTACTAACTTCTGAGCGCCCCCACCCCACCCCCAGCACTCTTCCATCGGCATCGATATGAATATGTAAACTCGTTCCAGGCTTTGTCCCTCTCTTCCTTTCTGCTCCCTCTCACCGTGAAGAATAGCGTTCTCATTTGACAAAGGCTTGTGAAGAGGGTGCTCGTCCTGGTTTGGCAGCAAGGAGGGGGACCCTTCATTTGCACCTGACAGGAGCAAAGGCTCGGAGATGAGAAGGAACATGGAAGATTAATATGACTGGAGCAGTTAGTGTCGGGAAGGATTGATGAGTGTGAGCTGTCAGGGCAGGAGGGACGGCAGGCAGCTGCGGGCGGCCAAAAGCTGAATGGAGAACTCCCGAGACACTGCTGAGAGATAGAGATAGATAGATAGATAGATAGATAGATAGATAGATAGATAGATAGATAGATAGATAGATAGATAGATAGATAGAGAGTGTCTCCCGAGACACTGCTGAGAGATAGAGATAGAGAGAGAGAGAGAGAGAGAGAGAGAGAGAGAGAGAGAGAGAGAGACCCGAGTTCAGCCACTGAGTCTCACATAGTAGAAAGAGAGGACCAACTCCCACAAGTTGTCCCCCACCTCCACACTTGCTGTATCTCTCACTTTCTCTGTCTCTGTCTCTGTCTCTCTCTCTCTCTCTCTTGCTCTCTTTCTCTTCCCCCCTCCCCCTCTCCTTCCGTTCCTCTCTTCTTTCTTTCTACACACATACACACAATGCTCCTCTACAAGGGAGACAGAGGAAGTAGCTCAGTCAGCGGAGTACTTGCCTAGCATGCCCGAAACCCTGGTTCCATTCCCAGCACCGGGTGAAAAAGGAAAGGAGGGAAAAGTTTCCAAGATTTGGTTTAAGATTTGGGGCTCAGGCTGGGGACACAGCTCAGTGGGTACAGTGCTTGCCTAGTGGGCACAAAGCCCCAGGTTCCATGCCTAGTACCACATAAACCTGGTGTGGTAGAGCACACCTCCAATCCCAGGGAGGTGGAGGCAGTAGGATGAGGAGTTAAACATCATTCATACATGGAGTTTGTGGAGTTTGGGGCCAGCCTGTGATACTTGAAACATTTTTTAAAAAGTGTCTATGCCTAACCATGAGCTGAACAAGGAAGACAATAGGCAGGTCAAAGGGGATGGGAGGGGGGTACACAGAGCCTCAACCCTAAGGAATCTAAGGTGTCTAAGCAACGTTTACAGTGGGACAAATAGTCCTCGCCAGGGAAGAGCACACCAAGAAGTTATCCAATGCTAGATGGCTAGCCCTGAAAATATACATATAAGTAACATTATATAGACTGAACAGGTTACACTGAGGAATACATATGTATATATATCACACTCACACAGGCACATGCATATACACATACATATATGTATGTAACAACAATTAATAAAAATTTTGTGAACTTGAAAGTATACGGCAGTGTTCGGAAGGAGAAAGGGGAAGGTGAGATGATGCACCAATTTCATCACAAAAATAGGGGGAGAAGTTCTTAATTCCTTGTAGCTTCTAGACACTGTGCTTTGAAAATGTTTGCTTCTGTTCTAGCGTCACACTCTGGTACAGAGTGCTGTTCTGTTATTAAGCTGGAGAAAAGAAGGTTCAGAAGGGCCAGGTACCTTACGGAAGGTCACACAGCCAATAAGGAGCCGAAGCACGCCTGCCTGAATTTGCCGCATTTGTGACAGCCGGTGATGCCTGAGCACGAGGGAGAGGACCCAATGAACTTGCTTGATCTCATACAACTTGGGAAGTGAAGGAATTAGGATTTGGACTCTGACGGTTGACTCCCAAGACCTTGCTGTTCTTTTGTGACATACTCCTGAGCACAGAGGTCCCAGCATGGGTCTAAGAATATTCCCAGTCCTCTGATGGACCTCTAAGTTTAGAAGCCCCACCCTCGCACAGAGTGCTACGGCGTGAAGACATAGGCCGCAGTTCACGGCTCTACTGAGAGAGCCAGCCATTGCCACCCACATCAGGTCTCTTTGTCCAACTGAAACCCAGCCTGAAACACAAAAGCAGACCTGGATCCCTAGAGCTGCCTGAGCAGGGTTGAAGTCTAGATTGGGTCCTGGGTTCCTTCCTGAAATTCTCCAAAGTCCCATCTGGTACCCAAGACCTCCTAGGATATCTCTTACGGAGATGTTTACAAAGGGCTCCTGAGTTGACATAGCATCCTGCCCATGCTTCTCCCCTTCCTGTAGTGCAACTTTGCCCCATTCACAAGATCTAAGAGACAATCATAGGTGCCCCAGGGCTCAGGCTCGGGGCTGATGACCCTGCTCCAGACGTGGGAACCACGACTTTGGTATAGGTCCCAAGACTGTGGCACCCAGCAGTGGTGAAGGGTGGTAGCAGGCATCCATTATCCATGTGCTTCCTACTGCTGGCACTAGGTGATGTCCCCACTTCCTCCTTTGCAGGAAACCTCCAAGGATTCCATGTCCACTTCCTTAGTACATTTGGTCCTAGGGCAATGGACCTTTCCAACTGATGTGTGTTCTTGTCACTGATGGATGCTGGGATACTAGGCTCCCTGGAGTTTCCTACAATAAACCACAGAGGTCAAAGTCTCCTTGCACAAACACACCAATCTTTCCCACTAAGGCTAGGGTGCAGGTTACATTGACAGCTATCTTATTCTAGGGTTATGGCTATTGCAGCCTGGTAGCTCAAAACATGTCCCTAGGCTATCTTGTTTATGCTTCCAAATTACAAGTGGTGAATTTAACATGACAGGAAAGAAATTTCTTGCTTTCACTTGCCTTCATTTTTGGCAAGACACGTACACCTTATTGGGTGTAGAATCACCATGGAAACGTACCTCTGTGTGTGCCCTTGAGGTGTTTCCAGAAAGGTTTAACTAAGCTGGGAAAACTCACCCTAATTGTGGATGGCACCATCCCTTGGGTTGGAATCCCAGACTGATTAAGAAAGGGAACTGAGAATCAACATACAAGGTAACATGTCTGCATGTGCATGTAAAGACCTGGGGACAAGTATTATTTCAAAGGCACCATCCACCTTATTTTTTGAGACAGGGTCTCTCCCTGGACTGGGACTGACCAACTAGGATAGCCCAGCTGGCCAGTGAGCCCTAAAATGCCACCTCCTCAGCACTGAGACTAAGTGTACATCACTATAGGCAGCTTTTTTTCTTTTAAAAAAAAAGATTTATTCATTTTATATATGTGAATACACTGTCGCTGTCTTCAGACAAACCAGAAGAGGGCATCAGATCCCATTACAGATGGTTGTGAGTCACCATATGTTGGGAATTGAACTCAGGACCTCCTACAGAGGGGTCAGTGCTCTTAACCGCTGAGTCATCTCTCCAGTCCTGCTTCCTTTTTGTTTTGTTTCGTTTTTAAACATAGGTTTTAGGAATCAAACATAGATGCTAATGTTTGCAAGGCGGGCGTTTTGTTGACCGTGCCATCTCTCCAACCCATGATTTGGTTGCCCAAGCCTCTCTTTAGACTTAGGATTATCTACAGGTGGCTGGTGGACAAGAACAAGCCAACTACATGTTTTCTGTCACAAATGATTAGGTGCTCTAAAGAGGAGTTTTATTGATAACAGAGCCCGGAGGCCAAAGGCAATACCCGTGACACCTGGCTCTCTTAGCTGCCTTGTTGTCTTAGTCTGTAGGTGGTCAAATGTCTTAGTTTCCTTTCTGTTTCTGTGATAAAACACCCTGATGATGACAAGCAACTTAGGTGGGAAAGAGTTTATTTGGCTCTTAAGTCCAGGTTACAGTCCATCATGGAGAGGAAGTCAAGGCAGGAACTCAAGCAGCTGGTCGTGGCACATCCCCACTCAAGAGCAGAGATAAGTGCATACGGGCTCCTGCTCATTCACGCTCAGCTAAACTCTCCTACACTATAAGGACCCTGGCCTAGGGAATGGTGCTTCCACAATGGGCTGGGACTTCCAACATCAATTAACAACCAAGACAATCCTCCAGGGACATGATGACAGGCCAAACAGCTATACCATTAAAAGCCTCTTCCCAGGTGATTCTGTCATGTAAAGTTGACCATTAAAAGTAACCAGCACACTAGTCTTTACCTAGCAAGGCTGAGAAGCAGGCTAACTGCTTACACGAGAGAGTCATCTCCAGTTGATAGTTCACCTAGATGTATTTTTAGAATTCCCTGACTTCCCTTATCTTTTTTTTTTTTTTTTTTTTTTTGGTTTTTCGAGACAGGGTAGCCCTAGCTGTCCTGGAACCCGCTCTGTAGACCAGGCTGGTCTTGAACTCAGAAATCCACCTGCCTCTGCCTCCAAGTGCTAACTTTCCAGGCTCTTTGTTAGAGTCTTTACAAGGCTTTTATCTACCCAGGCATCTCTCCAGTCTGATTTCTTTTTGGTCTTCTTACTGTTGTCTCAGTCAGGCGGCCTATAGAGTAAGGTTTGCATAGTGTGAGAGAGAACAGAGTTGCTTGTGATTTAAGAATGTAAATTGCTTTTTAATTTGGAAGAAAAAAAAACTGCTTGGTCTCGAACCAGTCTTCTCTTTAGACATACAGCCAAGCCTGGTGAATTACTCTTCTGGCTACAGGGCCTTGGTTAAAGACTCTCTGGCACACTCTATAACTCTGGCTATGCTGTAATTGCTGCACTAACTCCTAAATTTCCCTCTGGCCACATCAAGGCAATCCATTCTCATTTAGCCACTCTGCTCAGAATTTACAATTTCCTTTTAGACTGACTTCAACCTTAAATTTTCCCTTTTTATAAAGTCCTTGACATTTGCATACATTGGTGCCCTGGGGGCCACCATCACCTACTCTTAACATAAGCTCCTGCCCCTGCTTCCTGAAGGGAGAGCTGATGCTGACCCCAGATAAACAGCCACCACTAAAAGTCATTGTTTCAGTGCCTGGCACACCAACATGCCTGCCAGGGTATTGTTTACATGTATATATCATGTGTATGTGTAGATGCCGTATGTGAGTACATACACGTACATATCACATCTATAAACATATATTATATAGAAAGACCAGGTCTAGCTAGATAGCCCTGACTGCCCCGAAATCCTCTATGTAGATCAGACTGGTGTCAAAATCACAGAGATCTGCCTACCTTGGCCTCCTGAATATTTGGATTAAAGGCATCTGGCACCATGAAAGGTGCACACGTGCCCACACATTCAAATGCTGTATTTTACAAATATCAAATTATATGCCTAGGGCTGGTTCTCATTCAGTGAACTGCTTCCCATGCAAACGTGAGGCTCTGAGTTCAAGCCCTAGAATTCATGCGCCTTGTAATCCCCACGCTGTGGAGGCAGGAGCAGTGCATCCTCGGGGCTCCTTGGGCAGCCAGCCAGCCTACTCGGAAAGTTAGAGGTAACAGTGAGAGTCTCATTTACACAAAAAGACTAACGTGGATGGAATCCTGAGAAAAGACATCTGATGTGACTTCTGGCCTCCATATGCACATGCACACTTGTGTATGCACCTGAACACACACACACCACACCACACACACACACACACACACACACACATACACACACACCACACACACATACACACACAAAAGTCCATCTCTGTATACACAGATTCAGACATGCATACTTTCATATCATACACATGTGTGTACATATACAGTTTGTGTATGTGTGCTTGTGAATAATTTTCTAAATTGAAATAAGTATATTCTCCCACTTTACAGGTGGAGAAGCTGAGGAGAAACAGCAAGTTAACTGACTTTGTTCAGCAGTGACAGGGATGAAACTCAAGGCTTCCCACAGACTAAACACATGTTCTACTGAGCTACAGTCGCAGCCCTATTTTTGTTTTGTTTTGATTTCCCAGTCCTGTTTGGCTGATCAAGCCAATATCTAAGTATAAAAGGCTCATTAAAGTGAAAACAGGTGTGTTTAGTTGTGCTCACCTGCCCTGGTTGTGTGACTTTTTCTGAGAAGACATGAACATGCATCTATTTACCTCAGAGAGGGCATTAGTGATAGACCAATTAGGTTTCTCACTAAGTCTACTTGGACAAACAAGTGGGGTTTACGCTTTTGTTTTTGACTTTTGTTTTGCTTTGTTTTGTTTTGTTTGTTTGTTTCTTTGTTTATGAGACTATGAGTCATGGGTCACTGACAAGCGTGTGAGTGAACCAGTTGCAGTTCCATCCCCAAAAGCTTACTGCAGCATGGGTAATGACTCAAGAAAGCTGCAACCCAAAATTCCCTGCATGAGTTGGGGGCAGCTCTGCCAGCCGGCAAGTCTCCTCTCCTCATTGATACAGCTCATCATCTAATCCTGGGCAGGGCCTCGTGAATCCTGTAATTTTCGGGAGATTGCTGAGCTTGTTTTATTTACTTTCTGGGTGTTGTGGCCTCCCACCTTCTTCAAATGAGAAGGTTTTCCTTTGGAGGAAAGAACTTCAGCCCCATATTGAATCACATGGAGCCTAATTCAACCCAATGCTTGTGCCAACCACTAGAGATCCTCCCAGGTTGAGACAAGTTCCTTTTCGACTGCCCTTGGGGGTGCCATACCAGATTCTTTGAGGTCATGTGAATGAGTTGTTTTCTTACTTGAAGGTGACACTCCAGATAACAACACAGGCTGTCATGCTAGCAATGAAGACAACCACAAGCATGTACTATGGGGAAGGCTCACCCAGGGTCTTCCTATCATCTGTCTCCCTCATGGCTGTGTGGCCCCTTTGTGTTCTATGTTCTGATTACAACTCATCTGCCACATACTTCCTTGCTCCGTAGGCTAGGGAAACAGTCACCTGTGGGAGGGACCCACAGCCACTCTTAAAAACTATCCACATCTGGATTTTGCTGGTTTCATACATAATAGGAAAAAAATTAATTTTCTCTTGTCCTTGACTTTTCCTTACCAAACATTAGCTCATTTGCTGCTGTAACATTTGCAAACACAGGTCATCCTGCCCCAGAACACACCGCAGCATTTTGTCCTTGACTTGGTGTCTGTTTTTGTGTCTTCTTCAATCCTTGGAACCCAGTCTGAGCTCCCTGGACATCTATAGGACATCTCCTTCCATCTTCTCCACACGTTTCCTGCTAAGCTCAGGTAAGCTATGCAGTCAGGACTGCCAGGCAGGCCTATGTGTAGCAGATGCCCATTGCTCCTACATACTACGGATACTCTGCTGAACACATCTATTTCCAAGTCTAGGTATAGGGTGGTCAGTTACCTTTCTAGACAACTTCCTTTGCTTGAACAAAGAGCCTCAATACTTCAACCCCATGAATATGTTTGAGTTCCAAAGGATGCAAATCACTGCGATCTGTGAGCACTTCAGACTACTGAACAAACATTTCCCCAAACTGCTCATGT
Organism: Tokudaia tokunoshimensis; assembly: GCA_036184795.1. Taxonomy (NCBI): domain Eukaryota; kingdom Metazoa; phylum Chordata; class Mammalia; order Rodentia; family Muridae; genus Tokudaia; species Tokudaia tokunoshimensis. The sequence goes on from BTHU01000013.1 coordinate 74,150,279, forward strand.
ATAAGGCAGGGGCTTTGCATAAACAAGTGACTCACACTGAATGTCATGAACAGAAGGACACCCAGGCTGGTGGAGCTCATTTGCTAACCCCCCTTGGTCCCTGCAGGTCCCAGCCCAGGGCTGGAACTCACAGTCAAGGAGTCTTCCTGGGGACTGATTAAACTTCCCCTTTCCCCGAAGGGAGTGTTTTCTCCTTTCTGCCTCCAGCTCAGCTCTAGCCCACATTTGTTTCCATCATGGCTGTTGTCCCTATCTGTTGGTGTTCTCCACTGCATTATCACAATGGATACACTATGGATACACAACGACTATGGTTGGCTACAATTTTTCTCCTCAGAAACTATTGTTGATGTTTGCAGTCACTGTAGCAGTACTGTGGGGCCTTTAAGATAAGCTAACCAGGACTAGTGAGGTTGGGGATCCTTCTCAGTGGAGGGTATAGACTAGCTAACATGCACACCCCACCCCCAGCACAGTGTGGAGTTGTACACCTACAATTCTAGCATTGGGAAGGAGGACAGAGAAGGCTCAGAAACTGACAGTTCTCAAAACAAGAACCAAAATGTTCAAATAAACAATGACGACAACAAAAACACATGCAGAGGTTAATGTTCAGACAGTGAGTTCCAGATTAGTTACTCTGGAATCAGGTGGTTATTAAGTGTGGGTACATCTGTCTCTCTCCCCCAGATGCATTCTACTTCCCTTCTGCTTTCTGCCAGTTGGGACAGTATGAGCCTTCATGGGATGTGAGTACTCAATTTGGACTCCCCAGATTCTACAACTGTGAGATACATAAACCTCCTTTCTTTATACATTTCTCAGCCTCAGGCATTCAGTTATAGCAACAGAAAAAAAATTCAAACTTTTTCATGGACAAGAGAGACAGATGATCAGGAGGAGAAGGAATGTAGAGGAAGGGGTCTGAGGAGGAAGGGATGTGGAGGATGGGGTCTGAGGAGGAAGGAATGTGGAGGATGGGGTCTGAGGAGGAAGGGGTGTGGAGGAAGGGGTCTGAGGAGGAAGGGATGTGGAGGAAGGGGTCTCAGAAGGAGAGGCGCATCTGCTACTTTCCCTTCACTGACTGCTCTGGTCAGACCACTCCTAGAGTGGTGGTCAGGGGAACAAACACAGATGTCAATGCCAAAACACAGTTCTCACTTCAAAGGGAATGAGAGAGGGTTTATACTGGAGCCAAATATGGGAGCCCAGGGTCCAGGGCCCAGGGCCCAGGAACATAAATTCAGGTTACCCCAAATTCCATGTTCTAATGGTAACAATTTCATGAATTTGTTTTTTTTCCATAGTAACAGAACAAAGAGAGTCAATAAATCAAGACACTTTTTAAATGCATCCTGTAAGTGGGTAAACTAAAGAAGAAATCTCTCCTATAGGGTTCAAATTCTGTCTGATGACTTATCTGTAACTTTTGGTAGAATCTAGTGGTCTGTTAATAAATTCCAAAAGATTTCACATTAGATAGTCACAAGAATATTCACAAGGTCAAATATCAGGGAGTGTTAAAGACAGTCCAAGATAACAGGGTTTGATCTGATGCGTTCTAAACCCTTCACGAGCAACTGCCTTCCCTCCTATCAAGATCCACCCCCTTTCCCATCTCATTAGAAAACAAGATAAAACACACAAAATAGGGCAAAACAAAGGAACCAGCCAATCAGTCTTGTAGGATCATTGCCATAGGCTTGGGGTTTTTGGTTTTTATTTTGGGATTTTTTTTTTCTGAAAACTTCAATTCACACAGTAATTCCCCCTCCAGGCACCCAGTGGCAAGGAGAGTGGCACGGTGGAGTGTGGTAGGGGCTTGCCTGCACAGACAGTCCTCCTTTAGAGACACTCTTTCTCTTATCTCTGCTTAGTCAGGTCTGTCAGGAAATGGCTGCATGTTCGCCGCTTGTGGAACCGGAAAAGCAGGAGGAAGCCGGAAGTTGCCCTTCAGCGGCTATGGTAGTGAGGGTCAACCGCACCACTCTTAGATCTGCTGCCCCTTGTGATACGCCAGCAACAGACCAGAGACTCTGGAGATGCATGATGCTTAACATTGATCATCAGCTCGATAGGATTTAGACTCACCACGAAAACGTAACTGTAGGCAGGTCTACAAGGGAGGGAGTTTCTACACTGCGTTCATTGAACTGGGAAGACCCACCCTAACTGTGGGCAGCACCCTCCAACGGCCTGGGGGTCCTGAACTGAATTAAAAGGAGAAAGAGAGCTGAGCACGGTACTCACCTCTCTGCTTCCTCGCTGTGGACGATCATGTAAGCAGCTGCCTCATGCTCCTGCCGCCAAGTCTTCTCCACCATGATGGACTGTACCAGTACAGTGTGAGGCAAAACAAACCTGTCAATAAATTGCTTCATTGAGTCTCCAGGAATTTTGTTGTAGCAACAAGAAAGGTGACAGAAACAGAGAGCAAAGAGAAACACAACACTTCTCAGTAGATATCACAGTGTGGCTCCCAGACTCCCCTGCTCCTTCTGAGAGGCTTGCTGTGGAGGGCACGCGGTGTAACACCTCTTTGTGAATTGACCTGGCAGTCCACAGCTGCGCCCCTTCTCAGGACAGACAACATCTGTTGACTCAGTGAAGCAAGGGTGAAAAAGCCCAGCCCCTCTGTGTGGTTTAGGATGACCCAGAAGGGCCATAAGAGCCTCAGGGTACCTCCTAATCCAGCTCTGTGAAGATGGCAGAACCACATTCAAAGACCAAATCTTCCCTCTCCTGAATCCTGCTGTCTTCCCCTGAGAACCTCAGGATGGATCAGCTGTGGGCTAATCTACAGCTCAACCTGTTTCAAGGGATCCCCATGTTTCAAGGGTCCCATTGAGGGGAGAGCTCATCAGAGTAAATACCCACCCACCTAGCAGAAGATTGCTGTTCTCCTGGGGTCTGAATGTTCAGTGAGTCTGGGCTCTGATGGCATCCTCTACTTACTGAGTGGTGGCTCTTGGGAACTTTCTTCTCTCCTCGCTTTAATCCTCTCTTCAAGTGTTTCACTTCTGAGGTCCACTTTGAGACGGGTTTGGCAGGAAATCATCTATTTCTTCTATACTTCAAAATGGCGGTCCAAATTTGTGTATAAGTATTTTAATTTCTCTGGAATCTGTGGCTCTATTTTCATAGCCTTTCTCTGTGTGGATCAGAAAAGCTGAGCACTTTTTGGTTACCAAAGAGCAGTGTGCACAAATAAAAGCTTTTCTGAAGGGAAAGTATGGATTTCTCATTTCCATGACATGATAGGTGAAAAAAGAAAAAGGAAAAGACTATCTGTCGTGTAAAACCTCTGTGTGGCGGGAAAACAGAGCGAGAAGAACAGGAAGGGAGAGGGAGGGAGAGGTGAGGGGAAAGAGGGAGGAAGAAAGATTATCAATGACACAGAGAAAGATCAGAAACTGTCTTCCTATAATAGAGCACATGTGAGACACAAAACAAAACAAACAAACCACCTAGAATTCCATCTGGAGAAAGTGGGAGCTATGTAAGTGACCTCTAGTCATGACCCTAGTGGATGGAGCAGGGGAGGTCAGCAGGAGCAGAAGCAGGGGGCATCATGGGGCATGCTCGGATGGGGGGGGGCATTGGCACCACCCCCTCCCTTTCCTGCCTCCTTCTAACCTTTCCTAGGTCACTGGGCCCCTTCCACACTTTTTTTTTTTGGCTTTTTTTTTTTTCAAGACAGGGTTTCTCTGTGTAGCCCTGGCTGACCTGGAACTTACTCTGTAGACCAGGCTGGCCCGGAACTCAGAAATCCACCTGCCTCTGCCTCCCAAGTGCTGGGATTAAAGGCGTGCGCCACCACTGCCCGGCTCCCCTTCCACACTTGAGAGTGTCTTCCTCTTCCCTAATGAAGGATCTTGGGACTGGGGCTGAGCTTGGTTAAAAGCGCTTGTTGGTCTTTAGAGCATCAGAATTCAGTTCCCATCATCTACATCTGGAGGCTCAAAACTGCCTCTAATGCCTGCTCCAGAGGGGTCTGACACCCTCTTCTGGCCTCTATGGGCACCCACACACATGTCTGAATATACACTTGCAGACACATACTTAACCTATAAATAAAATGTTTCAATTACATAAAATAAACTATCTCCTTTTTACCACTATGCTTGTGTCCCTGGTCTAGTTGTTGTTGTTCTAAGACACAAGAACATGGGAATTTGGTGGGATGCCTTCTAGATGCCAATCCATAACATCTGCAACAGTGGTCCAGAGACCAAGTTCTTGCAGGGGACCTTCCTGGCATCACAAATGCTGAGGTGGGACACAGAGTTGGATAAAGGGAAAGACTGATGATCAATGGCCTTGTCTCTCTCTCTCTCTCTCTCTCTCTCTCTCTCTCTCTCTCTTTCTATTCTCTTACTATTTTGTGCTAATTAACACTGGTTTCTTTTTTCTGGTGCTTAAGGAACTCTTGCTGGCCAGGTGCTAGAGGCTTGGACTCCAGGGGAGAGAGGTTTGGACTTGTTAACTCTTTGTGAACCAGAGAGAAAGGAAAAGAAGAAAAAGAAAATTAATTTATACAGACAATATGCACAAGATGTACACACACCCATACATTCATACACACACACGCTGTGGTCTGGCAGACCACCTGTCTCATTAACTCCACGTGTGTTCATAAATATTTACATGCATACATCTACACATGAATGTATATACGTACATATAGACAAACAGACACATACATATATACATTTGGATGGATGGGGCAGAGCCCCCCAAGACAACAGTTTATTTCTTCTCTCTGACCTTTTTATACCTTCTTAGACAAAAGTTCTTTTAACCTCATAAATAAAATGTTACCCAAAAGGGGAGTTACAGAAAGATGTCGATAGTAAGTCCAAAGCAGTGTTTTATTCTATAAGCTCATTATAAGTTCAAATCAGTGGTTTCATATGGCCTTGCTTTGTCATAGTACACACCTGTGGCTTCATCCTTGGATCTGACCTAGAATGAATTTTTTTTATCACAGATTTGTCCCAACCCTATTTCTCTTTTTAGTGTAATTGTGGAAGCTCATTGTATTCCTTATTATGCAACCTTTACTTACTTATTCTATGAGGAGTGGACACATTCTATTCTTGATTCTAACTTTATTACATCTTTCTGGCAAAACAACTAAAACCATCTCTTAAAATTTTCTTCCTAAAATTATTTGAATCAAATCAGGAATTCTATAAAATCATTAAGTCATCTTAAACAGCATTAATTCATGAAAGTTCATCTTTATGTTGATTTGCGGGAAATCTGCTCAATAGGGTGGCTAATGCCCAGGAATCAATAAACTATGTAACAGTGACAGGAAAGTCATATCACCATAAGAAGAAATCCTGGGATGAAGTCTCTTGGGACCTTGTCTCTCAGAGGCCACCCATTGTAAACCATGCAAAAATGGTGGGCCATCTCCAGAAAACTTACTTATTTGCCTTTAGTCTTTCCTAAATGGCTCCTGACAAGTTTTCAGCACAAGGGAGATTTATTTACCCCAGAGGGGCAAAGGAAAGGAAATAAGAGACAAAGACAGAAGATGGAGTTTGAGAGAGAAGAGAAGGGAACAAGAGAGAGGTAGGAAGGACCAAAGACTGCCTGGATAGGGAGAAGACAGAGGTGGCCCATAGGTAATCAGTGGTTTATAAAGGTAACAGGGGAACACCCTCCCAATCCCCTGTTAGGGTGAGGTGTTTAATTTTAGTTGGACATGTTATTTAGGTGAGCCAAAGCAGTCTTTTGATAGCTGGACTTCAATACTTTGACAGCTGACTTTGGTAGTCAACCTCAGGAGGAAGTAGCCACATAAGGGAATAGACCTTGGGGACTAGCTTTAGGAATGTAATCTAATGGTTTTTAGCAAGGCAGAGGGAATGGAGGAGAAGGGCAAGGCCTGCCAGAGCCAGGTTCACCAGGCTGGACTAGCCAGAGTCCCTTAACACAGCAATAATCTCTGATAATGCATGTTGCACAAGCATTGGCTGGTGAAAATTGTGAAGGAAAGGTGAAAGGCTGAGCTGGAGAGCTGGCTTGGGGTTAAGGGTGCTGGCCACCCTTACAGAGGAGCCAGTTCAGCTCCCATGACCCATGCCAAGTAGTTCTCAACTGCTTGTAACTCCAGCTCCAGGGGATTCAGTAGCCTCTTCTGGAATTCTTAGGTACCCGCATTCACGTGCACATGCATGCATACACACACGCACACAAATACCACATACACACATACACATACACATCATATACACACACACCATATACACACACACCATACACACACACACCATACACACACACACACACACACACACACACACACACACATAGTTGTTTTCCAATCAGCAAGTCAGATAACCAATGAAATAAACAAACCGCGAAAATCTACAGAGGCCTAGATTTAAATGACCAATAAATATGAACTATATCTAGATTCTGAATGAGTCACAAACATAAATGAACACATCCAAAGTAACAATGAGAAGTTACTTTAATCCTGTCGAGTAATGTTAAAAGACTGAGAACTCCAGACTGGAGAGGCGGCTCAGCAGTTGAGAGCACTTGTTACTCTTGTGGAGGCCCTGAGATCAGTTCTGACAGCTCCCAGCCAGCTTTGAGGATTAGGCTCTGGACTCAGGGCTCTGCACCCGTGCTCATACCCACACAAACACATAATCTACACATGCTTGTATTTATTTTATTTATTTATTTATTTATTTATTTATTTATTTATTTATTTATTTATTTTACAAAAAGGGCTAAGAATACCTCCTGCTGGGATTGGCTGTGGAAATCAACCTTATTAGGACCACTTTCAACCCATCTATTAAAATTAAGATGCTAAAATTAAAAGCACCCTCATTCTCAGTATTTATCCCACAGAAATAAAAGAATTCCTAATTAAAACATCAGTAAATTAGGAAACAGGCACATGGTCTATAGAAGAGTAGTTGATATTTATAGCAGAACACAAACTGTAAATGGCTGTCCGCTGAGAACAACTGAATAAATGGTGATATGTTATTTCATTCCATAAACCATTATGATAATAGCCCACTGGGCAGCCATTTAAGGGAGTACCTTTGTCTCATTCTGTTGTGTTTAGGTGTGTGTATGTGTCAGGGGTGTGTGTGTTGTATATGTATGTGTGTATGTGTGTGTGGTGTGTGTGTGTATGTGTGTGTGTTGTATATGTATGTGTGTATGTGTGTGTGTGGTGTATGTGTGTGTGTGTGATATATGTGTGTATGTGTGTGTGGTGTGTGTGTGGTGTATGTGTGTGTGGTGTATATGTGTGTGATGTGTACACTTAGAAAAAAATAAAGAACACATGCCACATGCCAGTCGTCTGCCTAAGTTACCGGGGAAGGGCTTGGACTAAGGCAGAGGTTGTGAGCAGAAGTGTAACCATCCTAGCAGGAATGAAGCAATTCTAAAGAGACACTTGGGCCTTCCCTTTCGCTCTCAAACTACTGAAACAATAGATTCCAAGAAATTAGAATTTCTTGACTCTTATAAGGGTGGGGGAAGTCGGAGAAACATGATGTCAGCCAGGGGAGAGATTTGTTTCTCAGAATAAGATTTCACACAGTTCTGGCAACTTCTTAGACCCAGAACTTAGAACTTCTCTCTTGCAGGAGAAGCTGTCGCTGAGACAATGTTGGGTCAGTGATGTGCATGGCCACACCTTGACCAGGACAACTTAGCTATGCACAGCTCTTGCCCTCTGTTTAAACCTGAACCTCATGTCAGGGCCCCATTGAGATCTGGATCATGGTGGTCCTCCCCCAGTGTTGTTAAACTTCCTTTTTCTGTGCATTTGTTTGTTTTTTACTATTGCTTTGTTTTTGTTTTGTTTTGTTTTGTTTTTGGTTCATACATCTTTTTTTCCTTTTCTTTTATTAGATATTTTCTTTACTTATGTTTCAAATGTACTATTGCTTTGTTAATAGACTGTTGAGGACTAGTGGTCAAGCCCAGTCTATGTGGCTGTGTGGCCCAGGATCTGACCATAAAAACTCCAGTAACAGAAGATGACTCTAAAAATGGGTATGAAACAGCTACACATGGGGCTGGAGAGGTGACTCGGTGATTAAGAACACATACTGCACTTATAGAGGAAACAATTTCAGTTCACAGTACCCATGTTGGGGGACTCCCAACCACCTGTACCACCTGTACCTCCAGGTCCAAAGGATCCATTGCTCTTCTCTAGCCTCCTCAGGCACCTGCATGCCACCCCTTCTCCTGTCTTAAACACACACACACACACACACACACAATTAAAAATACAAATCCAAAAGGCAAGAAAGCAGTTACATGTATATTACAGAATATTTAATCATATTGTGAACCCCAAGATTGTGTTGTTTTCTGGAAAAACCTGTTTCTAGTTGTGGTGTGGCTCAGCCTTAATTACACACCTTTAATCCCAGATAATGAAGGTAAAGTTAGTTTGTAGAAGGAAGCAACCATGTTTGAAAGTGATGTCTAATTGAGTGGCAGTTAGAGTGATGAGTCAGAGAAAGGTTTGAAAGACTAGGATATGCCCAACTCTCACAAGAACAGAGAAGAGGAAAGATAGTTTACCTAAGAGAGAGCAGTGCACAGAGAGAAAAGGAGAAAGGGCAGTTTTACCAGGAGACTTTACAGAAACAGGTTGAAGAGAGAACCCGCTAGATACAAGTGAAGACAGAGCTAGGTAAGAGAATGTGAAGGAGCCAAACGATCAGAACAGATTGTCAAAGTTACTGCACTGGCTGGTTTTGTGTGTCAACTTGACACAGGCTGGAGTTATCACATAGGAGTTTCAGTTGGGGAAGTGCCTCCATGAGATCCAGCTGTGGGGCATTTTCTCAATGAGTGATCAAGGGGGGAGGGTCCCTTGTGGGTGGTACCATCTCTGGGCTGGTGGTCTTGGGTTCTATAAGAGAGCAGGCTGAGCAAGCCAGTAAGGAACATCCCTCCATGGCCTCTGCATCAGCTCCTGCTTCCTGCCCTGCTTGAGTTCCAGGCCTGATTTCCTTTAGTGATGAACAGCAGTGTGGAAGTGTAATAAACCCTTTCCTCCTCAACTTGCTTCTTGGTCATGATGTTTGTACAGGAATAGAAACCCTGACTAAGACAGTTAGTTTGAGGTCAAGCAGAGCGAAAACGTCAAGAGAAGCCAGATTAAATCGCTAGCATGGAAATGAGTTTGAGAACAGATCAGCTTTGTTGACCAGATCCAGAGCTCAGAAAGAACAAGAAAGGGTAAGCTTATTCAGCATCCAGTCTCAGAGGCTGAAGACATTCTGGGCCTAGATTAGGTTGTATGGAGTCTAGAAGCCTCAAGGACTAGGCCTAGGTTAGCAGACCAAGGCAGTGAGCCTCAGAGAGTAAAAGAGTTTTATAAAGCATCCTAAAATGTCTTTATAGCGTGAGGACATGGCCTTCAACCCAGCTGGACAGCCTCAGAGATGAAGAAACATACCAAGACCAACTGAGTGGGACTGGAGAGATAGCTCCGTGGTTAAAAGCACTTACTCTTGCAGAAGATCTGGACTCAATTCCAAGGACCCCCGTGTTAGTTCAGTCACCTGTAATTCCAGTACCAGGGGATCCAAAACCCTCTTCTGGCTTCCAGAGGTACCAGGCACACAGGTGGTACAGATACATGTAATGTAGGCAAAACATTCACATGCATAAAAAGTAAATAAAAATAATAAAAAAACAAACAAAAAAGACCAACCAGGTAAAGAGACTTGACACTCTGTTTTAAGAATCTTTTCAATGTGTCACCCTGCCTATTCCAGGCCTGTCTGGAGCTTTCTCCCCTACGCTCACAAATTGTTTTTCTTGGCTGTCTTGGGGTGGGAGGCCTCTGGGGCCTGTCAATCTTTCCTTAAAGTGCAGAGGGCAGAACTAACCCCAGAAGCTTAAAAGCCCATTTGTGACTGCCTGCAGGGCACGGGAAACTGCCCCACACTAGGAAGCCCATGACTTGCTTGCTTGGCTGGGCTCCACCGTACTTGCTTACTAAAGATGAAGCTCTGTCCTGCTCCCCTATTTCTCTTCCTCTTGAGGACTTGCTGCTGTGAGGGCCCAGTTGGATCCCCTTTCCTCTATTCTCTGACCCCATAGCTAGCCTGACTCTGTGTAGGACTCCAGGTTGGGTCTGGCTAGTTGGATATGAGGAGGATTCTCATGTATGTCACTCCTTGGAGAGTTCCTGGTTAGTCTTTTGTGAATGAAAAGGTGGGGGCTAAAGAGATCCGATCAGATTTTAAGAGCAATGGCTGCTCTTTCAGAAAACCCACGGTCAATTCCTAGCATCTACAGGGTCACTCACAACCATCTACCACTCCAGTTCTAGGGGATTCAATATCCTTTTCTGGCTTCTTTGGGCACCATGCACACGTGTAGAACATGGACATATGTGTAGCAAAGCATATACATCCATGAAATAATGTTTTTAAATTTTAAACATAAGAAATGATGTGTGGAGGGAGGTCTGTGGCCCCACTGTTCCCAGTCTGTCTGATGAATTGGCAGCATAAGGAAACAGAGAGTGACAGAGGCAGAACCCGGAGCCTGGAGACAGACAGCTGGGCAGCAGAGCAACCTTTCCAGCTGTGCCATCCTCAATGGGTTTCTCTCTCTTCCCAAATTTAAGACCCTCATGAACAAGTAGATGCGGTTTGAGAGCATGAATGACCCTTAGTGATATAAAGCTGTTTTCATGTCTGTTTTTGCTCAGTACAACTGCTTCATGTCACTGTTTTGTGGGCCTTGACTTCTGGAAAGGGTTGTGTTTTGTTCTTCTGACTTTGGGTCTGAAATGCATCACAGAGGCCAGAGGATAACTGGAACTGATGTCATTTGATGGTGTTGGGGGTCCCAGCTGGCTCATTCATAAGGTTAGAGGATGGCATTGCCTTCAGGGAACTCAGCCAGGGGCCATCACCAGCACAAATATGTGCCTCCCTAGATGTCCTAGGCTCTCTAGTGTTGTGGAATTTGTTTGTTACTTATTTTATGTTCATTGGGTTCCCAAATTACATGGGAATTTGCACATCTGCATGTAAGACACTATGGGTCCCTGCCCCCAGTTGACTCTAATTGGTACATAAAGTTGCTGGTGGCCAGTGGCTGGGCAGGGAGACAGAGGCAGGTCTTTAGATTTCCTGGGCAAGGGAACCATGGGAAGAAGAAGGTTTTAGAATCGCCATGCTGGGGAAGCAGGAAGATCAGGTAGGAGAGGTGCAGAAGACAGAGTAACAATCGTATAAGAGCCAGGGAAGATCCCAAGCTGCTCCTCCCCTACAGGGACTGGGGTAGCAGAGACAAAATACAGATTTTTAGTTAAGTAATAATTCAGGAATATTGGAGGGGAGGCGGTAGCAATGTGGAAGTTTGGGACAGGCCCAACCATTGAGCTGCTTTGGGCATATAAAAAAATAAGGCTCTCTCTCTCTCTCTCTCTCTCTCTCTCTGTGTGTGTGTGTGTGTGTGTGTGTGTGTGTGTGTGTGTGTGTGTGTGTTTTATTTGAGAATCCAGAGCATTGGGAAGGTAGTAAGAAGCATGCTAAAAAGGATTAACCATAGTACTCGTTACACTCTACAATTGACGTTGAGCCTTGGCTGGGTCCATTTCTTACACAATGTCCACTGCTCCAAAAGTGGCTAATCTAGCTTTCCAAGATACTTTTATTAAAAACTAAAATTCCAACCAAGATATTTAACAATTAAAGGCATTTGTTTTGTTTTGCGTTTGAGAGTAGTAGAGTTACTACTGCTATGAAGTACCATATCCAAAAGTAGCTTGGGGAGGAAAGGGTTTATTTGGCTTATATCCAGAGTTACAGAGCACTGAAGGACAGCAAAGCAGGAATTCAAATTGGGTAGGAACCTGGAGGCAGGAGCTGATGCAGAGACCATGGAGGGTTGCTGCTTACTGGCTTGCTCAGCCTGGCTTGCTCAGCCTGCTTTCTTGTAGAACTCAGTACCACCAACTCAAGGGGTAGCACCACCCATAGTGGGCTGGGCCCTCCCCCACGAATCATTAAGAAAAGGCCCTACAGGCTTGCTTACAACCTGATCTTGCAGAGGCCTTTTCTCATTGAGGTTCCCTCCTCTCAGATGACTTGTGTTAAATTGATGTAAACTAGCAGGACAAGGTGTGTGCTGCCATGTCAGCTCTTGGGACTTGTGTCTATCTTGCCACAACTTTCTGATCCCTGCTGGCCACATGGTGAAGTATATCTCTTAGACTTTGGTCTAGTAGTGCCCTAGGCCTGATAATGACTGAAACTCAGCCACTCAACTCCTAGTGGCAGCCTATGACTCTCCAGGGAACAAAGTTATGAAGCAAGCAAGAGGGCAGAGTGTTGTGTGGCTTTTCCTGTGAACATGTGAACAAATATCTATAATACCAACAACAGACTAAAGAAACAAGCTTTCCAGAAGCAGTGAGTTTATTGGGGTTCCTTATAAAAGAATGGGTGACAGCAGTAAAAAAAAGTCACCTGGCAAGGGTGAAGACTCACAAACGCTGTATCCTGGAGCTTCCTATAGAAGTTTCCTCTCCTCACCAGGCCTTACTGCTTACCCAGCACTGACCATAGCCTCATAAGTTTCAGAAGCTTTCTGAGCCTTGTGAGTTTTGTTTACTTCCTGGCCCTTATTGTTGGCTTATAGATGATTCCCCTAGGCTCCATCTAATAGCAATAACTTTCATCATCACCTGCCACCTCTGCCGCCAGCCAGGTGTGGCTATGGCAACGGCAGCCTACTCCAGCCCTTTCTCTCTCTCTCTCTCTCTCTCTCTCTCTCTCTCTCTCTCTCTCTCCATATGTTCCCAGTCCTTCTCCCCTCTTTTCTCTGCCTCTCCCCCTTTCCAGGACACCACTCCCCGCCCTTTCCCAATAAACTTTCTTTACATTAGGTCTATCACATGGATGGCGTAATTCCTCAGGGGGCCAGGGAGTACGGGCCTGCCAAGGTATTCCTGTCACCACTGCAGTTATACTGCTTTATGTTTCATAACACTTATGATTTCCCTCCTCCTTGCTCCTTCCTCCCTGTGCAACCTCCTTCCTCCTCCCTAGTCCCTCCTTTCTCATTCCTCTTCCCTCTTCCTCTCAGCTCCCTCTCCCCTGATTCCTCCCATCTCCCTGCTCTTTGGTCCCTGGTCCCTCCTCCTTCTTCTCTATTCTGATACACCTGATACACCCCCTAGGAAAGAATGTTCAGTACATAGGAAAGAGCGCCTTAGATGTGCTTGTGTTTTTTTTTTTAAAGAATACACACACACACACACACACACACACACACACACACACACACACACTGTGTCTTCAGATACACCAGAAGAGGGCCTCTGATCTCGTTACAGATGTTTGTGAGCCACCATGTGGTTGCTGGGATTTGAACTTAGGACCTTTAGAAGAGCAGTCAGTCTCTTAACCACTGAACCATCTCTCCAGCCCATGCTTGAGCTCTTTACCAGTGGATTGGCTCAGCATCTGTTCCGTAAGCCAGGCATCTCGGCTTTAGGTCTGGGCTGCAGTTAGGAGTTGCTAGCAGTGTGACTTTTCTTCTTCCATCCTTTGTGAATGAGAGTGAAGTTCAGTAATTCACCTCACTTCACCCTAAGGTGTGTTTGGACTCTGTCCCTTTGTCCTCCACTCCCAGGACAGGCAGTACCACTCAGACATGATCATTCTATTGCTCTCCCTGCAGGGGCATGTAGGTATCCTTGAGAGCCATTTAATGATGATACTACTGAGACTAGCCATCCAGGTAAGGACACCCTAGTCTTTCCAGGGAAGCTGAAGACTGGCCCCAGGAACAGAAAACGGGCAGCTCAGACATGCTCAAGTACTGGAGACACATGGCTTCTTCCCTAAGCAGTCTGGGTGTGCTCCACTGCAGGGTACAAGGTTCATCTGATGGAGAGCCTCTCGGACAGTCCTTACAGAGCCAAACCCTGTGCCTGTTACTCAGAAGTGTCTGCTTTTTGCTCAGACAACCTCATCACAGGGGAGGCCCAGCATTCATCCAGGATGCTATGTGGAGCTCCTAACTTTCTCCTGGTGGTCTGTGGAGATCCCCACCTCCTCTCACACTCAGTGTGCCAGTCAAAAGGACAAGGTACCATCCTTCATCATGGGATGCCACTCAAGATGAGGTTTGACTCAGAACCAACTCACAAACGAATCTGCCCTCCCAGTCCCCAAAATCAATATTTACTCTCCAGGAAGCTTAGGGACCAAGGCAGGGGAGACTACTCATCACCTGTCAGATGAGATTAATTGTATAGCTATCAAATCAAAGAGAAAAATGTCCATCAGGCTAGCACAAGGGAGAAACGGGAATGTGGTTGCTGCAGGACACACTGAACTCAGTGGCAGACCTTAGAGTCCCAGCTTACACCTTTGATCGAGCCCTGGGTTCCCAGCCTGACAAACCTCCCCTTGGTGCCAGTGCACCTCATGAGCTTTCACAATGCTTCCAACAAGAAGACATCTCAGGACGAGGTAGGCATGAGTTCTAGTGCCTGCTTGCTGGGTAACTTGGACACCTTGCTCCATCCCCATAGACTGTTCCCACATCTGTCAAATGAGAAGAGAAAAATCTACATGACCAAGATGACATGACTATACAACCTGGCATGCCTGTCACTGTGCTGTCCGGTCTCTTCTCTCATCACGCTGTCCTGCCCTTCCAGACATTGTGTGTCCCACATTTTTTCACATGCCCTGGACCCTCACACTTCCTCTGACTACAGGACCTTGACACGCTTCCTCTTGCTGGGACACTGTTCCCACACCAAACTTTCCACATAGCTAACTACTCCTCGTCTTTCATACAGCCCCTGGATTATCACCTCCTCCAACTAGCAGCCACTCTCCAAACTAGGTCAGCTTGCCTACTACAAATCCTTGAAAGCCCACATTCTGCTCCAGGGCAGACTCTGGGGTGTGTGGTACTTGACCCCATAGCTGATATATAGGACCACTGGAGCCATAAGGTGTAGGACTGAGTTAATGAGTATTCCCCTCAATCTCCAGTCCTGGTACAGTGCTGAGAACTATGAGCGCCCACAGGAATCTGATCACAGGTCAGTGAATGAATAACCCCATCCTCCTTCCAAGCCTGCTCCATTTGCAGTCTCCCATGTCACTCACAAGCCAATTCCTTTGCTCGGGCTCTGTGGGCCACAGTCCTGGAGTCTTTCGTGAGGCACAGCCCACACACTTCACCTCCATCCACATCTGGAGTTTGAACGCTGTCCCATCACCCACTGCCCACCCTTGGCACAAGGTGTCATCATTTCCTTCATGGATCACAGCAGCAGCCTAAATACTCTGCCATCTTGTCCCAGTACAGTGGTTAGGGCAGCCCTGTGTCAGCCTCAGTAAAATCATGTCTCTCTCCCTGTGTAAGCCCTCCTTGCCATCCAGTCGCTGGTCCCACCTCCTGCTGTGATGGCTGGTTTTACTTGTTATCTTAATACAATCTAGAATCACCTGGGAGGGGAGTCTCAATGAGGAATTATCTAGATTAGGCTGGCCTGTGCTGGGTGTTCTGAGTGGGACGAGCCTGAAAGTATGCAGGCAGCATTTCATGGACTGAATGGAACAGAGAGTGAGCCAGGCACACCTCCACCCAATGCTCTCTACTCCTGTGGGTATGACCAGGCTGTACTGCCTTGACTTTCCAGTAGTGACAGACCTGGGGATGTAAACTAAATAAATCCTTTCTTCCTCGAGTTGCTTTGATCAGAGCATCGTATTACAATGGCCAGAAATGATATTAAATAACACACTTTCACTCTTGGGCTCACTACTGGCCTCTTTTCGGTATCACGTGTTTCAGGTATGTCCTGCCACTTGGGCCTTTGCACCAGGGACTGCATTGTCTTAAAATGTTCCTTCCCCCTGGCAGTTGCTCACAGCCTCCATTCCTTTCACAGCCATTTGGCTGGAAAGTAACCCCCTGCTCCAAACCTTCATTCCCCTTCCTACTTGATTTTGTGGTTCTTGGAATAAGTCCCTTCCCAATGAGCTGTGTAACCAATTATTTCCTTGTTTATTGACTGTCTACTTGGTAGTAGGCAAGCCGCATGAGGATGGATGGAGAGTTTTCTGCTTCCTGCTTCCTGCTTCAGGGCCCACACTTACCTGATACTCACCTGGTACTCCACAGCTCAGAGAGCCAACAGTTGATGGGAATTATGCCTCCAGGCAATTTTCAGGGGCTCCAGGCCTACTGTTTCAAATGAACCCAGCTAATACTGCTATGGTAGGTCTATAACCCAGGAGCCAATCAATTATACCAAAGTCAGCTCCCTCCTCTCCCCTGGGACCCCATACTCCATTCCTTAACTAGAGTCCAGATTTGAATCAGACTACCTGATACAAGAGAGCCTGGATCCCACTGGGGGACCAATGAAAGTCAGGTGGAGTTCTGCAGGTATAGGGCTGGATTGAAGAGACAGGAGGGAACTGGGACAGTAGGCAGGGAAGACATGTAGGGGTGGGTGGAGAGGAGAGGCTGATGCACAGGGAAGACATCCCTGAGGGCACAGTTGGGTTGCCCAAGCCTAGACCAATCAGTCAGAGGGATGAAGTACTCAGCTAACAAAGCTAAGAGAACAGATCAGAAAATCCACCAGGAGGAACAAGAGCTGTATCTATGGCACTGATGGTAAACAGAAAGTCCAGGCCCAAAAGCACCTCCACCTGCCAATTGAGATCCCCCGAGGGTCTGGATGTAGAAGAGAGAGGTTGGAGGCATGTGGTGAAAGTAAAGTGCTAGCATCATGGGGGAATGTCAGCAGATTCATCTTCCCCTCAGAAGTGGCAGGTCTGACTCAAAGTCAGAGCCGTAGCACCATCTGCATTCCACGGAGCATCCCTGCTTGGCCCTCACTTCTAAGAAGACTGGTTGGCCAGCCAGCTCAGGAAAACAAGATCAGAGTCCCCCAACTCCTCAGTGAAGTTAGAGATGGCCAAGTTGTCTCTCCAGACATTTTGGTCTATGCTGTCCTTGACTCACAGGGGAAACAGGACTGCTGGGATGCATTTAAGAACAAGAAAGGCCGGGTGCAGCGTCTCACCTATGAAATTGCTTTCTGCTTCCTTCCCAGAGCTGTGAAAGACCTCTGCACAAGCAGATTGGACCAAAGCCTGGTCTCTCAGACACCTGTCACCAGGGGACACAGAGAAGAAAGTGCTCTGGAAAAAGAGGGAAGCTCCCAGCTGGCACCAGATTGGGCTGATGGGCTATGATGGGTTCCAGGGTGCCTGTGGTTCTGATCCAGACTGGAGGAGAATCACGTTCACACTCTGACTCTATTTGCTTTCTTATAAAATGAGAGCCAGTGACGTCTGGCAGCCTGTTACAGTCTGCAACATATATTTAGTCTTCGAAGTGTTGTTTTTGTTTGTTTGTTTGGTCAGTTGGTTGGTTGATTGATAGGTTGGTTGGTTTTGATTTGCTGTTTGTTGGAGACAGGTTCTCAGGTAGCCCAGGATGGCCTCAAAACTCAGTATGTAGACAAATATAACTTTGACTTCCTAATCTTCCTTTCTTCACCTCCCATGTGTTGGGATTACAGGTATTCAGGTTCATGCTGGGCAGATGCCATGCTGGGGTGGAAGTCCAGGCTTCATGCAAGCTAGGCACGTACCCTACTGACCCAGCTACAGTGGTACAAAGACCCTCAATATTTTACCTGGAATCTGAATTTATGTGAGTTTTGTTGTTGTTGTTGAAATTCTGAAGCCCTGATGGCCACAATGCCCATTCTTGCATGACTGCCATTGCCTGCCAGTGGTCACCTCATGCTGCCCTCCCCCACCCCTCCCAAGGGGATCCTCACTTGATACCTGCACAGATCACAGCCTAGCTGGATCAGATTTCTAGAAGACCAAGGCTGCCTTGGTCTAGATGTTAACTGTTAATGCCGATGAGCTGTGTGACCAGGGCTAGGTGACTTAGTCTCAGGTTCATCATCTACAAAAAAAGATCCATTGTTTAGGCATGCCATGAGGAATAATAAGCTCACACATTAAGATCTGGGAAGGAACATATATGTGCAAGCAGCCACTGCATGCATTGTCATCAATCTTTCCCCCTTCCTCTTGGCTTCTACCACTCCAGCACCACCCCTGTGCCCAAATCTAGTACTCCCTGACTTAGCACTCTCTACTGACTGGTTCTGTGTGTCAACTTGACACAAGCTGGAGTTATCATAGAGAAAGGAGCTTCAGGTGAGGAAATGCCTCCATGATGCAGAGGCCATGGAGGAATGTTACTTACTGGCTTGCTTCCCCTGACTTGCTCAGCCTGCTTTCTTATAGAACCCAGGGCTGCCAGCCCATGATGGAGATGGCACCACCCACAAGGGGCCCTCCCACCCTTGATCACTAATTGAGAAAATACCTTACATCTGAATCTCATGGAGGCACTTCCTCAAGGGAGGCTCCTTTCTCTGTGATAACTCCAGCTTGTGTCAAGTTGACACACAAGCCAGTACACCCTGGAAATCTCAAAACTTGAGACAGGCAGGAATAGAATGAGCTCCTTGCCTGTTTCCATACCTGCCTCAGAGCATGTAATCAGGAGACCTCCAACCAGGTCACAGTCAGTCAGTTATGGTCCCAGCACCTGGAATGCCTCGCCATGCTAACGAGGCATCTCAGTACCTTAGCCCTTCAGCCAATGACCTTTCCCCCTAGATATTCTCACCCCCAAACTACATAATACTTGATTCACCCCCAAATAAAGGTATGCATTCAAATCCACCCCAAATAAAGACATAGGAAGAAGCTAAGATATTCTCAGAGAGCTGCTTCATTAACGATCATCAGAGAAAGCATCCATCTGGATTCTGCTTCTCTCCCTCCCAGGCTGGCAGGCAGCAGCATCTGACACCCTGGAGGGAAGAGGTGGACTGTGGACACCGCGCATTCCAGACTTTGCCCTGTCCTCGCCAAGCCAGTGTCCCTGTAGTGTCTGGACATCCTGGGAGGAGAGGAGGAACTTGGAACCACACAGGGGTGCAACAAGAAAGCAGACTGAGCAAGTTAGTAGCATCCCTCCATGGCCTCGGCATCTGTTCTTGCCTCCAGGTCCTCACCCTAAGATCCTGCCTTGACTTTCTTTGATGATGGATTGTGATGTAGAACTGTAAACTGAAATAAACACTTTCTATCACAGTCTCTTTTAGCCATGGTTTTATCAGAGCAATAGAAACGTAACTAAGACAAGGGAATACCACACTGCCAATCCGAAGACCTCTTATGGCCACCTCTTACATGCACAGAATAGTTCTTGGGTAGAGGTCTCCTTTGAGAGGATCTAGCTATGAAGGCATATAGTCATAGTAACCCTCTTGCCTCAGTCTCCAAAGTACTGGGACTATGATCACGTACCGCCGCACCCAGATCATGTGGCAATAATTCTCGGTGTATATAGGCACAGAGCTGTGTGTACCTACGCGTGTGTTCAGAAGAACTAAGTGCTGTGCCACAGCGGAGTTGCAGCCAAAACCACGCCTGGGTTTGGCTGTACCTAGAAGCACAGCCCCAAGTGCTGCCCTGGGCATCTATGATTGACTTACTTAACTAAAGACAAGATTGTGCGTGTGTGTGTGTGTGTGTGTGTGTGTGTGAGTGTGTATATGCACCTGACAAGTGTATATGTGTGTAAGTGCACAAACACAAGCATACAGAGGCCAGAGGGCAACCTTGGGCATTGTCCACATTCCTTTTTTTTTTTTTGACAAGGTCTCTCACTGGCCTGGAGCACACCAAGTAGAAGTAGACTAAACTGGCTGGCCAAGGCGCTCCAGGGATCCTCCTGTGTCCACCTCCCCAGACCTACGATTACCAGTGCATGCCGCTGTGCCCAGCCTTTCTTGTGTAGGTGCTGAGGCTCGAACTCAGGACTGGTACTTGCAAGGCGAGCACTTCACTTATGGAAAGTTTCTCTACTGAGCTCTGTGGAAACCATGACAGAGCATGAAAACCCAAAGCATCCCCAGTGGCACAGGCAAGTGCAAGGCCAAACAGGACTGCAGACCAGGGTGACCTAACCCAGGACTCCGCAAATTATGAGGACAAACCGATGAGGTGAGGCCAGACAGGGAGACACACACCTTTAAGCCCAGCACTCGAAAGGTAGAAGCAGGCAGATCTTGGAGCTTGAGGACAGCCTAGACAGAGAGTTCCTGGCCAGCCTGGGCAGGTCACAAGCCTGATCCTCCCCCCATCCCCCACATTCTCCATCCCTCATAGCTCAATCACTACAGAATTATAGCTTACTGGTGAGCATTTGCTGGGGACGGGACCTGCACTTCAATGATAATTTAGACACCTTATAATTAGTGTTTGCTAGTTTGCATTTGATCCTTGTTCGCTGCGGTTACCCTTGCCAGAGGAAGGGAGCACACAGTCCCACATGCCTCTGAACCAGCGTAACCTAGGCCTCAAAGGCACCGACGGCAGAGACACAAATGATCGCTCGAGCTCTCTCATCTCAGCCCTCTCTGTGCATTCGGATCCCACATTTCCTTTCAAAGTGGAGATGCAAGTTAGCCTCTGCGCTAACAAAACACTTTCTTCATCCTACACCGAATCCCTCAGCAAATCCTCAAATATCTTTGCAAATCTCAAAGATATTAAGGCATTTAACTTTTTTTTTCCATTTAGACCTTTGAAGGATGCTGTGACTAGAATAATTTCAGAGTTAAAACCCTGTCGACTGCATAGAAAATTAAGGAAACTGCCTGTCAGCCCAGTAGCTGGGCTGATAACTAATTACTTATAGATTTTCAGTCAAATTTGAGAAAGATAAATATTTAAATAAAATGTATAATCATTTAGAAAGAGCACTAAGTGTTTTGTAATTATTGTGTTGGAGGGAATCATTGCTCTGATAGTGCATTTCGTCATTTGTGATGAGCTGGGCAGGAGCCTCAGAGGAGGGCGCTGCAGGAAGCCAGAGGGTTTGACTTGTGTATTTCTGGGCATATGCATAAGTGTGTGTGTGTGTGTGTGTGTGTTACATATGCATTGTTTTGTGTGTGTATGGGTGTGTGTGTTGCGTATGCATTTTGTTCTGTGTGTGTGTTGCATACACGTTTTGTTTTGTGTGTGTTGTGGTGTGTGTGTGGTGCATGCACACGAGTGTACAGATTTGTGAATGCATGCAGAGGCCTGAGGAGAACGCCAGCAGTTCCTCTGTCACTCTCCACCTTATTCCCCTGAGATAGGGTCTCTCACTGAGCCAGACGCTCACCCTTTGTTTATGTTGGCTACCCACTGAGCTCCCAGAACTCTCCTGTGTCCACTCTGCATGCACGGCCTTTGTCATGACTGCTGGGGATTTGAACTGTCTTCATATTTGTACAGCAAATGCCCTTACTCGCGGTGCCGTCTCTCTAGCTGTGGATCAAGGGGCAGCATGCTGCTCTGAAGTAGTCTTCAGTGACAGGCAGGACAGGATTCATCAGGCTGGGCCTTCTCTCCTGACTTGTCCATCTCTGCTCTGGGTTGTGGTGTCCTGTGGAGCCCACAGCTTGGCTCTGGGTGGGGGCTTTTTTCTATGGAGAAGAGGGAAGGTCTTGGAACACCTCCATCACAGCTGCTTGGGCCCCTTAATCCACAAACGCCCTTCTCCCTCTCCAGCCCTTCTCGGACTTGTAGATCATCTCTCTCTAAATACCCATGTCTCCTGCCCTTTTCACTTCTAATGGTCTGAAATCCTTCATCAAGATTTTCTCTCTCTCTCTCTCTCTCTCTCTCTCTCTCTCTCTCTCTCTCTCTCTCTCTCTCTCTCTCTCTGCCTCTGAACCATTTGAAATTAAGTTGCAGACATGAAGGTACTCCATCCTTCAGTGTGCCCCGAGGAGGCGTGTAGGTGTTCAGCAGATTCCCCACACAGCACTCATCCATAAGAAGGTTAACTTAACAGTGCCACGGACATCTTCTATTGCTCTCCACTGCATTTTTTGAAACGGGTTCTCTCTCTCTCTCTCTCTCTCTCTCTCTCTCTCTCTCTCTCTGAACCTGGAGGTCACCGATTTGGCTAGGCTGGTCAGCCGGCAAGCCCCCAAAATCATGCTATTTCTACCCTCCCAAAGCTGAAGTCACAAACTTTTTACATAGGTCCTGGAAATCAAACTCAGGACCTCAAGATTGCACAGGAAGCGCTTTGTACAGAGTCACCTCCCCAGGCAACCTGGTATCTGTTCAATTACTTTTTATTTTCAAAAAGATTTAGTTCAACTTAGTGTCTCTCTATGTGTATTTGCTATCTCTCTCTCTCTTTCTCTCTCTCTCTCTCTCTCTCTCTCTCACACACACACACACACACACACACAGAGAGAGAGAGAGAGAGAGAGAGAGAGAGAGAGAGAGAGAGAGAAGCAGGAAGGCAACTAACTATGTTATGCCCTGAGGCTTATGAGCCTCTGCCTCCTGGAGGGAATGTTTCAATGTGGAAGATATTTCTGTAAAATGCAATTGCAGTTTTTGTCACTTACTGTCATTTCAGGCATTTATGATCAATTATCGGCTGAAAATATTAAATGGGGAAATCCAGAAATAAACAGTAGCTACATTTCAAGTTGTTTGCAATACTAAAATGTCTCGACAAAATTTTGCACTATCTTTTGACTTCATGCCTCAGACATGACTCACAGCACCGCCCAGAGTACAGTCAACTGTGAAACCCTCCCTGCCTGCCTGCCAAGCACCCAGCAGCCCTCTTGGTTGTCAGACAAACTGCTGTGCAGCTTGAGTACATGTAATCAAGAAACCTTTGCTTTACTCAGTAATGACGTCAGAGAGCAAGAAATAGAATGCTGGCGGTTCAGGGGAGCCAACGAGAAACTGGGAAGTAGCCACTGTGAGTGAAAATGTGCAGTGACGGCGAGATTGTTAAGCGAATGGCACATTCGCATAACTTTCATTATATGATTTAATGAGTGAGGATGCACCTCAGTTGGTGGTGATTGCCTAACTTGCATAAAGCCCTGGGTACAAACCCCAGCACCATAAAAGCCAGGCCTGAAAGCAGCCATGAGGTGAAGGTAGGAGGATCAAGGTTATCCTCAGCTACAAAGTAAGACCCTGCCTTATAAAATATATTCATCGCTGTAACTGATTTTCTTGCATATTATTATTAGTTAGGTATTATTTTTGTCCTTGCTATATATTTGTTATTAATATACTATTGTGATTAATTTGTAAATTAACTATCATAGATATGTAAAGAAAACACATAGTTTTATAAAGGGTTCAGTATTACTTGGACATCAGCCGGGAACATGAGAATACTGTCATAAATAAACGGTGGGCAGGAGGTGTGTGTGATAGTTACGGTCCATGTGAATATATTTACTTTAATGACCTTTTACAGAATTCCTCGTCTAAATCAATTGTTATGTTGCTGGTTATAATCTGGTGGTTTTTATAAACCCCTTTGTCCCGCCCTCTACTCTTGGTAATCGACCTTCTGGAAAGACTTAACTTTTTACCCGTTCCCTCTCTCCCCTCCCACCCGCTCCTGATTTTCCTTTCTCCTCTCTCACAGCTCTAAACTCATTAATTTTTTCAATGTGCTAATATCCATTACTAACGCCATTCTCTTTGATGCCTAAATTGTCATAGATTTGTGCAATGAAACCTCCTCCAGCTGCGTCCTGTGTCCTCTATACATGACCCAATTAGTCTTTAAGCTCTCCCTTGGTTTTTTAACAAAAATAAAAGGGGATGTTCCAGGCTGCCTACCACTTTCTTTTAGTAACCTTTAGAGATGAATGATGGTTAAGCTGAGACAGACGCACATGATGTGGCAAGACCCGTGGAGGACACGTGATGTTTGGAGGGTATAACTAGGACTCAACAGTGATGGAGACAGAGCTAGACTTGCTGTGCAACACTGTGCGTCCCTAGTCTTCCCTGATCTTCGCTTCCCTGAGAGAGACACAGCCAAGAACCTCTCTTGGCGGTCCTCCTGGTCCCTCCTGTTGACTTATGCCAACGCTGAGGCCTCGCTGTCTCTGGTAAGTCACGCCACTGCTGCTGATTCGTGTTTGTTATCCGAACTCTACCGAACTGGACTGCTCGTGTATCTCTGAAGTGTTTGCAAGCAGATCGAGCTGCCACTGCTAACCTGGGAACTGAACTGCTGATTTGAACTTCCCTTGGAATCTTTATTTATTTATGTGGTGGGTTGGATAGGAATAATCCCTATAGACTCGTGGGTTTGAATGCTTGGCCCGTAGGGTGTGGCACTATTTGGAGATGTGGCCTTGTTGGAGTAGGTGTGGCCTTGTTAGAGGAAGTGCATTATTGTGGGGCAGGCTTTGAGGTATCCTATGCTCAAGCTATGCTCAGTGTGACACAGTCTTGTTCTGCTGCCTTCAGATCGAGATGCAAAACTTTCAGCTCCATCTCCAGCGCCATGTATACCTGCATGCTGCCATGCTTCCCACTATGGTGATAACAGACTAAACTTCTGAAACTGTAAGCCAGCCACAGTTAAATGCTTGCCTTCGTAAGAGTCGCCTTGGTCACAGTGTCTTTACACAGCAATGGAGATCATAACTAAGACAATTTATTTTAGTATATTTAATTAATTTTTATTTAATCTATATGAATATTTTACTTATATGTACGCATATACATACATGCAGGGCCTGTGGGAGATCAGAAGAAAGCATTAGATCCCTGAACCTACAAATAGTTGTGAGCCGCCATGATGTGGGTGATGGAAAATGAACCTGGGTCCCCCAAAAGAGCAGCAAGTGTTCTTGACTGCCGAGTCATGCTTCAAGTCCTTTCCCAGTGGGAGAAGGGAAAGACTAATGCCCGGTGCCAGGCAGAGAAGGAACTTGTCTCCTGGAAAGAGAGTGCACACATTTGTGACAACTTGTCAGGCCCCTTGCAGGAAACTGGCTGGGTTAGTAAGGGCCACACCCTGACCATACCCCAGCACAAACTGACCACACTCTGATCACACCCCCCTAGCACAAAGACCCGGCTTGCTTAACCATTCCTGCCTCCTGCCCTCCACCTAAACCTAAACCTCATGCCAGGACGCTGGAGATGAACTTGGTGGTACAGGGGCCAGAGGTCTTTTCATTCTACTTCCTACACTGAACACCTTTTTCTGATTTCCACTATTAATCGCACCTATAATCAGCCAATGAGGCTGAGCCTCGGCTGTAGGAGCTTCTAGGGCCCACGTTCAGACCCTGATTCCAGAAATGCCTACATCTTTACAGATGCTCTCTACGTCGGCACAGAGCACCTCTAGAGAGCAACAGAATGGCACCTGCCTTGGATTTAAGTTCCAGAGCATTCTCTTGTCTTGAAAGGTGTTGTACATCCCTGGAGACCTGTGGTGTTGGAAGAGACTGGAAAAACTGCAAAAGAATCAGAAAAATAATTCAACTTACTGTTAATGTCGTGTCTCTAGAGTGACGATAATGTCTCCAGTGGGGCCTTCATCCGAGAACCTGCAAGGCTGAAAACAGGCCCCAATCAGCCTTTCCAGAGACCCTATTAGCACCTAGAGGGGCTCATGACATCTCCCCATGGTCTCTTTGCTCCTCTCTACCCAGACACTGCAGAGCCTTCCTCCAGCTCACCTGCTGCAAGTTGGATGTTTTCTTGGCAACATCACAACCCACCACAAAACATTAAATAGCCCCATGATATTCAGAGTAAAAGCAAGGCTCCTTACTGCAGGTCCCTGCCTGTTCCTCTGACTTCATCAGGAACTTTCTCTGTTGTTACAGGGCTTCTTCCCGTGTTCCGTGCAGGCACCCATCTCCGTCTCCGCACTGCCGCTGACCCATAGCTCTCACCTGCTCCACCTGTCTCCTCTGGCAGACACTGTGGCGCATGCCACGATGTTTTCTTACCTGTTGGAGTCTCTGACCTGAGCACCTTGACAGCCAGAGCACACTGGCATCCCTCCCTGCCTGGCTGTGGAAAGTGCTCCAGGGATGTGGGTCAAAGGGAAGAAGAGGAGGAGGGAGCCATGAGGGAGGGAAAAGGGGGGGGGAAGAGAAGAAGAGGAAAAGGGAAAGAAAGGAGGAAGAGAAGGGTAAAGGGGGAGAGTGGACCGAGGGAGACAAGGAAGAAGTGCTCGGGTCTAGATGAGGGCTCAAGAAGACACT
The DNA here is from genome assembly GCA_036184795.1 of Tokudaia tokunoshimensis. Taxonomy (NCBI): domain Eukaryota; kingdom Metazoa; phylum Chordata; class Mammalia; order Rodentia; family Muridae; genus Tokudaia; species Tokudaia tokunoshimensis. Next base: position 74,176,461 of record BTHU01000013.1, read on the forward strand.
GAGACACCAAGATAAGAGGTGAATTAGAAGAGTTACTAATGCTTGGGCAGACTAAGGAGAGGCACGGTAGGGTACTGAGGGAGTTCAGGCCCCTGTGCCTGAGACAGATGTTGGCACAGTGAGGCCTCTGAAAAGAGAGATCAGGGCAGGGCAGAAATGAAAATCCATAAAGTCATTCTTTTTTTTTTCTGAGACAAGGTTTCTCTGTGTAGCCCTGGAACTCACTCTGTAGACCAGGCTAGCCTCAAACTCATGGAGACTCCTCTGCTTCTGCCTCCTGGTTCTGGGATTAAAGGTATGTACCACCACACCCGGCCTGGAAATCTGTGCTTATAGCTATGAGGAGGGGGAGGAAGAGGAGTGATGAGAGCCCAAGGAAGGCAGTGGGTAGGGGGGGAGGGATGAGGCAACATGTTAGTGGGTGAAATGGTTGTCACATAAGCACAAGGACCTGAGACTGATCCCTAGCTCCCACATAAAAAGTCAGGCACTGTGTAACCCAAGCCCTGGGGAGGCAGAGAGGGGAAGATTTCTGGGGTTTTCTGATCAGTCAGTCAAACTGAAGGATCAAGATCTCAGGGTCAGTGAGACATCTCAAAAAAATAAGATGGAGAGTCATTGAGGAAGACAGATGTCAACTTTTGGTGCATGTACACGCTAGTGCAAGCATATACACAGACACACACACACACACAGAGAGAGACAGAGACAGAGACTAAATACATAAGTAAATAGGAAAAGCTCAACAACTGTATTATTGTTATTTTTTACTGAGGTTTTATGTTCATGTGATAATGTACACACCTTAAGCATTTAGTTTGCAGGATCTTCCCATGAATGCCCCCCCCCACACACACACACACAAACTCACATCAAGGAGCAACCCACCCTCCCTCACATAAGCAACACTCTTTTGACCTCCAGCTTCTCCTGCTGTCTGAATTTTCCCCAGGAGGCATGAACGTCTGTTTGTTCCTAACCCCAGTTAGGACACCAACAACAGATCAAAGAGACAGTATCACCCAAGGCAAGTTTGGTGACACAGCGAGAATATTTGAGTTACTAACAGGAGCGTGGGAGACTCAAAGGCAGCTGCGTCACTGAAAAGCCCTCTCCAGCTTGGGAGAAGATTTACAAAAGCTGTATCATTGGTTCTCCCAGCATGCCTTACAGAGGGTGGGAGTCTTCTCTCCCCAGCCGCAGTCACTATTTATACAGCGTTGGGAAGAAGACTTGAGAATGTTAGGGTCCAGGAGCTTCCAGAACCTTGAACATTTTGTTTGCTTCCTGAGTGAGTCTATGAGCCTCCCTCCCTCACAAATACCCTTGCTTGAGCCTTGTTAGTCAATACCCCTTTCTGATTTTTGCTTGTTTGCTTTTTCCTGAGATGTAGCCCAGGCTAGTCTGGAACTCAGTATGTAGTCAAGAATTGACTTGAGCTAACTCTCCTGCCTCTCCTGAATGGTTGGGTTCTGAGACTTGTCCCCCTGCTGAAGCATCAGTGGGCGTCAAACTGGCCTTTGCGCATGCTGAGCAAGCACTCTGCCCACTACATTCCCAATCCCTGGTGCCAGTCTTAAAGCAGTTCCTATAGGCTTCATGTTCTTACGGTTACTTAGAACATGTTTTCTATATCGAAAGCTAGTGTCTGCCATGGACAGAGCCCCAGAACCACAGATGAGATCATTAGCAAGCCACTCCAGAAGTACATAATTAAGCCTTGATGGCTGGGTCCCGGGAGCCCGGGGCTGAGACAGGGTGGAGCTCAAAGAGCAATGAGGACCAGTCTTGGAGAGCAGGAGATTTTGACAGCTGAAGCAACTCAGACAGGCAAGGGAGGGCATGAAGGGACTGGAGGTGTGGGCAAAAGGAAGACAAGAATTAATGAGAAATAGAAAATAATTTAGCAGGACAGCAAGCCTCAAGAGATGAGCTCCTTCTCCAAATGTCTCACTTGTCCAGAGAGGATGAGGAAGGCCCACAGCAGTAAGGCTGGCTTTAAGAATTTCATTTCCCTGATGCTATTCAGATTCCAAACTCGATCAATAAAAGTACAATTAGCTCACCGGATCGCAGCAGACGTGTTTAACCTTTAAGTGGTGGCCACATGCATATTAAGGCTCTGCCCCAACTGTGTAACCTCTCATATACGTAGGATAAGTCATCGCCACATTTGACATTTGACGCTATAATGTTAGCATACCTTTTAAAATTCAGATAAAGATTATTTCAATTTTGTAAAGCTGGGAGCCAGATGTAATTGCCTTGCTCTGGACTGTAGATCTAAATCATCTTGCCAGTTCTTCCTGTCGTTATTGAGGACTTTATCATTGGGGTGTGTACTGCATATACTACAAGCTTGACCACCCCAGAGGGCCCGGACGGAACTTGAATGCTCCCAAGAGGAGGATTGACTTTTACTAGAGAAACTGTGAAAGTTTAATTTGGGAAAATGTTCGATCAACAAATTAATCCATCAATTGACAAGTCCGTTTGGGGAACTCCAGAATGTCCAGAGCCCTGTGGCTTCCATATCAAACAGCTCTCTATGCAGAGGAGAGGAGACTGGAGCTTTTAGGATCATGAGGCCTCACACAGGCTTGCTGCATGACTTTCCAGGAGAGGTGCAACAAATGTCTGTTTAAGGACCCTGTTCCATCCAAGTCCAGCTTTGTGAGCTGGGAAGTTTGACTGGGGATCCTTACAGGAGCACAGATGGCAGCTGCCTCACGGAAAGGCCCATTTCATGAAAGCTACATCCTGGAGCTCCTGAACAACCTGCAGACGCAGTGAATTCTCAGAGAGTCTCTGCTCCCTGGCAGTTGTCTTTGCTTACTCAGCTTCAAGGAGGGCCTCGTTAATCCTGTAACTTCAGGAGCTTCCTCCCTGTGAGTTTCTTTGTTGACTTCCTTGGCCATGTTTTTGTTTCCTTGCTATGTCTTAAGCTCCTCCCTTGTCCTGCGAGGAAAGAATGCTTTAGTCTGGATCCCCAGCACTGATATAAAGACCCCAGCGGCCACACATGCTGCCTCTCAGAGAGAGGGAGGCAGAGACTGAAGCTCTCTGGTGCTCACTGGCCGGCCAGCCTAACCGACGGGGTGAGCTCCAGGTTCAGTGAAAAATCCCTCGTTCAAAAAATAAAGCTGAGATGGACAGAGAAAGACACCCAATTTAAATGTGTAACTTCCATAGACATACATGCACATGTTCCATCATGAACATGTACACACGCACACACACACACAATATACACACATAAAACAGATAGTTTAAGCAAATGTTTATTGGACAGAGCTAAATAGAACAAACACTTTAAAGAGATATTGGTGTGGTCTCACCCAAAGTAAAAAGGTGCCAGTGGGCTCTATATTGTGGACTTAAAAGGAGTTATGAATATTTATGAGGTATGTGGAATATTCATGAAGTCAGGTGTGTCCCTTTTTCCACTCCCAAATCACGGTGGACCAAATCATGTTTTAAGGGTCATTTTTCCCACAATTGCCACAAAAGTGGAGGGTGTCAAAATCACAATGCAAACGATGTTATGATGGCGTCAGTATCTTAAGGATGCGGGTGCTTTGCTAGTGCACATATGTGGGAGACTGCCCCGCACCTTGGCTTCCAGTACAGAGGAACAAGCTAAATGCAGCATTAAGCATCTGACCACCAGGTCAGTTGCCAAGAAGTGGATGCAGTTTTTCTTGATTACTCATGTCTATTTACTTGCCTTCCCAGGATCAATTATGAGATACCTGGGCCACAGACAGAGAGGAAGCAAGGCCGGACCGCAGCCTGACCCTGTCTCTCCCATTGTTCCCTCTGAACGTGGGCCTCACAATGGTGACCCCTGTAGCTTTTCTGAAGTCAAGAGTATGTCAGAGGTATCCAGGGCTCTCAGCAAATGTGAGGGGAGAGGGGAAACAGGATTTCTAAGACAGGAGCATGGCATATTAGGCCATAATCCTTACAGTGGTATAGAAACCTAATATTGAGACAAATGATAATGATATTTGAGAAGGCTTCAGTTTCATCTCCAGGAACATGAGCCAAAAAAAAAAATTCATATGAAAACAGTCTTCCTGAGACTCTAAGAGTTACTCAGGAAGAATCTTAAGTGGAGACTGACATAGCAGTTACCAGAACTCAGGGTTCTACCAGACATTCATTCTAGCTTGGCATCTATTAACTGTGTGACCTTGGCAAGATTGAATGACATCTCTGAACCTCATCAGTAAAATGATTCAGTTGGTCCTCAAAGAATTGTAAAAACCAATTCAGAATCTGGTGCAAGGGCTAGAGCGGTGGGGTGGCTGAGCAGTGGGAACCCTGACTGTGCCAGTAGGAGGGCTGGAATTCGGATCCACTAGAACCCCACATAAATCCCAGGTGAGACTGGTGCCTTTGGAGGCAGAGACAGGAGCTCCCCAGAGAAAGCTGGCTGGCTACACTAGCCACATCACAAGTTCTGGGTTTAATTGACAGACCCCGTGTCAGTAAGGTGGAAGAGAGACGGAGGATAAGACCCAATATCAAGCTCATGTCTCAGGTCTCCACGTGTATGCACACCCACACATGTAGGCCCCCAATACATGCGAAAGCGTGCACACACACACATGCATGCACACCACACATGGGGAGGAAACAAAGCTTAATGTAGCAGATAAGAATCTACCAAAAAATCTTTAGTATTCATATTCTTGCTTGCCCCGAATTTGTCTGCCAAGGTGTGACTAAATTAGCCAGTTTTCTAAATAAAATCAATGAAGGAACAAATAAAGAGAAGCCAAGAGCAATCTGTTCTGTGGGGAAAGTGGGTGGGGCTGGAGAGAAAAAACCCACATCTGCCCCAAGACACATGAAAGGGATCGAAGTCTATTTCAAGGGTCTCCCCTGATCTCCAAAGGGGTCTTCACAGGTTAAAACATGGAGCCCCCAGAAACAGCAGCCGTTAGAGTCAGGACCGAAGTTCACTATTGTTCTTGGGAAGAGAGAAGAAATTAAAGCATGAATGATTACGGGGGGAAATAGCTAGTTTTATAATCTACATTTTTGCAAAACTCAAATCTATATTAAGGGAAAGTGCTGTGCGCTGAGGCAGGGATGAGGTTTCTGGGCGACAGCTTCCTTTGTGAGTTTTGTGTGGTACTTGAAGGTCACTCGTCCCAGGGACTTCTTCCCACTTTGCAAACAGAAGTGGAAAGGTGGTCCCTCCACCTCCGAAACAGGTTAGACACGGAAACAATGCGTGTGAGAGGCTCAGAGCGGCGCGAGCTCCTTAAGAGGTTTAAATTGAATTGCATTGACTTTTTACAAAGCCACAAATTGCTTATCTTATTCAAGCGCCTGAGTGTTTGCTTTTTGATGAGAAGACACCTTGGAGCTCAGCTGTCCTGTGAGTCGCCCAGTTTAAGCTGTGGAGAGAAGGGTTGGGAGCAAAGCATGGGACTTCATGTCCTCTGAGGCTACCTCAAGAGAGGGCTTGAAAGAGCAAGGCCTGCAGAGTGGGAAGTGAACAAGTGTGGTACATGCTCGTGTATGTGTGTGTGTGTATGAGTGTGTGTGTGTGTGTGTGTGTGTGTGTGTGTTTAACTACCAGGGATACTTTTAGATGCTTTCTAGCCATTTCCTAGTTAGATAAATCAAAAGCTCTGGAGGGAGACTGTAGATGTCATTATTCCTAATGCCTCCTTCCCCAGGGTTCCAACAGTTAAGTTACAAGGCTTGTACTAACAAGCCACTGCACTGAGTGACTAAGGAACAGCAAGAGGATGTTACTAGATACATCAGCTTTGATGGTTTGTGTTACTGGAGTTGACTGAGATCATAAACCTATGTTGATAGTGCATTGGAGGCCACATCAGTTATAGACAAACACAATGTCACTTCCCCATCAATCAAAGAGGAAGCAGCCACACAGAAGTTCTCTCTGTATCCTGGCTGCAGATACCAGCTGGCTTGTTTCTACCACCATGCTTTTTCTGCCATGATGGGCTTTCAACCATGAGTGAAATAAACCTTTGTTTCCTTAAGTTGCTTTTCCCAGATCTTTTGAGCAAGTAACTAATGCATCCCATGGGTGAGAAGTTGCAGATGGTCTCTAGTATCAAGGGTTCCCTGGCCTGGGATCCTTCAATTTGCATTGGCTGTTCCTGTGCCCTGGGGAAGGTGTGGTGGTTTTAATGAGAAGTGCCCACATGGGCTTGCGTATTTGAATACTTGGTCCCCAGCTGGTGAAACCTTTTGGGAAGGATTAGGAGATGTGACCTTGCTGGAGAAGTTGGTTGCTTGGGGTGAGCTTTGAGGTTTCACAAGTCCAGGCCATTCTCAGTTAGCTCTCTCTGCCTCATGCTTGTAGATGTGAGTTCTCAGCTACTGTTCCATACTATGACAGCCTGCCTGCTGCCATGTTCCCTACTACAATCGTCATGGACTCTAACCCTCTGAAACTAAACCCAAAACAAACTCTTCTATAAGTTGCTTTGGTCTAGAGGTTTTATCACAGTAGTAGAAAAGTAACTAAGACTTTTTCAGTAAGAGTTCTAACTTCAGTTTTAACTACTTCTTTGGCAATTGGACACATATGCTGTTCTAGCCTGGGGTCTGTGGCCTTGAATAATTCCCCTGTTAGGTTCCCCGTTGGAATTCTTTGGATCCCAAAGTAAGACACAGGCCTGTGGAGAACCTACTGTGTGAGGATGCTTAAGGCACATCTCTAGACCTGCTTGCCCACACAAGGCATTCTAGAAGTGGGAAGACTCCTCACAAGACCTTGATCTGCTAGCTAACTGGCAGCTATTCCTCCTCCTGTTCCCTCTCCCCTCCTCCCAATACACACACACACACACACACACACACACACACACACACACACCCCACCCACTTCTTAAAGAATACTTTCATCATATTAAAAACATGTTCTTTCTTGCTTTGTCTGTCCATCATCCTTCCTTCCTATCTCCCTCCCTCCCTCCCTTCCTCCTTCCTTCCTTTTCTCCCGCCTCTGTTTGTTTGTTTTTAATGGTTGCTATTGTTGAGACAGGATCAAGGTCTCAATCTGTAGCCTTGGAACTCTCTAGATAGACCAGGCTAGCCTGAAATTCAAAGAGTTCTTCCTGCCTCCACACTGCCCCACCAAGTGCAGGGAATTGGCCCCTGAAGATTCTTTAAGGGTTATGACCTCAAATCTGAACCCTTAGTGGTGGGACTCCATGCATTGTGCTGCAAACATTTTGTATCTGGAGTTATAAAGACACTGTCTCAGAAATAAAGCCCATTTGACCTTCCAATACTCTGAAGCACAAGCCTCGACACGGAGTAGCATTTCTTCTTACCCTTCAGAAACAAAAGGGGGCTATTGCAGTTGCCTGTCTCCACAAATAAAACATATCAATGCCCGCTCTTGTGTATGTGTGTTCATGTGTTTGTGATGCACACATGTGTGCAGATGTGTGTTCACATGTATGCAGATTCACATAGAGGCCAGAAGTCAACTTCAGGGACTGTTTCATAAGTGCCATCCACCATCTTTTCATTTTGAGATAGTCTTTCGTAGGACTGGACCTCAGCTATTCAGTTAGGCTGATTGGTGAGCAAACCACAGGGATCTTGCCATCTCCACCTTCCCTGGTATGGGGATTTTAAGCATGTGCAACCGAGCCTGGCTTTTTTACACAGGTTCTGGGGTTAGAACTCTGGGCTTTGTACTTCCACGGCAAGCATTGTATCCACTTCCCCAAATCACACAGCTGGTCCATTGTTGTTGTTGTTGTTGTCAGTTAGGGTCTTCTGTAGCCCAGGCTGACTTCAATCCTACTATGTAGAAAGGATGAGCTTGCGCTCCTGACCCTCCTGCCTTGACTCTTGAGCACTGGGATTATAGGCATGTGCAGCAAGGTTCAGTTTATGTGATGCTGAGGATCAAATCCAGGGTTTCATCCTGGCTGGGCAAGTGCTGTCCTCATGGGAGCCACGGCTCCAGTCTCTGTTAAACTCCTATGCAGGTCCAGATTTGTCTGAACTCACAAAACATTTCAATGGACTCTAAGCATCCCCTGGCTTCTAAAGAGTAACACACATTGGCCAGGGTGTTGGCAAGCCTGACACAAGGTTGTCCTCTTGTTGCAGCAATGACTTTTCTCTTGTTCAAAAGTTCCATTGGCATTTATTGTTCAAAAGTATCTACAAAAGCAAAAATATTTGGTATAACCACGGCATAGGGACAAGACAGATGGTCCACAGCAGCTTCCAGCTGGTCCCAAGGATCATCAAGATGGCCTCGATAATGAATTTATTGGTCAGTTTTCTGTTACTGGAACAAATCCCAAGGCAATCAGCAGGAGAAAAGGGAAAGCTTTACTTGGGTTCCGTATCAGAAGTGTCAGTCCATAATTACCCCCATTACTTTTTGGTCTGGTTTTGGCAAAGCATCATGGAAAGAGCATGTAACAGAAAGCACTTCTCAAGTGTTGTAGCCAGGAAGCAGACATGAAGACAGAGACCAGTGTTCCGCACTCTCCATTTAAGGACACACGCCAACAACCTACACATCACACTAGGCCCCACCTCTTAAAGGCCTCACACTTTCCAGAAACTGTGTCCTGAGGACAAAGCCTCCAGTACATGGGACTTTGAGGGAGAGTCAAGATCAAGCTAGGGTAGTGGGCCTGACCTGCTGAACTTTGACCTGGAGCCTCTCCCAGGCTCCCCTGTTTATCCTCAGTTGCCAGGCCTCACCTACCAACAAGAAATGAAATTTCACACAAAAAACACAGGTTGTAGCATTTGTGTCTTCTGCTGCCTTTCCTGGGGTAGGTGCCTTTAAGAAAATCTAGGAGGTACTAATGTAAGTTAGGAATGTAAACCTTGAATGAAAAAAAGAAATAAAAAGGAAGAAAAGGAGAAAGAACAAAAGAAAGAAGGAAAGAAAGAAAGAAAGAAAGAAAGAAAGAAAGAAAGAAAGAAAGAAAGAAAGAAAGAAAGAAAGAAAGGAAGCAGTGAAGGAAGAAAAGAAAGGGAACATAACTGGCACAGGGTTTCAGCACCAAATGAAGGATAAAATAAATAGATAATAAATAAATAAACAAACAAATAAATAAAGGAAAGGCCATGTCCCTAGGTATGGTGGAGGAGAAAGTTTATTATAGGTATATAGGAGAGCATAGCCAGAGGCAGGGGCATCTGAGAGAGTCCAGAGTGGACATCACCAAACTGAGCCATGTGAGGAGATGGGGAAGTGGAAGAGAGAGAGGAAAGAGGGGAACCAGGTGCGGCAGCCAGGAGGTTCAACCGGACAAAGGGGGCTGGTAACCAAGATGGTTGGATTATATAGGGAAGGGCAGTGCATCCCCCTGGGCTGGAGAGTTCAGGATAGGGTGTGGGGTATGCCAGTCAGGAGGACCCTGAAACAGGTAGGGACTGAGAGATGCTGGGAGAACATGGCAGCCAGATCAACTTTGATATGTTAAATACGCACCTCAGTCATTTGTCCCACATTTGAAACCTAACGCACCTCTCATACAACAGGGAAATGTTGGGTATTGTGTCGGTTGTAAGAGTTCTTCAAAAACCTATATACTTAGTCATGGTTTTAAGACTTCTAAGCCAGGCAGTATGGCTGTACCTATCTACAATCCCAGTACTGGAAAGGTGACGGTAAAAGAATTGCCACAAGCTGTAGACTACTCTGGGTCACTCAGTAGTTCCAGGTCAGCTGTGGCTACGATTGAGTTCTGTTGGAGGAAAGCTTCTAGAAATGGACCAATCAATTAATGGGTAAGTGTATGTATGTATGGGTAGGTAGATGGTAGATGGATGAATGAATGAATAGGTAGATAGGTGAGTGGATGGCTGGATCAGTGAATTGATGGATAGCTCAGTGGACACATAGGTAGTTAAGTCAACAGATGAACATATATATGGCTAGATGGATTGGTAAATGGTTTGATAGATAATGGAGGGATGAATCAATAGATAATAAACAGGGGAAGCAATTGGATAGGTGGTAGAGAAACAAGGCAAATGAATGAAGAGATAACAAGAAACATGAGTAATAATGTATAGGAAAATATTTATAACATATATACATATACATACATACATACATACATACATACATACATACATACACCGGAAATATGATAGTTCAAAACCATCCTATCTAGCCAGCACTCCAGTAAGTACCCCAGCTCACTCCTGGGTTTTTGCACACATCACTATCTTACCTCAGTTCCTCTTTTGCAGCCTGGTTTGTTCCCCATGAGGCTTCTCCTGACCTCTGCAGGCAAAGCTCTACCCATGCCTCTATTCCAGCTCTTAACACACTGGGGAGAGTCCCTGTGGACTTGTCTGCCCTGTCGACTAGATTGTGGTCTATACCCTCACTTGGCACATTGTTCATGAAGGGGACTCCCTCTACCATTCTATTTGCACCTATATGCTCCTATATGCGCCCAGGAGACAGGTATTAGGGGGACTTCTGTTCTGGAGCTCCTCCGGGAGCCAGTCTCAGAGCTCTCTCCTCGGAGATTACCCCACAGTGGCCATTCCCTCTGAGTTCTGTAGAGATGAGTTGAAGTGCCAGGTGCCCTGCTCCTAGCAGGGTGATTGCTCTGGGCCTGAGTGATTGCTCAGTGGGCCCCAGGTGCAGCGCCAGCAGGGAGGTGGCACCGTGGGCCCTCCACCCATCCTGTTAGTGCTAACAAAGACAAATTAGTCACAGTCTCTGGAGTGTTTCGCTTGTTAACTGTTAAGTAGCAGACTGATTGTTCCAAAGTTGACAAGTGACAAGGAAGGAAGTTGCAGATGCTTCCAAGAACCCTCTTCTCCCTTGGAGTAGGAGGGATCAGGACTCCATCGGAGTAGGGAGCTACATGATAGAGAGGCTCACATCTCAGAGACAAGGGGATTCCCATCTTGCTTATGATTGACCCTTGAGCTAGCCCACATTACTTTGGTCTCCCCCAACTCAAAAACAAAACAAAAAACCACCACCAACAAACAAACAAACAAACCTGGTCTCTCAGCTCAGGGACCTATTTTCAGACTGGTCGGTTCAGCTCTCAGGGCGTCACAATGGAAGGTGCTAGCTGGTGCGAATGGAGACATTATTAAAGGATTTCGAGTGGAGGATTCTTGTACTCCTCCCTCAGTAGCCCCAGGCCCCTCCTACCTCCCCACCACCACTGCCAGCCCTGTTTTCTAAGTTCCTCAAGCCCAAAGTTCCACAGCCAAGGATGTGATGCTAACCTGGTACTTCTGGTGATTCCACCATTTTTCTCTATGTGAGCGTGTGCGTACAATCCATGCTTGCTCGTGTGAGGGGCCAGAGAATTAACCCCAAGGGTCACTCCTTAAGCAGCATGTCTCTCCCACACCCCCTTTTGTGAGACAGGGCCCTCACTTTAACCTGGAACTTACCAAGTAGGCTGGTCGTGAGCCCAGGTATGCCCCTGTTTCTACCTCTCCAGTGCTGGGATTACAGGATGTACTGAGCTGGTTGTTGTTTTAATGTCGGTTCTAAGGATCAAAGTCAGGTTTTTGTTTCGCAAGACAAGTACTTCACCAACTGAGCCATCTCCCCAGGCTCAGTCTTCTCTTTAAGGACAGAATAGGCTTGGATGGAGTTTTGCCCCATACCTGCTGTGTGATACAAGACAGTAAAACTGATCTGACCAAAGCAGAGAAGGAGAAGGCATTTTCTCCTACCCCGCCCCACACTCCCTCCAGCATCCTCTGCAGAAGTTCATAGTTCTCTGCACACAGCTCCGGGAACACAAAGCCCACAACTCATATCAGCATTCAGTCCCACCAGCAAGCAGCCCACCTTGCCCTCTGTTGAGTTGCCTGTGCTGCGTGGCTACTGCCTTCCCAGCAAGGTTAAGGGCGACCATCTGGCTGCCTGGGACTTTTGTGAGCACCATGTCAAGCCCCAGCAGATACCAGGCTAAGAGAGAGTCATGTGCTTGATGGAGTACTCTGTGCCCTAGTGTGCACAGCCCTTCCTAGGCTTCCTCCAACTGGCCAGCAGCCTTTCAACACCATCCTGTGCTCTTTTCCTTATAGATTTAAATAAATGGATGTGACCTGACAAGTCAGTGTGCTTGCTGATTTATATTGATGAACAAGATGAAGGCCAAGGCTGAGACTGGCTCCTGGGCTCTGCCCTAGGACATCTCAAACTGACATGGTTTGCACCCAAGGGTTAGGGTGATGCTGGTTTCTACCTTGGACAGCAAGAGAGAACAAAACGTCTTTGTTTACTGTGCAGTTTCAGTGAATCTTCCCCCAAATTTATATGCCCCCCTGGTAGTGATGGTGAGGTGGGGGGACCCTTAAGAATCAATGTGGAGGAGGAAGAGGTATCTAGGTTTTTGGAGGCCCTGCTCTCTGAAGAGATTGATGCAGCTATTACAGGTGTCTAATTAGTTCCCTAGAGAGCCTTCATATAAGACAAAGCCTGACCCCTACATCCCTCTGGCTTGCCGTCTTACCATGTTGTGATGTGCTCATATTGTGATAGCCTCCACCACAGACTGAACCAAGGAAGCCACTGGGTCTTGGACTCTCAGCATCCAAAAAGGTTAAATAAGTCTCTTTTCTTCTTTTTGTTTTTTCTCTTTGTGTGTATGTATATATGTTTGCATTTGTATGTATGTGTGCATGTACACATGTGTATGTGCATGCATGTATATGTGTGTATGTGTGCATGCATGTGTGTGCATGTGTGCAGATATGTGTATGTGTGCATGTATGCATGTGTATATGCATGTGTGTATGCATGTGTGTGTATGTTTTCATAAGTATAGGTGTACATGGAGGGTCCACCTGTGTTAAGGCCAGAGTGTTAGCTCAGTCTTGCTCGATTGCCCTCTACCTTATTCATTTCAGGTTCTCTCCTCTGAACCCAGAGGTCTCTGATTCAGCTAGTCTAGATAGACAACCTGTCCCAGGGATCCTCTGTCTCTACCTCCCAAGTGCTAGAATTCTGTGTGTCTCACCATGCCCACCTGGCACTGGTGTGAGTTCTGGGATCCAATTTTTTTCTTTTCTTTTTTTAAAAAAAGATATTTTTATTGATTTTAAGTGTGTGTGTATGTGTGTATGTGTGTGTGTGCATGCATGTGCACAAGTGTGGTGTTGTATATAGAGTATAAGCACCCAGAGGTATCTGACCCCGTAGAGCTGGAGTTATATGTGGTTGTGAGCTGCCCTAGATGGGTGCTGGAAACCGAACTCAATTCTTTCACAAGAGCAGAATGTGCTCTTAACCCCAGAATCATCTCTCCAGCCTCTAAACCTCTTTTCTTTAAGTACTCCAGGCCTTTTAATACAGTAACAGAAAGCAAACTAAGTCACTCATGAGCTTTCGTCTACCGTTCCTGAAATGACGACAGTAGACTGTGGTTAGGCCCTCTCCCAGATGTTCTCCAGACATCATCCTGAAGTTGACAGCTCCTTCCTGGAACACCTATAATAGACACTAGAAAAGGAAAATGGAAAATCTTCAAAGCAGACAGAACTTTGGGAAGAACACCTGGCCAAACATGTTGTTTTGAAGGAGAATTGGCCAAATGCATGATTGTTTACTGTTTCTTGCTATAGTCAATGATTTGGTTTATATGGCCAGGAACTTGGAAGGAACATGGTTGGAAAATTGGTGAAAGACATTTTAGGGGGAAAGTTATGGATCGATCTCTCCAAATGCACAAAGAATGTGAAGCCACCTGTGTCCCACATAAATGTTCATCAAAAAATGACTTCAGCAGAGGAGTTTGATAATCACATAAGTAGAGTGACCCCTTCTGAGGGACAGTCAGCCTCTTTCCCCAGCCATTCATGTCACTGCCCAATGAACAAGTGACCTCAGCAGCAGAGAAGGAAGTTATGTGTGGGCTTGACAATATGGACTCCTGCTCACCAATGCTGACTTGGTTACAGCCTCTGCTGAGACAGACTTGCCAGCAGCCGAGATGAACACTGAGCTCCTGATACGGCGCCACTCACTGCTGTGAGCAGACAGAGACCTAGCAGCAGGTTGACTGGGCTGTGCCTCTTCCGTCATGGAAAGGGCCATGCTCCGTATGTATCAGAACACACAATTATTCATCAGATAGTTCCTCAGCTAAAATTACTATCTGTGGACTTAGAGAATGCTACATCGCGGTATTCCACAGCACTGCTTTGATCACAGAACTCACTTCACAGCCAGAGAAGTGTGACACTGGGCCCACGCTCAAGAAATGCACTGGTCTTACCTTGTTCCCCAGCATCCTGAAGTGGGTGGTTTGATAGAACGGTAGAAGGGGCTTCTAAAGATACAGCTAAGGCACCGGTTGAGTATTTGTAGCCTGCAGGGCCTGTGCAGGGCCTTTCAGAGGATAGCAGATACTTTGAATCATCACCCTATATACAGTGCTATTTCTCCTATAGCTAGGATTCGTGGCTCCAGGAATCAAGGGGTGGAAATGGGAATAGTTCGACTATCACCTTAGTCACCTGTTAGAAGATTTTTTTCTCCCTGTTCTTACAACCTTCTACTTTTGGGGAATAGGAGTATTGGTCCCAGAACAAGAAATACTTCTGCCCAGAAGGCACAACAAGCATTCTACTGGATTAGAACTCCTCCTGACCATTCATGGCTCCTGGTGTCCTTGAGTCACAAGCGAAGAATGGAGTATCAGTGTTAGGAGGGGTGGCTGGTCCAGACTGAGGGAGAAACTGTGCTGTTTCTCCACAATGAAGGTAAGGAAGAGAATGCCTGCAGTGCAGGAGATCCTTTAGGGTGTCTCTTACTATGTCCAGTTTAAGGTCAATGGAAAGTCACCCAGTCCAGGCAGGATGACAAAGGACACTGACCCTTCCATGGAAACCAATGTCTTTTGAAGTGCTTGCTGAGACTGGAGGAAATGCAGGTTGGGTAGTAGAGGAAGGAAGCAAAAGCCAGAAACAAGGATTGTAGTTGATAAAGTATTTTTGTCCTATTTGTTAAGAATACATTAAGCGTATTCATATACATCTATATATGTATACATGTGTGTGTGTGTGGTTTTCTTTTCATATAACACCTATGGAGATAATATTATGAGTAGATGTTATAAATATATCAATTGATATATATCAATTTAAATTATGAAACATTAAAAGATTAAATATTCCTCAAAGGACTTTGCTATTCAATCTCTCTGGAGCCCACAAGCTGGTCATTGAAGCTGCAAAATTTGGTGTTTTCTTTGATTGATTTAATTTCACTGTGATGCACATGGTTGGCTACTTTTGTTTTGTTTCGTTATTGTTTTATCTTTTGGAATAAGAATGTCTGCTTGGTTCCATCATGTATAGAATGTATGAGATTGGCTTTGATATTTGTACAAGCTTATAATTAAGAGATCTGAGACTTTTAAAACATTGGGGTTTTAAAGACTTGAAGGAACATTTAACACATATTGCATTTATATTATGAAATAAATATGAGACTTGGAGAATGAAGTTGGGTTTTTAATATTTATTTTTATTACCTTAAGTTATTTATTTATTTATTTATTTATTTATTTATTTATTTATTTATTGTAGGTATATGTGCCTGCTTAAGGTTTTGGTCTTTATGATGAAATAATTGAGGATCAACTTGACAAGAAGTGGATTAATATGATTGGTTTTAATGTCAACTTGCCTTAAATTAGAATTACCTGAGTAGGGACCCTTACTAAAAGAAATGTCCTGGTTTTCTTAATTTGTGGGAACCTACCCTGGTTATGGGTGCTCCTTCTGACAGAAGTTCAAATAAAAATAATGTCAGAAAGAAGATTCTTTCGCCTTTCACGGGTTTGGCCTCCCTCTTGGCAGTGAGTTAATCTCCCTGGTTGTTGTTGCTGCTGCTGCCGCTGCTGCTAATGATGATGATGACGATGATGATGATGATGATGATTCCTTCATCCCAGCAGAATCAGCATTCCCAAGCTTTCATTGTGAACTGGAGACCAGCAGCTCTCCAGGAACCTTCTCGTCTTCTGGTGCCACACTGGGACTACTGAGGTATCTCGTGGTGCCTCCACCAACTGCCAGTTGGTGGGCCACCCCACTCCCCAAGGAAAGGTAGCCGTTATGGAACCACTCTGACTACTAAGGCACCCAGTCTCAAGGATCAAGAACACCAGAGCCTCGGGTCTCAGGTGAGTTCTGCAGTCCTTACTGTTTTTAAGATAAATTCGTACTTTCTTAGTCAGTGTTTCTGTTGCTGTGATGAAGCACCATGGCCAAAAGCACCTTGGGCAAAAAAGGGTTTGTTTTCCCTAGACGCCCAGGTAATAATCCATAGTCACTGAGGGAAGTCAAGGCAGGAACTCAGCTGGGAACCTGGGCGCAGAAACTGAGGCCGACGCCGTGGAGGGTGCTGCTTACTGGCTTGTTCAGCCTGCTTTCTTATAGAACCCAGGACCACCATCCCAGAGACAGGACTGCCCACAGTGAGCCGGACTCTCCCTCACCAATCTCTAAATTAGAAGATGTTCTTCATTCTGACTCTCCACAGTCCGATCTTGGGGAGCCATTTTCTCATTGAAGTTTCCTCCTCTAAGATGATGTAAAACTAGCCAGGACACACACACACACACACACACACACACACTATTGGTTCTGTTCCGTGAGAAGAACCCTGACTAAAACAGTTATTAGAATTTTTGTTATTGTTACTAAGACAGGGACTCGTGTAGCCCAGACTGGCTTCAAACTCTTTATGTAGCTGAAGATGATCATGAACTTGTGAGCCTCCCGTTTCCCTCTTCTATATTCTAGGATTACAGATACAGGCAACCACGTCACCCAAGCTGGCCAAGCACTGTACTGACTGCACTGTACTGACTGATCTATATTACCAGAGCTGGTCGGTCCTATTTCTATTTCCTTCTGAGTCCTCAGGTTTCTGACTCCTGAAATATGACCCCGTGTTGTCAGAGAGGGGTCTCGCTGTGCTTAAAATGGAGCTTCTCTGTTTCCTGGCAGTGTGTAACCTCAGGTCCCGCCATTAAGCTTTCAATGGCCACTCTCTAACCAGCCTGTGGCCAACATCACAACGTGTGTGTGTGTGTGTGTGTGTGTGGTGCAGCACTAACCTCGGCCAAGAACAAGGGCTGCTCCCGTGTAGATCTGTGCCCTCACCTCCCATGAGCCTTCCTCCCCTCTGATGTGCTCATTGCAAATTTTAGATCCATCTCTAACCCCAAACTTTAATCTCTGCCTCCTTGGATCAATAAGATCCTCACTTTCATTCTTCCTTGTGGGCTCCATCTCTTTGTACTTAGGGAAAAAAAAACAACTGTTCCCAGGAGTCAGGGGCAAACTCTTACAAGAACTTCATATGGCTTTCTCATCTCAAGGATCAACCCAGACATCTGTGGAGTTGGCTCAGTGGGTAAGAGTGCTTGCGTGCAAACACGGGAGTTGAGTTAGTCTTAGCCATGTAAAAAGCCAGGTGTTTGGTTCCACGAACACCCACAACTACAGTACAGTAGGGCATGGAGGCAGGAGGATCTCTGGGCTTGCTAGCTGTCACCCTAGCTCTAGGTCCAGTGAGACCTTGTCTTCAGAGAATAAGGTAGAGGTGCTGGAACTACGGCTCATATACAGTACAGCCCCATACGCTAATCACACACACACCCGACACAGAAAACTCAGTCCTCTGCTTGCTTAAGATATTTTGATATGTTTTATACTTGCTTTTAAGAGGAAGAAAAACCTAAGAAATGTTGCTTTTACATCTAAAACTATTTCAGGGTGGGGGGAGGATGGAGAGATAAGTCAGTGGTTAAGAGCACTTACCTCTCTTGCAGAAGACCTGAGTTTAGTTTCAGGCACCCTCAAAAGGCAGCTTACAAGAACCTGAAGGGCCAGTTTCCAGGGGATCTAATGCCCCTTCTGGACTCCTCGGGGGCCTGTGCTCACACAAGCACATATGTATACATATGTGCACAGATACACACGTGGTTGATTTCTTTTTAACCTTAACAAAGTATTTCTGCAAGAGGAATTCTGGAATATGAATTTTGAAAAAGAAAAGTAAATCTGGAGAAACAGGACTGTAGCCAGAGAATTAATGGCTTTTGAATTAATGGCACATACTTGTGTGGTTACAACACAAAAGACCTCCTTCTTCAAGTAGAACAATGAAGAATAGATTCCTATCCTCTGGATTGGTGCTCTACAGGATAATACAGTTGGTGAAGGGATCCTGGGCCAGGACTCAAACCTCCTGGGTATAGGACTATGGTAGTTTGCTACCAATACAAAAAGTAGTTGGCTTCTCTTCGCCCAGAGAAGGTAGTCTACAAAAGAACCCCAGGTTGTCTTGTTTTCTTTTTGATAGTCATTGTCATATACAATCTTTTCATCTTTAATTCACACGTAGCTTCTTACTTGAAATGGGATCCCCAAAGTCTGAGTTACAAATGAGGATCTGAGAATTAGGGGAGAGTTGAAAACCTCACCTGGGAACTGTGTGCCCACGTGAGGCTCAGAGTTGATTACACATCTGTTTGCTGCAAGTCTTTGTGGGGGGTTGTGTTGGTTAATATTTATTATCAAGGATCTAGAACCACCGCAGACACAAGCTTCCTGGTAATGCCTATCAGGAATAATAGATTAGGTTAGGATTATCATGACCGAGTCAATTGATGTGGAAAGGCCCACCACAAACGTGGCAGCGTTGTTCCAAGAGAGCTGAACATCATCACCTCTCTGCTTCCTGACTGTGGATGCGACCTGTCCAGCTACCTCACACCCTTGCCTTCCCTAAGGTGTCAGGACAGTACTTTCAAACTGTGATCCAAAATAAAGTGACTTTTGTCAGAGAACTTTATCACAGCAACAGGAAAAGTAATCAAGACAGAGACTGAGACAGAGCATCCCCAGGACCTCCATCAGAGCCCCAGAGCCTAGACAAGGAAGTAAGCTCAGTGCCAAGCACAAAGCATCTCTCAGTGGCCAGACATTTCTGGTTTCACAGCCGAGCTTCCCAGGCTCATGGCAAATGCTTCTTCATCTCTAGAAACAGCATCATGTCAGGATTCCACACAGATGCTAGAGGCTGGAAAGATGGGCTTTTGCTCCACAGCTAACCAGACACATGATCTTACGTGAGATATCCAACCTCTCCCAGCCTGTGCTTCTCATCTAAAAGGTGAGGGTTCATAATGCTTCCCTCCTGGGGTTGTTATGAAGACTTTACACACTATGTAAATGCATTTGGCTTTTTCTTTCATGAACATGTGTGTGTGGAGAGTGGACATGTGTTCATGCATGCTGACATGTATACGGGTATAAGTGTATGCACAAGCATGCAGAGACGCAGGACGTGGTAATTAATACTGTTCACTTGACAGGATCTGGAATCAAATAGGAGATAAACCTCTAAAGAACCTGGAAGGGATTATCTAGATTAGGTTAAATGAAACAGAATGACACACCTCAACTGTGAGTGGTAGGTACCCTCGCATAGGCTGAATTCAGGATTAAATAAAAAGAAAATAGAAATAAGCACTGGAATTCCTTCTGTTCTGCTTTCTCTGTGTAGATACAATGTAGCCAGCTGCCTCACATTACTACCGCCCTGCCTTTCCCACCACAATGGACTGCACCCTCAAACCTTGAACCAAAATAAAACCTTCCTGCCTCAGGTTGCCTTTGTCTGGTATTTTGTTACAGCAACAAGGCATGCAACTAATACATTGGAAGAAAAACATTGCTGTCTCTGTTGTATACGTGTTTAGCAGTCATTTGTTTGAGTGATGCTAGTCTAGTAAGCCACAGAGCAGGAGTTTTAATCCCAGTCCTGCTGATCTCAAAACCAGGGACCTTATCACAATGCCATCTCTGTGGCCTCATCCTTCCTCCCTAATGGTAGCCACCATCTACTCTTCATGATCTGTTTGACCCCAATCAATACTGAGACAAGCCTGTTGTCCCAATCTCCTTCTGATTCTGTGATAAAATACCAGACAAAAAGCAACTCATGGGAGAAAGGGCTTATTATAGTTCATCATAGCAAGGAAACTGAAGGGTGGGAACTTTAAGTATTTAGTCAGACCTCACGCAGAGCCAAGAGCAAAGGAATGAATGTACACAGCTAGTTGTCTCTACTCTTATAGAGCCCAGGACTCTAAGCCAGGAAATGGTGCCATCTCCCTTTGGGCAATCGAAACACTCCCCATAGACATGCCCTCAAACCAACCCAATCTATACATTCACTAGCTGGGACTCTCTCCCAAGACAATTCTAGGTTGTGTCAAGTTGACAGTTAAAGCTAACCGTCACACCAATCAACCAGCACACACTGTATGTTTGATGCTTCTAGAGGCCTTAATCCTATTATCAGAGTATAGTACTGTGTTATAATTGCTATGTGTGAGAAGTTTTTAACCTGAATTCTGAGCTTCTTTGGAGACAGGACATAGGTGTATATTTTTTTTCTGATTATATAGTATTTATCCATTAACTGACTTTTAAATGGAATTGATTTCTCCTTTTAACAATGTCCTAATGTCAGGAGCTTCTCTTCCCAGCTAGTACTTGATTTCTATGTGTGCTCCCTTCCCCCACCAGGTCTTCATCCTCCCTGCCTCCCACCTGGAGCACTGGCTCCTCCGAATGACTGATTGTACTAGTTTGCTAATAGAAATTCATTATTCAACCAGTTAGGTGAGTCATGCTTATGTGCAGGGTGTTAGACAGCTTCCTGCTACTGGAAGAAAGGGCCTGAGCTCATCAACTTATGAAAGAAGAAAGTGCCATTTCTTCATGGCTTTAAAGTTTTCGGTCCATGACCAAATGGTCTCATTACTTTGGCCTAAAGCAAGGTAGTAAGTTAGGGTTGGATTATATGTCAGAGTAAAACTATTTACTTCAGAGGGCAGAGGGTGCCTGTCTCTTACAATCCCCTTCAATGATATGCCCCCAATAACCTGGAGAGCTCCCAATTAGCCCCACCTTCCTAAGGGCCCAATCTACTTCCTATTGATACCACCCTGAGAATAAGATCTTTAGCATGTGGCCCTTTGCAGGTCATCCAGGATCCAAACTCTGGCACCCAGTTTTAGCCAAGGGGAGCAAAGTTAATCAAACAGTCAGCCCAGGCCCTGAATACAGGACAGCTGTCATCTCCAGCAACGGTGTGAAACAGGTAATGAGCAAGTGACATTAACTATATTGAGGTCGGTGCAAACTCAGTAGATATCTATTGGGAGAGAACCACGGCTTTAAACAGTGAGAGAATTTCAATCAGGCAGTATGTAAAACACTGAGGTAGAACAATGGCTTCCACTGTGTGTGGAGCAAGGGCACCGTGCCACCAGACAGAAGAGCTGGTAAGGCTGAGTGAACCCAAACCCCGTGAAACTCAGAATAGAGAATGGTAGGAGTGGGGCCAACTCCCTGCCTAACTCTACCTACTCTGGAACACTAACTACAACACCCCACTGAGAGGACCATGACAATCAGTCACATAGAGGAAACACCTCAAGTCCTTCCCCGTGCAGATAGAGCATCATTAGCATCTCAAACTGAGCCTATGGGAAGGATCTACCCCAGATCCCACCCTATTCCTTAATGTTTATAAAGTCCTCATCCACAGGGAATAAAATGCACAAGTTATTTCACTGAGAATCATCTGAGTGTGGCTGTTTTACTGAACTGTAACTTTGGGAAAGAGTTTTCTCTCCTGATGAGTTCATCTCTAGACCTTGGACCCATTGGTAGGCTGGTCTTGTGCCCCTGCTCCTGCTGCTGCCACCACCATGGCTCTCCGCTGTCACCTAGAGCCACCGCTGCCACTCCTGCTGCCCCTACCACTGGCAATGGTGCTGCCACAGTATCGGGTGAGACCAGGGCCACTTTGATTGTTTCCAGATGGACCAGAGACCAGGGGAATCTATTTGCCCTAGTTCCTTGGGGGATTACAAATGTGTGTGTGTGTGTGTGTGTGTGTGTGTGTGTGTGTGTGTGTGTGTGTAGATCAGTTTGGACTTCATGGAGTAAGATAATGAGAAGAATAAAACTATATGGATTTCACGGCATTTCATGGCTTCACAGACAGCTCAGGCCAAGGATAACCTGCCGTTTCAGGCTCTGCAACCCTAGCTGGCTCAAGTTCAGTGCTTAAGGAAGTCTGGGGAGTTCCTATATAGCTGTCAGGTAGGTAGACCACAATTCTCTCTGCCGTCCCTCTTGGGTCACTCTGCATACCCTGTCAGAAGAACTGTGTCATCTTTGGGGATGTGATGGATGGAGATTCTATATACAGCCAACTCTGAAAACCACAGTCCATTAAGTGCCTTGTGGTGTCAGGGGCAACAGATCAAAGTTGGGACTCGGAACAAAGATCCACAGAGACCCAGGCCAGTGACCACCAGGTGGTGGTGTATGTGTGTGTGTGGGGGGGGGGGGAGTGGAGAGCTGAGACTATGTTGATATCATCTCAGCCTCTCAGGTCCCATTACACACACTCCACACTTCCATGGGTGACATCCCTTCAGACTTTGGTACAGTTTGGCACAGTACCTCCAAACATGTGTCCCATGTGACCCGCATCACACACTTGGTGAAGGTGAAAGCGGAAAAACTCATTCTCCATCTGTGATTGAAGACCTGGAATACTGACCTATGGGTTCCTCCTTCTAATGCAAGCAAACTCTACTCTCTGCCAAGCACTGGCTAGCTTGTCTGACTCACCGCTATCCGGCAGAGATCAAACCTGTCTTGTTCACTATTTCTCTGGATCCAGCATAATGCTTAGCGTCAACAGACATCTGCGTGAATGAATGAATTGACTAAAGGCATTCAGATGGTTCCTGGCAAAACTAAATGTGGGTCCCAGATGCTCTACCCCACTACAACCATAGTTCCCTTAGTGCCTTTAAACTAAAAGTGGGATTAAAGAAATGGCTCAATCAGAAATGTGCTTTCTACAAGTGTGGGGAACTGAGTTTGATCCACAGAACCCACATAAAAAGCTGGGCCTGGTGGCATGTACTTGTAACCCTAGCCTTGGGCAGTCAGAGACAGGCAGATCCCTGGGGCCTGAGCTAAGATCCAGTGTTGATTCTCTTTGAATATCTCCCTCTCTCCCTCTCTCTCCCCTTCTCTCTCTCTCTCTCTCTCTCTCTCTCTCTCTCTCTCTCTCTCTCTCTCTCTCTCTGTCTCTCTCTCTTCTCTCCCCCCCTCTGTGTGTACACATTCACCACATTTACAGGTATCCTCAGAGGCCAGAAGAGGGATTCAGATCCACTGGAGATAGAGTCATAGGCTTATAAACTGTCTACTGTGGCTACTGAAAACCAAACTCATGTCCTCTTGAAGAGCAGGACTCATGAAGTCAACCTCTGAGGCATCCCCTTGGTTTTTGAAACCGTCTCTCACTGACCTGGGGCTCACCCACTCAGCTAGCCTGGATGGCCAGTGATCCTCTGTCTCTGCCTCCTCAGCACTGGAGTTCCAAGCACCTGCTTCCATGTTTGGCTCTTTTACGTGGCTGCCCACACTTGAATCTTCACGCTTGCACAGAAAGCACTTCATTGACTGAGTCATTTTCCCAGATCTGGCATGCTCTGACAAATGTGTCTTCAAACAATCTCAGCCATTGCACAAACACTTCCGGGTACTCAAGATGGCACAGCCTATTGCTCCTAGGCTCCAAAGCCATACAGCATGCTTCTGTAGGCAGAGTGTGCTCATCTGTGTATCTGACATAGAAAGATTATAGTAAAAATACTAACCGATGCTAATTTTCAGCTCTCCTATACTCTTAACGGACCGTTGCCATAACTGTAGACCATGGTTCACCAAACTGAAATGAAGGCCCTGAAAGCCCTCATTACAATGAAGCAGATAAAAGAATTCAAAATGAACAAATCATGCCTCCCAGGCTCTGTCTGGACCTGCTACTGAAGAATTTACCTTAACAAGATTGCCCTGAGTAGACTGGGATAGCAGCGGTCTCAGCCCTGCCACCTGTGAACTCGCTCAATTCTAAATTGCCGGTCCCTAGGCCCTGTTCAACATCAAATAAGACAGCGCCCAGGCTCTGGTGATTTTAAAAAGCTCCCCAAGTGGCTCATTTGCAGTCAGGGCTGAGAACCACCAAATAGAAAAGTTAATCTGTACCTCTGGTGGCATTTACTGTTTCCTGTCTGGCATTGTTATGATAATTATCTCTGTGTTGACTTTCCTCTGTTGGACCACCTGTTACCTGAGGGCAGAGACCCCTGCTGCATTTATTCATGTTGAAAATAAAAGAAGAGGAGGAGAGAGGGGAGGAAGAAGAAGAGGAGGAGGAAGAAAAGTAGGAAGAGGATGAGGAGGAGGAGCAGGAGGAGGAAAAGACTAAAGCAACTACTATGTGAAAAGTGGTGGCACTGAGAACACTATTGTAGAACTCTGTCCTAAGAGGAACAGTCTGCCATCCGGAAGTTCACAGTTCAGTAGGATGTCTCACATTCAGACACACAATCAAAAGACTAGAGAGATGGTTCAATGTGTAAACTTCTTTCTATGAAAGTGTGAGGACTTGGGTCTGGAACCAGATTCCATATGAATGCTGGACATAGGAGTGTGGTTCTATAATTCCTTTGGTGAGAGAGGAAAAGGAAGTAGGTGAGTTCTTGGAAGCTTCTGGGTTGTCTAGACTGGAACACCCAGTGGCAAACCAGAGACCCTGTTTCAAAGGTGGAAGTGAAGACAAGTGCCCAAGGTCATCCTCTGACTTCCACACTCATGTCATGCACATGTGTGTTCGAATTCACACATAACAAAAGACGTCTAGGCAATACACACATGCGCACATGCACACGTGTACGCGCATACACACACACACACACACACACACACACACACACACACACACACAGAGAGAGAGCTTAAAAAGGAAAGGTAACCTTGGTGGCAACCAAGTCACCATATCCCAGCACTCAGGAGGCAGAGGCAGGCAGATCTCTGTAATTCCTAGGCTAGCCTGGTCTGCATAACAAGTTCCAGGCCAGCCAGGTCTACATAGGGATACCCTCTCTCAAAAATAAGAACAAACAAACAAAGTGGTGGGAAAGGT
Source organism: Tokudaia tokunoshimensis (assembly GCA_036184795.1). Taxonomy (NCBI): domain Eukaryota; kingdom Metazoa; phylum Chordata; class Mammalia; order Rodentia; family Muridae; genus Tokudaia; species Tokudaia tokunoshimensis. The sequence continues at coordinate 74,201,545 of BTHU01000013.1, forward strand.
ATTCTATATGAAGGTGGGTGGACATTGGAGGAGAGCCAGAGTGTTTGGGGGAAGTCAGGGAAGGAGGGGGAGTATGGGATGTCCTCAGCATGCAGAAGAAGAATAGAAAATTCCTGAGGAGAGAGGCAGCCGATTCATAACCACGAGACATTTGGACCAAACCACAGGTACACAAAGCTGCCTTCCCAGAACAGTTTCTCACAGACATTGTCAACACTGTCCAAGTCCATCAGAAGAGGACTGTTAAATAAATTATGCTTTGTCCTTCCCAAGGAGAAGGCACACGTTAAAATATGGTGAGGGCAAGGAGCTGTGGATTGAACTCAGTGCCTATCATGTATGAAACTCCAGACCCTGCACTGCATAAGCTGGGCATGGAGCTGCACATCTGTCATCCCAGCACTTGGGAACTGGAGGCAGGAGGACTAGAAGTTCAAGGTCATCCTAGGCCATTGACAATATAGAAAGTTGGAAGTCAGTCTGTATCAAAACTACATTTTATATAGGTGGACCTTCTTATAAATTATCAAATATTATAAAATAGAGCGCCAACATGGGAAAAAGACAAAGACTGGATAGGATACAAAAGAACGATTAAATATTTGTGCATCTGCATATGGTTGTATGCATGCGTGCACATGTGTGGTGGCCTCACCTGTCACTCCCTAGAAGCCCTCCACTTTGCTTTTAGAATAAGTCTTTTCGCTGGCTTAAAATTCACCGAATAGGCTAGGGTGACTGGTCCACAAGTCCCAGGCATCCCCCTGCTCCCTACTGCTAGGATTACAAGCACCCACCACTGCACCAGCTGATTTTACACAGCTCTAGAGATCAATCTAAGGTTCCTGTGTTAGCAAGGCCAGTACTTTACCCACTGAGCATCTCCTTGGCCATAAAATATATTTCATATACATTCTTCTGCCTAACGTTCTCAGGAGGTGCCACCACCTTACTTTACAGACGCATCTCAGCAAGCTGAAGACACTTGGCCAATGTCACAATGAAAACCAGAGAATGAGACTCTCACCGGCCTGGGTTTGTGTGACCCCACGACTGGCAATGATCCAGCTAAAGCTGGCTGTGAACTCTCTCATGGCATTATGTTTGGAGCAAATGTGGGGGCAGAAGGAGGGGCCACAATCCTAACGGAAGGATGGTGGTTAAATCCAACAGAGACAGAACAGGCACCATGGAACACAACCTTCCTATGTTGTTATTGGTGATGTGTTTGTGTATACATGATGTGTTTTGTGGGGGCAAGAGGTCAGGTTCGTGGGATCCTGCTCAGGCCACCAGACTTCCATGGCAAGTACCTATCCTTTCTGAGCCATCTCACTGGCCCACAGATTTCCCATCTTTCTATCTGATCTCAGTGTGCCCATCCGGCCACCCCTTTGAGACCGCCAGTACTGGAGCCAGCTGCTGCTCGAACAGAAAGCTAACTAAAGCTTAAGCGAGCAAGGAGTCTTTTCTGCCATCCCCCCTCCTGCGCCCCGCAGCCTCCAGAGGGCTCTGTGGGCTGACCGGAGGCGGAGCACAGAGGCAGGGTTGGAGGTATGGCTGGGACCCTTGGGAAATGCCCCTCCAAGCCCTTTCCCCCGACAGAACCTGAAATGCCAGCATTAAATATTCATTCCTCTGGGTTAAGTGTTTCCTCGCTGGGGTCCCTTTTTAAAATTCAGATGCTTCTTTGGAGAGGGACAGCCACTTGTGGCTCTGAATCAAATGTACTGGAATTGAGTGAAGGGAAGAGCAGTTGCTCTCTGGAGGAAGACAGGGCCACCCACTGCTCTGCTCCTGAAGTCCTGCTGCCCCGCTGGCCCTTCCACTCTCTTGGGCTCCTCCTCAGCCCTTATTCTATTTAGAGATCAGACATATTGGCCAGAGGGATTCTGGGACAGGATAGGCTTTAAGTTTCTGTCCTGGGAAGGCCAAGGAAATTCACTCAAGAGCATCCTCCACCTCTGCAAGGGCCCCATTTTTCCCTTTAGGTCTCAAGTTCTCTTATAGGTAAGCCCAGAGCTCCCAGAGCAAAGGAACCCAATGCAGCTCCAGATTGGGGAAGCAGCGAGTGCCCCCAGGTAACTATGCAAGTAGGAAGAGCTCCCAAAGCAGGTGCCCAGGCACTTGAATGCTTCTGTCTCTGAAGTATCAATTGTCATTCCACTCAGGCTTACCTGTGGTTGAGATTCAGGAAGAAGTGTGTGCTTCCCAGTTAATGAGGAAGCCTCATTCAGTGCATTAGCTAGGTAGGACTGTCAGGGACCCACTGTGTGCCCAGCCCCACATTAGGCAAAACCTTGCAAGGAAGGATCTCTTCTACGTGTATGTCCATTCATGTCTCTGTGTGTGTCCACACATATGTGCATTCATGTGGGGGGGGGGTTGAGCATACCTTGGGTGTCACTCCTTAGGCACCATTCACCTTGTTTCTAGAACAGTGTCTCTCAGTGACCTGAAATTTAATAATTTAGCTAAGCTAGCTGGCTAGTGGGCCCTAGGGAATCATCTGGTCTTTGCCTGGCAGTCTTTGGGGCAGGGTTGGCTGAAGGTTCTAGAGCCCAAACTCAGGTCATTGTGCTTACCTAAGCAAGCAACTGAGCTATCTCTCCAGCTCACAGGAAGTCTTCCTTTAAACTGCATTTACACACCACTTCAGGACCCCCAAGTCTCCCTAATTATTTCTGAAAGTCTCACATCTGTCCCCGTAACAAAGTCCCTTAGACACCCATAGAGCCATTCCTTGTCCCCCCTACAGTTCTGGCTTCCTCTGAAAAAGAAGTTTTCAAAAAAGGGCAAAAGACAAGTGCGATGATCCATGCCTATACTCTCAACACTCAGAGGGGGAGAAGCAAGAAGATCACAAGCTCAAAGTGAGAGTGAGACCCTGTCCCTAAAAATCAAAACAACACAAGGAAGGGGAGACAGAGACAAGGACATCTCATTGCTGATGGTGCTCATTGCTGATGGTGCTGCCTTCATTGCTGCTATTGTTTTGAGTCCTCTGCATACCAAATAAAAATACACCAGTGTTAGAGAAACACTCACTGTCAAGACAGAAATGGAAACAGAGCCCTACACTGTCCGCCATCACAGCCTGAAGAGTTCTGGTAACCTTTGGGGGATCTTGACTCAGATGAAATCCTTGGCTTCAACCCAGAAAGAAATTTCAGGACTGGACAGTACAAAGCAGAATTTGGGCTTCTTAAAGACATTTTAATGCAGCCTCAAGCATTAGAGTTGCTCAGAAAGAAAGTGGGGTACACCCCAGAGCATGCATGTGGGCTACTTGAAGTCAGGTACAGAATTTGAACAGGGCTTGAAGCTACTATGTCAAAAGAGTGCAAAGGAACTTAAATGGACCACAGTGGGGTTCCTGATGGAATTAAAATTGATGAGGGGTTAAAGCCTAGACCACAGCAATGCAGGAAGATAGGATATGTTTATTGTAAATAAAGTTAAAAGTTTAAGATTCCCAGGAAATACCTAAAAGAAAGAGTGAAGCTGCCCTCAAGATATGAGCCCTCAAAGCCTGGCTCCTTATTTAAAGGATAAAAGGAATATTGTCTGTATGTCAACAGCCTTCACAACAAGTGTTAATTATGCTGGAATTCCCAGCTCCCAGCTGCTGAAAGAAGCTTCAACCAGACTGCAAGGAAGGGGTTTCCCTTCCCTTTCTGTCCCATCTCAGTGGGGCTTTAGGTGGCAACTACCCCAGTCCTGCTTCTCACTGGAGTCGCACTTCAGTTCAAGGGAGGCATGATGAGTCAAACCCTCCGTGTTACCAAATTCCACCAGTGACTCTGTCGTCTACATCTTCACACTGAGAGTACGGGCCTTGCATGTCAGATGCGAGAGTGATTCCTGGATGAACTCCCCCCTGCAAACGCACAGCTTCCCAAACCTCCATCCAGGCTGACTGGCTGCTGGGTTGAGAAGCTTCCCTGGGCAGGGCCAACTAGTCCCTCTCCCCGTTACAAGGCCACTGACCTCATAAAATCATCTCAGTTTCTAGGACTGTCGAGCCTACTCTGGGTCGAAGACAGTGGAAAGGCCACATCTGATGTCCCTTTCTGATTGTGTGAAACCAAGGACCAGCAAAGAAGCTCATTTGTCCTCATCTCTAGTGAGAAGTGCTTCCTTCTGTCCACACAAGGTTACTGTATTAGTGAGGGTTCTCTGCAAGAACAGAACTTATAGAACAAATCTATATATACATAGAAAGAGGATCTATTAGAATAGCTTACGGGCTGTGGTCCAGCTAGTCCAAACACGGCTGTCTAGCAATTGAAGTTCCAAGAATCCAGTAGTTGTTCAGTCCATGAGGCTGGATCTGTCATCTGGTCTTCAGAATAGGCTGGAATCTGGAAGAAGTGGGCTTTAATGCCAGGGAAGAAATGGACTTGCCAATGAAAGCAGCAAAAAGAGAAACTTTTCTTACTCCCTGTCTTTTATATAGGCTGCCAGCAGAATGCCTGCATTAAAGTTGATCTTCCCACTTCAAAAGATCTGGATTAAAGGTGGATCTTCTCACCTCAAAGATCTGGATTAGAAGTAGGTCTTCCCACTTCAAAGGATTTAATTAAGAAAACAAATCCCTCACAAGTATGCCCAATCATTTGGGTTTTAGCTAATTCCACATTCCACATGCAGTCAAGTTGACAACCAAGAAGAGCCATCCCAGCCACTATAGTCAGTTATAGCGTGTGTCACCCACTGAGCACCTCTTGGATGCCAGATGAACTCTAAACCTAGTTTGAGCTCTAAACCTTGCTGTTAACTCCCTATGACGACCTAGCACTTATTGTAGCAGGCAGCACACAGACAAATCAACTGAAAACTACACTGGAAGTCTCTACCCTACTGTGCTAGAAGAAGCTATGGCAGCTGCTGGAAGAGAAAGGGCATAAGTGATCTTACCAAGTTGTGCATCCTGAGTACTGTAGCACTGACCTGCCGGGCAAGATGCTCCCATGGGTGTAGGTGGCACAGCTGTTCGGCGGCAACCAACCACTTTCTAGTTAGATTTGAGGCCGGCTGCATGGGAAGAAACACATGCCCGGTACAGTAAACCTGGGCAAAAACCTATGCCTGGGAGTATTACAGGCTCTAGGGCAGAACTTATGACTGAAGCCAAGCTAAATATGTAACCCAACTGCCCTCTAAGTATTTATGTTCAGACCCTGAGACCCTTGCTGCTATCTACCATGGCCACTTTTGCAGTGGGCAACAATTAGCACGGAGACTGGTAACTAGTCAAAATACTGAGAGTAAATGATTGTTGAGTGCTTAGCCCTAGACAGAACTGCCATATCATTACCTTCAAGACCAAGGCAACATCATGGACAGGGGAAGAACGTTTGTAAGAGCTAGAGGTTATAGAGTAGTCCCGGGAACTCTGTCTTCTGGATACAGCATGTGTGATATGATCATAAACATAGAGCAGCAGCTGCCTTCACAAGATCTGCACGAAAAAGTAAGATGGGGGAGACTAGCGTGCAGTACAGGTATTAATTAACCCCAGCGGGGTCGCTACCCACATCAATGGTTTATGTTCCCAAATGAAAGACATACACACCTAGGCAGCACAGTAGCTTGGCCACTGCCTAACCTCCGTATTGTTAGGATCTACTTCCCCATGATAATTCTGAATTACCACTTACTAATTTCTATGTTCCCTCTTGGCTACTCTTGACCCCATTGAGCAGCCCTCTGGCCACACCCTCGGTCCCTTAACATGACCACTTTTCTTCTCTGTCCTGCACACTCCTTAGGCATGGCTGCTCTCCTCTCCTCTCCTTCCTCTTTCTCAAGGTCCCAAGCCTGGGAAACCTAAAACCCCACCTACGTCTCTCCCTGCCCCCCAGCTGTTGGCTGCTGGCATCTTTATTTACCAATCAGGATTAACTGGAGCAGGTTACCAGAAGCTGCATGCAGATCCTCTTGTACAAACAGTTTTGGGGAGACCTAATTAGCATTAGAATACAAGCAGCTACATTGGTGGGGAAGAATAAAGGGGTCTGAGGGAACAGAATAGGAAGGGTCATAAGAGAGGGGAACAGGTGGACATGTTCACAATTGCATACGTGTATGGCTTGCCAAAAATTAAACAAAAAGAATGGGGCAGGGAGAGAGGGACAGCAAGATTAATATATGAAAGAGGCCAAAGTCAGAAAAAAGACTGGAAACCACACACACCCCAGACATCCAAGGGGTAAATGTAATTGACAGAGAATGTGTAAGAAAATCCCACTCTCTGCAGGTGCCTGGGAAAGAGGCATGGTCTGTTCCTTGCCTGAAGCCCAGGAGAGGGAGGACTTCGATTCTCTGTCAACTAATGCTCTTTATGACAATTGTTCTTTAAGTGATGCATTTATTATTAGTCAGGTATATGTCTGTTTGTCCTTATGACTGCATGTGCTTGGGAAGGTCAGAAGAGGATGCCAGATCCCCTCGAGCTGGAGTTACAGGCAATCGTGAGCCGCCTTATACGGATGCTGGGAACGGTAGGTAAACTTACACGCTGGAAGAGCAGCAAGCACTCTAAACCAATGAGCCATCTCTCTGGCTCCCTTTATTTTAATATAGCTTCATCCAGCTTTTATTTTCCCACCACATTACTGGCATTTTATTCCGCTAAATGTATCTAAGTTTTTTACAAAGAAACATTCGTATCAGTGAGAGAAATGAGAGGGAGTGGCCTATGGTTATTGCTGCCGTCTTGACCATCCATCTCCTGGACACTTGGGCTCATCCATCTGACTTGTCCTCCTCTCTCATCTGATCCCAAGTGGCTTTTGTTAAGGGTGGCATCTTTTATTTTTTTAAGATTTATTTATTTTATGTACATGAGTACACTATAGCTGTCTTCAGACACACCAGGAGAGGGAAACAGATCCCATTACAGATAGTTGCAAACCATCATGTGGTTGCTGGGAATTGAACTCAGAACCTCTGGAAGAGTAGTCAATGCTCTTAACCTCTGAGCCATCTCTCCAACCCCTCCAAAGTGGCTTTTAAGGCCTAGAGGAGACCTCCTGGGTTCAAAGTCATCTTTGAATGCCAGTCACTGGCGGCTACTGGCTCTCATCGGCTTTAGAGAGTTCTCCCTGACTGCCCTCTTCTCTATGCTGTGCTCCCTGAGGTCAGAGACTACACTTCATTCCCTTTGCCTCTACTGAAACAACCACAGTTTGCACAGGGTCCACACCCCAGGCTCTCTGCTACGTTGAGAATAGGAGCTACTCTCCTATTAGGGGGATTCTCTAAGTCTCCAGTTGTGAATGCTGCTCCTTTAACAACACAGACCAGACCCCAGCCCCATGCTCAGTCATCAGGAACATGGGAGGGAAGTGATTCTACCACGCCAGAGTCATGTGACCCTGGGGGAGTGAGTTACACTCCCAGGACCTCTGATCCCACAACTTCAAAATGACAGTACTGGAACTCTTCCTTGTGAGCTGTAAGAATTAAGAGACAGCAGGTAGAACCTAGGGATCTGGTGTAGAGGTAGCCAGGAAGTTCCCTGTTCCTACATGTAACCACCCTGGCAGGGGCAGAAATATACCAGAGAGAAACACCTGAGCAGTTTTTTCTGCTCTCAGACTTTCAAGACAACAGACTTCAAGGAATTGAAATTTTCCCAGGAGTCTTATGCCAGGAGGAGGAAGCAGCTGGTTCCTGGTACTAGCCAGAGGGAGGGAGCTTGTCTCCCAAGAAGACTTCACACAGTTCTGACAACTTGTCAGAACACCTTGCAAGAGAGCCCAGAGCCCAGTGAGACATACAGAACCACACCTTGACCAGAACAGCTTAGCTATGCATACCTCTTGCCCTTCGTTTAAACCTGGACCTCATTCAGGACCCTGAACTTGGATTGAGGAGTCACTGGACCCCTTTGCTCCTCTTCACCAATGGGGCCACAGTGAATTACTGTAACTTTAATTCTTTCAAATCCTATTTTTAATGATGGGTCTTAAACTCTTTAACCTTCTTTGTAACCCAGTGCCCACCAGAGATGGGAAAGAAAGGATACGGAGGAAATGGAACTGTTTGGAAAGATGGAGCAACTCCCATCTGTGTTGTCAGTAAATCAGCAGTTCAGTTCCCAGGTTAGTAGGCAGCGGCAACTTGATCCTTTCACAAATGCCTTGCGGATATACCAGCAGTCCAGTTCAGTAGAGTCGGGCTAGCAACAGTGGTGACATGACCTAGCAGGAACAGCCAGGCCTCAGCCTCCATTCGAGTCAGCAGGAAGGAACAGGAGGGACCAGAAGTTCTAGGCTGTGCCTCTCTCAGGGAAGCAAAGATCAGCAAAATCTCGAGACCCACAGCATTGCACAGCTAGCTGTACCAGCAAGCCAGGCTCTGTCTCTGTCACTCCATGGAGTCCTATCTATACCCTCCAACCATCACGTGTCCTCTACGTGCCTTGCCTCAGCATGAGCATCCAATCAGCCTGAGTCCTTTGAAGTGGCAACAAACTGCACCACACCACCAGAACTTTTTTGGTGCGTTTCTCTCTGTAGAGTCTCAACAAATGCAGCTCAACTACTCAGTGTAAGGCAGACTAATACATGTATGTCATTAATAAAGAATCCTTCATCATCTTTCAAGTGTTCGCTTAAGCAGAACATCCTCTCTCCTGTATCTGCTTCAGTGAAAAGTCTGCCTTAGCCTTTCACACCTGTGTCCACTTTAAAGAAACATTCCTTCACATGTTTGCCCCAGCAAAACACCATTCAACTGACTTTCCAAAGAACCCTTAAGTTTCCACTTCGAATTACTCTCCTTATTCTGTTTTTCCCTATCACTGGGATCTTTACCTGACCTCCTGAGGACGATGGCCCAACCTGGCTTGTTAAGGCTACGGGACCCAGGCTCTAACCCCAGCAATTCCAGTATCATAAGTAAGGTCAAATGTACGGTACGGTAGAAAATGACCCACTCCGTGTGTCTATCCCTGGTGTACTCTCACCCATTATATTGACTTGAATGCATTTGACAAGAGAATGAAGAAGTGACTTGACTTGTATCATTCTCATGTTTGGGGGGAAAGGTATTCCTGCTGCCTAGTTCGAAGAGCTGGCAAGCTTGACTATAAGAGCAAGGAGAAGTGGGGAGGGGAGACTTCCAGAAGGAAGCTCTGTGTGCCCAAAGTAATTAATGCCAAAAGATAGAAGATTTGGTATTGGGGACACCATCTAGAGGATCTGGAGCTCTTTCAGGATAATTTCAGAAACATATCCTTTATGTGGAAGAAGGTGTATATGTATGTGCCTGTGTCTGTAAGTGCACATGGAGGGCAATCTCAGCTACAGGTCCTCAAACCCTGCCCATTCTGCTTCGAAGCAATGGATATTACTTGTCTGGAACTCACCAAGTAGGCTAGATGAGCCTCGGGGATCTGCCTGTCTCCTTCTCCCCAGCATGAAGATTACACGCATAAGCCACCACACCCAGCTTATTTTACATGGTTTGGGGGGGGTTGAACACAGGTCCACCAAGCATGGTACAGCCTGAGCCATCACCTCAGTCCCGGAAACAGATCTGTCTCCATCACTTAAGGAGCCTACTGGCCTGGGTGCCTAGGAAGGTTGGTGGTGCACCAGGTACAGAATGCAGAAGCCTCTGGATCCCTGTGGTGCCATCTGTATTGGTCAAGGTGCTAAGTTGCAGACAATAGAGTCCCTGCTATCCAGTCTGAAGGTGACAGCGTTTTATGAATGAATCAGGTGGCCCACAACTCCCTCAAAGGAGTCCCAGAGTAGAATTTGGATGCTGCTAAACGACACCCCTGCTGTATCCCAGACTGTCCCAGGGGACATGGTTGTGCAGCTATTGTTCCTCAGCCCCGGCAGCACCGAGACAGGTGACCAGAGCACTGCAATCACAACCCTAGAAGAGTAAGTGCCTGTGGCACCAGGTTCCCCCTCCTCCTGCTACAATTCCCAGGGGAAGCTCTAACAGCAGTTGCTTCAGCACCATGGTCAGCGCCACAGAGTAGCCACTTATTAAAACCTGGTGCCTATCCCCAGAAATCAGTGATTAACAGCTGCTATGCAGGTTTCTTCTGTGTGGGATGGGCGAGGGGGGAAGGGGGCCAGGGGGAGCAACATTCTCCAGGGAGGAATGGTGATATGGACACTGGTCAAGGGTGGCTTTGAAGAGGCGAACTAAGGGGAGGGAATGTCATGCTGGGAAGTTTGGGAACAGTGCAGACAGGCCACTTCAGAAATCAAGCAAGGTCATAGCCCTGGAGTACATCCCACAGTACAGCCAAGGTCATAGGCCTAGAGGGTTGAGTAGGGGGGGTTCACAGCAGACACACTGTACAAAAAAACAAACTAGCCCCAGCTCCCAGGACCCTCATGTCTCTAGAAAGGAGGGAGGGCTGTGAAGTGACTCTGACTAGGGACAGTTACCTAAAGAGGCCCCCTATGGCAGGAGATTGACTAAGGAAGGGTTAAATGTCCCCGTTTGGTCTGACAGGCAGAAACAGGCATTTTCTCAATGTTACTCTTCTCTGCCTGTGCCCTTGCTGTGATGGAGAGGAGGAAAACAGTTGTGGGTTTGAGCTGCTGAAAGCATTGTTATGATTTGAAACCTTTTTAAAGTTCCTTCCCCAGGGGGCCCTGTTGAACTAGAAAGCAGGTGGCCCTCCCAGCAGTTAGACTAAAATGTAGGGGCGGGGTGGGGGACGGCGAGTTCCTGTGATAGAGCAGAGCAGGGGCGTCCCTTGGGCACCTGCAGCTTTCTCTTTCATGTACATAGATGAAGAGGGGGTCACCTCCTGGGACCCCTCAAGGAAAACCCCCCCTTTACCCAGACTCCTCCAAGGTGCCTGAAATTCCAAGGAGCTGAATTCATTGCAGCCTCAGTTTCCATTTTGTGTGGCCATGTCCGGGACTGGTACCTGCCCTTGAGTTTTCCCATACCCGGCCAGAGCACACAACCTTCCTATTATGAAGACACCAGGACTCAAAAGAGGACAGGAAGCAGAAGGCACAACCGCAGAAGGAAGGAGTCACAAGGCTCAGTCCCTCAGCAGGGTTACCGTCACCATATCCAGCACCCACAGCCTGAACCACTGTTTCATGGTCTTGTGTCCACCATGGGGCTTCTGTCTTGGTTACTCCTTTCCTGTAGCACAGAGAAGCTATGAAGACTGGGGTGAGGAGACAGGCTTTGTACACCTAAGCAGGGGGGGCTCTGTTCCGGCTGTTCCTTTTCAAGGCGTGTAATCTTAGACAGGTTCTTCCCCTTCAAGAGGCACGGCCCCGCACCTGTGAGAATCAGTGCCCACCTCCAAAGGAGGTGCCATGAGAAAGTCAGAATGTGAAAACCCTAGACACAGGACCCAATGAATTGAAGGAGTTCCATGGAGAGGAAGGCTTCCACGGGAGCCTGCAAACTCTCCAGCACCGCCCTCCTGTTAAGCACCCCCACCATGGACAGCCTTCCTGCCTGAACCCTATCTCTTGTCATTCTGAACTCAAGTAGGACCCTTACATGGAGAGGTCAACACCCAAAATGAAGAAGCCACTCCACGTTCTGCCCCAGAGGCACAGGGCATTCGTCTGCTGGGTTAGACCACTTCCCCTTATAGGCCATCACACAGCCAGTTTCTGAGTCCCAGGTTTTCACCAGCTTAACCCTGTGTGGTGGTTTGAGGATGCCTAGCCCAGGGAGTAGCACTATTTTGAGGTGTGGCCTTGTGGGAGTAAGTGTGTCACTGTGGGTGTGACCTTTAATACCCTAGTCCTAGCTTCCTGGAAGTGAATCTTCCACTAGCAGCCTTCAGATGAAGATGTAGAACTCTCAGCTCCTCCTGCACCATGCCTGCCAGGATGCTGCCATGTTCCCACCTTGATGATAATGGACTGAACCTCTGAACCTGTAAGCCAGCCCCAATTAAATGTTGTCCTTTCTAAGACTTGACTTGGTCATGGTGCCTGTTCATGGCAGTAAAACCCTAACTGAGACACCCTAGATTCTCAGCATGCATCTAGGCTGCGTAGATGCCTCGGAACCCACAGCAATGGGACAGGAACCCAGTGTTCTCCCATTGCTGCCCAGAAGAGGGTACACCTGTGGTGCTAGCTTCCCCACCTCCTGCCTCAAATCTCAAGACAGGCTCTGGCTGGCCCGGCTCTTGGTTCAGCACCATGGTGTCTACTGTGATGACCCCAAAGGAGGGCAAGCAGTGAACAGTTCTGCAGGTTTCCCCTGCAAGGGGCAAGGAGAGTGATGGATGTCCTGGCAGCGGGGAGGGATATTGACACCTGAAGAATTGGAGAAGCCAAGACAATGTCACCCTGAAAGAAACAGGGAAGGCAGAGCTTTTGCTTCTGCTCCTACAGCTTCTAACTTGATGAGGACATCAAAGTGGGCCCAATCTGGGCATGGGCAAGGGACTTTGTGGAGATAGCTCAGCAGTAAAGAGTACAGACTGCTCTTGCGGAGGGCCCAAGTTCCACTCACCAACACTCATAGGTGGATCACAACCATCCATAACTCCAGCACCAGGGGAACTGATGCCCTACTTGGGCACCAGCCACTAATGTGGTTCACATTCAAGAGCATTCATAAATGTAAAGTAAAAAAAAATTAAATCATATATCTATGTACACATATGTAAATATAGAAAGTATATACATACACATATATATGAGCTGGAGAAATGGCACCATGGTTAAGAGCATTTACTGTTCTTACAGAAGACCTGAGTTCAGGTCCCAGTATGTATGTTGGAGAGCTCATAACTCCAACTTGTATTGCCAGATGTCAGCCGCAAGGGACCTGACACCCTCTTCTGGTCTCCACGGGCATCTGTATGCACACATGAACATACAACAAATTTTATTAAAAGAATAAGATAGGTGGGTTCTACAGGAGAACAAAGCAGAGCTGAGCCTCTCGGTCAGATGTAGAAACAAGTTAAATCCCTGGAGGGATACCAGAAGCCTGAAGCCAAGAGGGTCTCTGGAAGGAGAGTGTTGAGAGTCTAACCACAGCAGCCCTCACTGTGCAGAGGGGGCAGCCACCATCCCCCAAGGAAATTTCTTTGGAAATCACAGTCATTTGGCTTTCACTCTGACCACTGGCCAAGGCTCCATTTATTCCAGAAGGGAAAGAAAGACAGGGTGATTTAAAATGGAGAGACCTCATCCCTCCACCTGGATGGGAACGCTGGGTCTCCGCTCACTACATCCATCACCTACAGGGTAAGCTATTGTTGTTTGGCAGAAACTAACTCAATGGCTTCCATTCTGCTTTAAAGGGAGCACCTCTGCGGCTTCCACAGCTCATTGCTCCTCAGAAAGAGTCATTTCTCCATGATAGCCAGGCCCGTCACTGTAGACCCCATGCATGAGAGCATACGCCATCTTGATTTCGTACATCAAATGCTGTGGAAACAGTGCTAATGGTTTCTTTTCCTAGATGAGGAAACTCAGTATCAGGAAGAGTTAGTAATTTGCTCCAGAAGATCCCACCAATGAGAGAGTGGGGCACACATTTCTCACCAAATGGCAAGACACTGTGGTATGGTGCTGGACTTCCCAAAAACTGCCAAGTAGGCTGACAAGATGGCTCAGTGTGTAAGGGGGCTTGCTGTACAAGCCCAGTGACATGGGTTCAATCCTCTGGACCCACATAAAGGTAGAAGGAGAGAAAGGACTCCAAATACAGATTAATCACATACTTAGGAACACACAGGTCTAGAGGTGACAGAGTGGAGTTATTTAGAACGACTTAGGAAAAATATTTCCCATGGAAATACACACACCAGAAAAGATGCGGAGTTCATACATGGTCCTTTCCCAGAAGCCCAGCTCCATCACCTTTTCTTCTAAGCACCGCTCCTTGGCTGACACCAGATCAGTAACTGGAATACATGTAGTGCCTTGCTGGATGAACAATGCACGTCTCTGAGTGCTAGAGTCTGGGAACAAGGAAACAGTTCCATAAGTACCCGTGCTGCTCGAGGACAAGAGCAGAGAGTGCCAACACCACTGTAAAATCTGGGTGTGGCTTCACACACAACTGGGGGTCAGAAGCAGGAGGATCACTGTGGTTTGCTTTCTGCCAGTCTCGCTCCTGGTTCAGTGGGAAACCCTGTCTCATGGAGATACAGTAGAGAATGATTAAGCAAGGCATCCACTGTCCTCCTCTAGTTTCTGCCTGTGGATATGTCTACACACACATGCGTGTGCATACATCACGTACACACATAATACATATACATATGCAAAGAAATAAATACATATCAGAATCTTTTTTTATTTACATTTTTAAAATAGAATCTCAAGAAGTCTAGGTTGGGCTCAAACTCACTGTAGTTGAAGACGACTTTGAACTTCTGATCCCCCTGACTCCACCTCTCCAGTGCTTAGATTAAAGGTGTGCACCACCATATCCAGCATTATGGGGTGCTGGGGAGACAGGACCATAGATTACTAGAAACTAGGCAAGTACTGCACTAGAATCTACCTCAGAAAAAAGTTACTACCTTCGCCACGGTGGAGAGGGACACAGCAGGCAACATGTACCTCCATATTCACCTCCCCTTGGGGTGCAGGGGCCACAGGAAATAATCAGTGCACTTAAGTAGCTAGTCCCCCTGTGTTCCTTCATGCATTGATCTACTGACTTCTGTCCCCCCTTAGTTAAATTCGTATCTACTTTAAGATGCAACTTAAAGACTCATGAACAGACCCAAGGAAATAGTCTAGCAGTCTCCTGTTTGGAGGAGGTAAATTAATTATAATATGATAGTGTTGCGATAAATTAGGCAGGAGGTGTCCCTTCCCTGCGCCCTGGAGCTCAACAAAGGAACCGGGCTCCTACCACAGCAGGGGTGAGTCGGGGCTGAGCAGGAAGCAGGAAAAGCCCAATGTTGAAGGAGAGGTTTTAAAACACATAATGATTTCATGTCAAAACACAATTTCCCAGTGTCAGCGCGCTGTTCTGCGAGCACAGGGGAAAAGAAAAAGTGATTGAAAACCCCTGGAACGAGAACGCAGGCGCGGATTCCAGAACATTGATGGATGGTATGGAGACGCGAGATTGATGGATTATGATTTTCAGAAGGGATCATTACCCGCAGAGTCCATGAACAGAACTGCCTGGCATTTGGACACCGGTGCTGAAGGAATCATTTGGACGATCCTGATTCATTAGCCCATTAGCCAAAACCCATCCACGGAGGCACAACCAGTCAGCTGGGAGGCTGTGCGGTAGGTCCGGACTCAGCGAGCATGCGTCAGATGACTGAAAAGAATGGCTGTCCCAGGCCAGCAGTCTCTAGATTTGAATCTCAGTGCTCGGTCTGCCATAGATCACTCTCTGACACTGTCACTCTCACTAAGACGATCAAAGAGGAGACCCAGAACCAATTTTCTTACCCACTGGCTGAGTCTAGGGACATCAGAGAGCTGACAGCCAGGCCAGTGGACCAAGAAGTGCCAAAGGCTAGGGAGAGTGATTTAACCCAAAGCTGAGACAGAGAGCCAGGCACCAAGTGTCAGGCAGGAAAGGAGAAAGCTGGGATGGCGACCTGGGTCTGTAATCCGAGTTACTTGGTAGGCTAAGGCAAGAGAAAAGGAAAATCGGAGGTCACCTTGGGCTACAGAGCAAGTTCCGGGACAAGCAGAGAAGTTTAGTTTCAAGGTAAAAAGTGAAGGTTGTTGATGGGGCTGGAGAGGGGGTTCAGTTGGTAGAGCACCTGCCTAGCATGCAGACAGCCTGGGTGCCGTCCCCATCCCTTCATAAGTCAGGTGTGGCAGTGCCTGCCTGTAGTCTCAGTACTCAGAAAGTACAAACTCATGGATCAAAAATTCAAAGGCATCCTTGAGACTTAGCAAGCTAAAGGCCCCTGTTTCAAACACTCAAACAAAAGCGGAAAGATTCTGGGGAATACAGCTCGGTGGCAGAATGCTTGGCCTACATTCAATCCCAGTGCTAGAAAGGAAGGAAGAAAGCGGAGGAGGGAGGGCAGGCTTAGACCTTAGAGATCGGAAGGGTAGAGTTGGGGGGGGAAGGGAGAGGTCAAGAGAGAAAGGCGAAATAAATTCCGTAGAGCTGCAAGGGTAAGGGGCAGGCTAGGATAGACTTGTAAGAAGAGTTCAGGTGTGATAAGTGCAGGGGGAGGTGGGTAGTACATGCACCTGTAATCCAGAGGCAGAAGCAGGTGGATTTCTGTGAGTATGAAGCCAGCATGATTTATAGGGCTAGTTAGTTTCAGGACAGCCAGGGCTACGCAAAGACCCCCTGTTGTGAAAAACAGAACAGAAGAAGGAAGAGGAGGAAGGGGAGGAGAAAGGCTGAGGGGGAGAAGAAGGAAGAGAAAGGGAGAGGAGGAGGGGGAGGAGGAGGAGGAGAAGAAGAAGGTGGTGGTGGTGGGGCTGGGGCTGGGGCTGGGGCTGGAGGTTCAGGCTGAAGAGGAGGAAAGATCTGGAGACAGCTGAAAACAGCTCCTTTGTAGTCCCAGTTGTAGGCTGAGGAGTGAGGTCTCACCATTCACAGAAACCAGGTAAGAAATGATGCCCACAGACCAGCCTGCCTGCTCTATCCACCATGTCCAAGGCCAGGAGCTAGAACTTAAATGCTGCTTTAAGTGCTGGACTTCTACAAGGGAGCAAACACCACACAACAGAAATACAAAGGGAGCAGAAATCCACCTTGCTCATTTTCTAGATCCCCAGAGACACATCCTGTAGGCAGCCCCTCTCACCAGTCAGCACCCTATATAAAGCTTGTCTAGGGTCCACCTGTAAGAGGGAATGGCTTTCCAGCACATCCATACTCCCACTCCCACTCTTTTCTCTGCCTTGGGCCTGGAGCA
Source organism: Tokudaia tokunoshimensis (assembly GCA_036184795.1). Taxonomy (NCBI): domain Eukaryota; kingdom Metazoa; phylum Chordata; class Mammalia; order Rodentia; family Muridae; genus Tokudaia; species Tokudaia tokunoshimensis. Next base: position 74,218,391 of record BTHU01000013.1, read on the forward strand.
AGTCCCCTTAGCCTCCTGGACCTCTGACCCTGACAGTCTCACTATCTCTGCCCTTGACTTCATCTCTCAGCCCAGACGGCTCTGTGCCACATTTCTTGGAGTTATGGTACATAAATGTTTCAGCAGGAGGGCTGGGTGGCAGTGGGAAGGCCCTAAGACAGTGGTTCTCTAGCCATGGGTCACAACAGGGGCCACACATGAGGAACTGTATCAAAGGGTTGCAGTATTAGAAAGGTTGAGACCCATGTCCTAAGAAGAGGACCTCTTGCCTTATACCAGGTAGTCACTGACAGATGTGTTGATGAAAGGGTCCTTGTGAAAGGACTCCACACATGCCTAAAGGGTATCTATACAAACTGGTATGTATTGAAAGTGTAACATACATAGCAGTGTTTGGAGACATTGCACAAAAGCAGAAGGTAAACTATAGATAGCATCGATTTATTACATACTGATCACCTGTTGCCAAGACACTTATTTAAAGATCAGTAAAATGAAGTGTATTGTCAAAATTAATAGTTCTACTTCCTTTTACTCGCTATAAGTCACCGTTAGAAGTCTGTTTGGGGCCTTCCAGATGGCCAGATGCAATGAATGAACATCTGTAATTCCACAACTCCTTCAATGAGCTGACTGCCACATTCACACCAAGGTACATGCGTGTGCACACACAAACACACATACACACACGCAAACACACACACACATACACTGAGGCACACACACACATTTATACACACTTACATACATACACATGCACACTCACACTGAGGCACACACACTAAATAATTTTCAAATGTTTTATATTTAGTCTGTGAATTTTTTATACATACAGACTAACATATTTTGATCTCACCCAACCTGGGACCCACCAACCTATCTCTCCCAGAACTTCATTTCTTCTTCGTCTTCTTTATATTGGTATAGTTCAACCCCCTGAGTTGAATTAGTGATGACTACAGGAGCAGGGGTGTAGGGCCGTGGACTGGAACATGGCAGTCTATTAGAGACCACGCCCCCAAAGACAAGTGACTCTCAGCAGACAACAGCTCCCCATAGTTCTTTAGCCAGATGTGGGGCTTCAGGAGCACTTCCCCAAATAAGTCTTTAACGTGTGTGTGTGTGTGTGTGTGTGTGTGTGTGTGTGTGTGTGTGTGTGTAGGCCAGAGCATGACTTCAGGTGATGTCCACTTTTTGTTGTTTACACAAGGTTTGTCACTAGCCTGGAGCTCACCAAGTAGGCTGCACTGGCTAGCCAGTGAGCCCCGAGAGTGTTGGTTAGTTTTGGGTAAATTTGACACAAGCTAGAGTCATCCATTAGAAGAGGGACTCTAAGTTGAGAAAATGTCTCTGTAGAACTTGTATGTAGACAAATTTTCTTGAGTAAGGATGGATATGGGAGGGCAGAGCTCACTGCGGGCAGTGCCACCCCTGAGCAGGGAGCCCTGGGTTGTATAAGAAAACAGACTGAGTCCCTGCCCTGACTTCCCCAACAATGGCCTGGAAGTATAGCCATACAAACCCTTTCCTCCCTAAGCTGCTTTTGGTCAGAATGCTTTATCACAGCAACAGAACGGAAACTAGAACAGATGGAGAGCCCCTAAGTTATGGAAAAGAAAGGAAGGGGATGGGTATTGCTACTTATTGAAATCCTGTGCCTGTGGCTAGGCTAGAATTATGCTGATCTACCCAACTTTCACAGCAACTCTGTAGGTGGGCATCATCATCATCATCACCTCCTCCTCCTCCTCCTTTTCTTCTTCTTCTTCTTCTTCTTCTTCTTCTTCTTCTTCTTCTTCTTCTTCTTCTTCTTCTTCTTCTTCTTCTTCTTCTTCTTCTTCTTGATAGAGGTGTCTTTAGAGCCAGGACATACAAAGGCCCTATAAGCAAAGCTTCACCTACAAAGAGTGGCTCAGTGTCCAGGGGTTAGAGGATAGAACTGCTCAGGTCAGTCAGTCTCTTCCTGGGTTATAGGAGCCCAGGACATCTATGGACAAAGTAGGGCTATCATATTCCCAAGCCATCTGGAGCCTGTCCTTCCTCCTTGACACATCTGGACTGCGTTGGGTTGGTCTGGGGATCTACACATCCCCAAGGAAAGCCTAGAGACACCAGGAAGCAGCAACTATGACAACAAAGACATCCACATGGAGCTGAGACAAAATACTTCAGAGGACCTGGAGTGCTGACAGCCAGCCGGCTGCCCCTCCTGTGCTGTCTGCTGGGAGCCATCGTCACCGCACAGCAGCCTCCATGATGCCTAGCTTTGTCATCTAGGACATCAAAGGGTTCCTTTGAGCTAAAAACACTGGAGGGTCTTTGGAGGATTCCAACAGCTAACGGAGCCCGAATGCCTGGAATATGGAAAATGGCAGTGACTGGTGGTGGCAGGCCCGGGGCCTTGTGGGCTCCTTCCCAAAGGGGACTAGTGGAAGGACCCTCCCTCAAAATGCCTGCTCATCCATGGGCTCAGTAATATCTCACTGTGCATGTATGCATGGATGTGTATGCATGTGTGTGTCTGTCTGTGTGTGTACATGTGAGTGTGTGTGTCTGTGTGATTCTGTGTCTGTATGTGTGCGTGTACATTTGTGTGTGTCTGTGTGTGTTTGTGTACACGCATGGGGGATGGATGTGGATGGATGTGTAGGTGTAAACACAGAGGGGAAAGCATAGAGCCATCTTAATCTGGGTTGGCTTATCAAATGAGGACCCAGCCTTGCCTCTTAAAGTCAAGGTTTAGGAGTCCATGGACCCTTGGTCTCCAACTTACAAAAAGAAACAATAGAAAAAATACAGAAGAGCTTAGGACTGAGGTATAGGTTCTGCCTGGCATGTGGGAGCACATTCGTGCAGTTTTTCTATGGGTCTATAATCCCCAGGGTAGGCACCAACATCCAGATCCAATATCCAGGTTTTTGATGTTGCGTCTATAAAGTTTGAAAGTATCTCACTGTCTTAACTAAGTTTTCAGTTCTGTATTGGGCCACATTCATAGCCTATCCTGGGGTGCATGTGGCCCAATGGGGGGTGTTCTCCAAGTGCAGTTCAGCCTGGGTTGGGGATATGGCACAGGGATAGGTTGATAGAGTGTGGAATGGCTTGAGTTCATCCCATCTCCTCAAACAAAACAAACCAACACACCCCACATGGGCACAAAACAAACAAAACCATGGGAGCACCGGTTACCAATTCTACTTGTGTATGGACACCTGCTCCTTTTCGGGGCACAGTGCATCCCAAGAGGCTGAGGCTGGTGCCCTGGCCTCGGGGACTCCCTGTACAGAGGAGAAAGAGAGAGCAGTGTACACAAGTGACAACAGATGCAAGATCTTGGGGGGAATCACATGGGTGGTGCATGGAACAGCCAGGTGGGAAGACATGTCAGGGTGCCACAGGACAGATGGGGCTCTCTGAGGAGGGTAGGCCCGTTGATGGTGGCACCTGGGAAGGCAGGAAACCAGGGTAGATGGAAATCAGGGAAGGTAGGATCGGGAAGGCAAAACCCAAGAAGTGAGGAACCCAGAGAGGGTGGAACCAAGGAAACGGCACCAGGGGAAGGTAGGAACCGTGAGGACAGAACTCTTGGAGGGCAGTGCAGGTTTGGGGATGGGGTGGGTGGTTCAAGATGACACTGCGCCAGAATACTGGGAACTGAGGAATTATATCAGAAGAGTTACTTACTGCCTTGGACAGAAACAGAGAGGGAGCAGCAGGGTGGATGAAGAAAATCAGAGCCCACTTGGCAAAGAAAGGATGCCCTTCAAGGATGCCGGCAGATTTACGCCAAGAGCCAGAAGCTGGTATCTCTGGTTCCTAGGCACAAGGCAGGGGAGCGTATAGGGAATAGGCTGTGGCTTCCTTTGATATAAATTCACTCCCCGGTGAGAGTTCGTGGCCTCTGTAAACCTGTTAGCTAAGGAGTCACAGACAAGTAAGGTGTCTGCCGGTATTTGTGAGAGGAGACCTGCACCAAGGCTGGATTCTAACATTACATCCCTCCAGGTAGAGTCCAGGGTAGGCTCACTAGCGAGGAATCTGTGAGCAGAGGACTCTGGGAGCCATTCAGTCAAAATCTAGAGCAGCTACTGTTCAAGCGATTCCAGCTTCTATGAGAAGGAAGCCGCGCCAGGTGCACAGAAGGCCCCCATGAAACCTCTGTCCCTTTCTGTAAGTGGGGGCCCCAGCTCTGAGTCTCACATTCCTTACTCCTATGGAAAGCAAATAAAGGCTCAGAGAAAAAGACAGTGTGCACTCCTGGCACTCTGCAGGACAGATGAGAGGATTGCAGTGAAAATCCAGTCCCCCAGTCAGGGCTGGAGAGATGGCTCAGTGGTTAAGAGCACCGAGTGCTCTTCCAGAGGTCCTGAGTTCAAATCCCAGCAACCACATGGTGGCTCACAACCATCTGTAATGGGATCTGATGCCCTCTTCTGGTGTGTCTGAAGAGAGCTACAGTGTACTCACACCTAAAATAATAGAAAGGAAGGAAGGAAGGAAGGAAGGAAGGAAGGAAAGAAAGAAAGAAAGAAAGAAAGAAAGAAAGAAAGAAAGAAAGAAAGAAAGAAAGAAAGAAAGAGAAAGAAAGAAAGAAACCTAGGAGCCAGGCTTGATGAAATACTGGGAATAATCCAGTCAGAGGTGTTGCTGAGAGTGCCCCTAGGGTGACACCATCATGGGCTATGGCCTTCCAGCAGAACTCCCCCAGATGGTGAAGAATGGTGTGGAATGAGACCATAGGTGGCAAATGTACTCTCAGACGGCAGGGCTCAGGCATGCTAGTCCCACCCCGCTTACCTGCAGCAAGACTGGGAACCCAGCACCTCGGTTACTCTGCTTCCAGACACAGAACCTCCATGGTGGGAGGCAGTGGGCATGGATGGAGTGGACCTCCTCAGTACCTGGACCTACCAGACAGCACAAAGGGCATTAGAAGTTCCCAGCCTGGCCCCCTCCTTCTCCTCGACTGTTTCCATCTTTGCACAGCATGGGAAAGCCAGAAAACCTGGATTCTCTCCACCCCTGTGACACTTAGCTCCCCTTCCCAGAAAAGAACCTTGAGTGCCTGCCTGACCAGGGGCTTCACAAATACTCTTACTGAAGGGTCCAGAAATCACTGAAGGAATTTCACAGTCAGATAAAAAGTGTTTATTTTGCAGACACACCCAGCAGGCGGCAGTCAACTGTTCTTCAAAATGGTGAGCCCAGACAAAGGCATGCAGGCCGGCTTATAGGCAACCGAGGGGAACTCTCTAGCAGGATTAGGTAATCTAAAATTTCATTGGTGGGTCACAGGAAGCAGCTGGAGTAGCTCCCTGACCTGAACTGTGACCCTGACTCCATTCCTGTTCTCCTTCCTGATCTCATGACCCAGGACAAAAAGCTGACCCTGGGAGCATCCTCTGTGCTGCCTCCCTGGGGATTCCTGCACAACTCACTGTGACCTTTAACTAAAAACCAGTCTCTGACAGACACTACGTGGGTGGCAGAAACAAGAGCACAGAGAGTCGGGGCCAGCTGGGCCCGGAGGTGTGGTCAGGCCATGAGCCCTCAGGGGACAAAGGCAGCCCGGATAGGTGGTATCTACAGAGACCAGCATCATCTAGATCCCAGCAGACAATTAATCAGGTCATGGCCTGAGAGGGACAAGGCCATTCCAAAATAAGTTTGTGTCTCCTATCAAACGCATTTCCTCCCTGGAGATTTGGGACAGTGCCCAGGGATCTTGGCCTGAAACTGGTGTTTGTTTGTAATCGGTTGTCTCAGATGGGAGACTTCTACTAGCTGAACAAATGACTTTGGCCTTGCCATCGCATGCCTGAGCCTCCGAGACTCTATCTGTGGAGTGGGGTCATCTCTGTGAGGCTATCAGAGTCAGTAGGGGCCTGACCAGCTTGTTTTCAGATGGCAGGGGACACAGAAACGGCAGTCTCAGTGAACTATGAACAAGTTCACTAACAAGCCTGCCACATTTTATTATGCCAGGGAGTAGGGAGATGGCTCTGGAGTCTGAGGAAGCTCTCCAGCTACGGAGGAGGTCACTCACCCAGGATATGTGTGCTTACAAACCACCCAGGACAGAAATGAAGACATTTCAAAGAGACACTCGTGTCTCTCAATCTATCAGATTGTTAGGATAATGGACACAAAGAAATAGGGGTTTGCCCAGGAATCTCGTGCTGGAAGAAGGAAAAGATAACATCCAGAAGGAAACTCTTATCCTGGAAAAAAGATTTTTGTGAGGCACCTTATAGGAGGAGACTGAGTCCAGACAATGAAGATGGTCGGTGGGGCCACACCTAGATCTGAACTGTTTCGAAGTACATACCCCTGGCTCGCTATTTAAATTTCTATCTTGCTTCAGCCCTGTCTATTAATCTGGCTGCTTTAATTGGCTTCTCTGGGAGAGTGGTTGGATTTGACTTCTTGGGGTACAGAGTAGGATCCCAAATTCAGTAACATGCTATGAACTAAGACATTTGGAACTCCCAGGTGGGCAGTCTTAGGCAGTGAGTGTGAATGGGTTACCAGGGAAAGAGGGAGCAGGCCAGGACAGACAGACACCTAGCTGGGAGTGGAGCCTTCAGTGTGTGATTCAAATTAGCAAGACACATTAAGACCTCCTCCCATCCACTCTGCCCAGGAAGCTTCTCCCAAGCAAAATAACCTTGACTGGTCACCTCCTTCAAACTCTCACATGTCTCAGGTGCCCTGGGTGCTCCCTGAACACTGCCAGCCAAGCCTCCCAGCTGTGGCACCCACTGAAGAGAACACTGCCAGCCAAGCCCATGTGATCTCCATCTACCCAGTGCTCAGTACCAGCAAAAATCTCTTCCTATGAGCACACTTTTATTTCTTCATGCTCCAAAACTGTTGACCTACACACAGCCAGAGCAAACTAGCCTATTCAAGCCACCCACTCCTTTCCAGAGGTTAGTCTCCCTATCGAGTGGGTGGGATAGAGCAGGAGAGAAGACTTGCACGAGGACCTAAATTCAATCCCCAGAACCCCTGTTAAAGAAAGAAAGAAAGAAAGAAAGAAAGAAAGAAAGAAAGAAAGAAAGAAAGAAAGAAAGAAAGAAAGAAAGAAAGAAAGGAAGGAAGGAAGGAAGGAAGGAAGGAAGGAAGGAAGGAAGGAAAAAGAAAAAGTCTTGCATGGTGCTTCTTACAGTCCCATAACTGGAGAGATGGAGACAGATAGATCCCAGGCTCACAGGCTGGCCGGCCTACCTACTTGGTAAGCTCCAGCCCAATGAGAGACACTGTCTCAAAACCAAGGTGTTCGTAGACAGAATGTTGGATAATGATACTTGAAATTGTCCTCTGGCCTCTACATGCATATGCACACACATGCGAACATTTATACCCATGCGTGCACACACACGCACACTCAAAGCACCCAAAGAAACCAACGGTTGGGGAAGACACCAAGAGGACATTTGATTCTGCCTGGGACCCATGCAATCACTGTTCCCAAAGGTTAGGCCCCCAGTGTTAGCATCTTGCAAAGGTATTGAGGGATTCTGGAACAGCCAGAGAATAGTTGGTTTAGAAGCTGTCTTAGGTTTGTTTGTTTCTGTGATAAAATACTCTGTTGTAGGTCATAGTTCCAGGTTACAGTGTATGTGTAGTGGAAGTCAAGGTATCCAGAACATGAGGCAGCTGGTCACACTACATCGACAGCCACAAGAAGAGAGCATGAGGGATTGCTGACTTGCGCTCAGCTCCCTTTCTTTACTCTTGAACAGTCCCATAAGCCATTCCCAAGAAATGGTGTCATCTCACCCTCCATGGACCTATCTTCCCACTTCCATCACCATAACCAAGAATCCCCTACAGATATTGTTAGAGGCTAAGTTGAATGTAGACACCCCCTCACAGGTGTGAGGTCACTGGAGGCCCATGGACAGTTAACACTAACCATTACTGAAGCCCAAGGTCAGGGTCAAAAGGAGCCACATGCTCACAGCGAAGCAGACTCAAAGGTTTGCTCAAAGGCACCCAGCAGGCATGCGGTGCTCAAGCTCTGACACACTGTCCCGGACATGCCGTTTATCCCACAAACACTGTGACTTCTGTTGAGTACCAGATGTTTTTGCTTCCCACTTTCTGTACTGACGGGCTGAAGCCTCACTGCCTCCACACACTGTCCTCAGCCCAGCTACCTGGCAGGTTCCTCACAGCCTGCTGGACCCCAGGGTCAGTGTATGTTTCTGTTCATATGCCCCAGCTCTGAGAGTGTGTCCTTATAGAAAGAGGAAAAACAGAAAGAGACCATATGGGGAAAACAGGGCAGAACCGACATGCTGAGCTGAGGACTCCTTGGGACAGACACCTCTCAGAACAAGGCCCTGTGTTCATGACATTAGAGAAGCACTTAAGGTTTGGACAGTGGATGGATGCAATAGTTTCTTTTCTCTTGACAGACCATTGCCCCCTCCATACCCCTCCCCGCAATGCTCCTAAGAAGGTTGCAGATGGATGTAGCTCTTCAGGACATTACAAGGACTCTGATTTTGCCTGTCCATACCATCATCTTTCATCTGCTCCCTCTGCGCTCTCATACTATCCCCAGCTCTGGGGTGGCAAGAATCCCCAACGCCCTAACCACCCCCACCCCAACCCCCATGGAAGGTGTGCTTGGAAGAAGCTCTGGGTTACAGATGCAACTTGCCATCCTGAAGTCCTCCCAGTTCTAATCACTTTTTTAAACTCCACAAACACAATCTCTGCACCGTGATCAATTATTTAGCATAAAATGATGCATCGTGTTAGCAACTAGATGGCATTAGATATGTCTCCAGAATTCTAATGATGTGCCATCACCACAGACCTAATGCAAAGTTTCCTTTGCCTGTGTTTTTGAAGTCTTCCCAGAATGGAGAGAAGCTAAGATCTATATGCTCTGGGCTGGTGTCGGACTTAGGTGGGCCGAGGAATGTAATTAGCCTGGCCGCCACCTCCGCTGTGCCTCGTGTCCTTGCCTGGTATTTGTTTTCTTTCTGCCTCACAAATTACTCTCTTTTGCAAGGTTGTTTATTTAATGTCAGGAGGTTATTAAACAAACTTAAGGCATGGGACCTTAGTCAAATCAGGCAGGAGTGGGCCGGGGAGGAACGATCCAGTGTTGGAAAGGCTACTCATTCGGCCATGATGCCCCCAGCCTAGAGCTCAGACGGAAGAGAGAAGAAAAGAGCTGCTTGGACATCTGCCTGCTGCTCCAGTCTCGAGTCCTGGGATGCTGCATGACAGAGTCCTAGAGATGACCAAGGAGAAACGAGGTCCTTTATCCCCTTGGTTCCAGCTGTTCTCAGCTTTGGCCTCCTGGCTGAGTGCTGGGTCCCCTGGGAAACACTAGTCAAGCATCTTCCATAAAGACACACAGCATCCTAGAACTCTGGCTCCAGGGTAACTGCCTCAACACGGGATTATGCACTGATACCCCACATCTACTCATGCAAGGTTCTATGCTCGTAATTTAGAGTGACCATCGTATGTTGAGGCTAAAGTATGTCTGGTACTGTGCCCAGCCTTTGCTGGAGGTGTGTCTGATCTTCAACACTCCAAGTGCTCAGTTCTAGAAGAAAATACAGAGGCTCAGACAGGTTGTGAAATGGGCCATGCCCTTTGACTTAAATATGGTGGAAGTAGCATGCAAACCCCAGCTGGGGTCCTGTCCCTCACCAGAGGCTGACTCACAGATGTTCTCCAGATGAGGAGGACATTGTAAGTAATGCTGAGTTTTCAAAGAAGGAAGCTGAGATCTGTGGACATGGAGCTGCCCAAGCTGGACAGGTGGTACTGCCATCTCCCCAGGTTGGTGTCTATTGGGGGTGACACAACCCTATATTACAATGGATAGATAGATAGATAGATAGATAGATAGATAGATAGATAGATAGATAGATAGATAGATAGATAGATAGATAGATAGATAGGTAGATAGGTAGATAGGTAGATAGGTAGATAGGTAGATAGGTAGATAGGTAGATAGGTAGATAGGTAGATAGGTAGATAGATAGTCAATTTTATTGTATGGCCATTTAACAATATAACGAACTTTTTAAAAAGATGTGTCTGCAATGAGAAACCATTTAAGTAAAACACTAAGCTAGGTTTTAGAAAATGACCCCACTTAGACTTTTCTAAAGCTTTCATATGCATAACTTTCATGTAATTTAAATAAAATTATAAATATGTACTATTATATTTATTTGTGTATGTGCGTGTTCACATATTACTGACTGTGTGTGGAGCTCAGAGAACAACTTGAGGAAGTTGGTTTTCTCCTTCCACCCGGTGGGGCCCAGGTTTGAACTCGGGCCTTCAGGCTTGGCAGCAAGTGCTTGTGCCTGCCGAGACAGCTTGCTTGCCCTGGTGTAAACAATTTAATATGAAGAAAAGAAGGAGTATCAAAAACAAAATCTGAGTTGGGGAGGTAACTCAGTGTGTCGTTAAGTGCTTGCCGGTAGCTGGATTCCCAAAAGAAGCCAGGAGTGGTGTAGGCATGTAATCACGCAGTGGAGAAGTGAGATGGGTGGATCCGGGGGTGTCCTGGCCTGCCCGGCCTGTCTGAAAAGCTCCAGTTCAATCACAAAGCTTGTCTCAAATATAAGGTGATAAAGTCTGAGGAACAACAGAGATGGACCTCTCCACAAATATGCGTGCACACACACACGCACACACACACACACAAAGAAGGGTAATTTGAAGATATGTAAGGAGCATGCAATTATTTTTTAGATAAGAGGACAACACAGAGAGGGCAGTTGTTTAACATAAGCCACACAGCAAATGCATTCTAGACCTGGCCCCTGAACCAGTCCTTCCTGCAGCTCATATAACTAACCAATCAGGAAGCAGGCAAGCCCTCCTGCCCAAGGACTCAGCTCTTCCCTCCTCAGCCTGGAGCCTGAGTCCTTTCTCTCCTGATGCCATCACTTGAGCTCCTGACATGCCACCTAATCACCCCCATAGTGTGGAGCGGGTGCCTGGCCGAGGACGCTGATCTCAGAGATGGCTCGCGGGAAAGATGACATGTTGAATTAACGTAAACTTTTTTGGATAATATCTCTGGACAAAAGATCTTCATCTCATGCTATTTCTATACTGTCCTGAGCCTAGGGACCATGCAGGCTGATTTCCAATCACTTTGAACTCCCAATAGCCTGGCCCTTAGTGAGATGTCCACCTCTGGGATAAGGATGGGATCCTGCTGTCCCATCCATAGTCATGGTAGAGGATCCATCCGCGTGGTTTCCCTCATCCCCACAAAGCAACCAATCTGGGAAGACAGGCCCTCCTTGGTGTCTGGATCCCTGGAGTGAGTGTCTCCTGAGCTGATTGGATGGCGGGTCCCAACCACTTCAGATCCCAGTACAAAGCAGAGATCAGAGCACATGGAGTGCTGAGAGTCTTCCGGCCCCATGTCCCCTCTGCCCCACGGTGCTGAGAGCAAACTTGGCAATAGTGTGGAATGGCTAAGCTGTGTCCCAGGAAACGGCAGGTATTGGCCTAGACAGTAAGGAAGAAGGGTGGACTTTGGAGTGAGCAAAGGATGGATGTGTGGATTATCCAATGAACCTCTGAGTTGTTACCCGCATTTACTCTCCCAGCCCCGACCTCCGACCCTCGCCAGCTCATTGTTTTCTCCACACATGATGACCTCCTTATACGGGAACCAGTTCAGAGCCTAGAAGATGCTCAGTGCATAAAGCATTTGCTGTGGCTCAGTGGACAAAGTGCTTTCCAGATGTGCTGGTGCTGGTCAGAATGATTGATTGATTGATTGATTGATTGATTGATTGATTGATTGATTATTTTTATTTTGTGTGTTTGTTTATTTTGGTCATCTTGACACAAGCCAGGTCCATTTAGGAAGAAGGAATTCCAATTGAGAAAAAGCTTTATCAAACTGGCCTATAGGTAAGTCTGGGGACATTTTCCTCATTAGTAGTTGGTAGGGGAGTGGCTCACTGTAGGTGGTGCCGCTCCTGGGCTGGTGGTCCTGGGATAAGACAGTAAGCAACAGTCCTCCACGGCCTCTGACTTCCTGCCTCTGTGCTAGTGCCTTGAGTTCCTGTCCTGGCTTTGCTTCGTGATGGAATTTTTGTAAGCTCCAAGGCGGAAATAAACCCTTTCCTCCCAAGTAGCTTTTGGCCGTGGTGTTTATCACAGAAACAGAAAGCATTACTAAAACACCAGATGAATACAAAAACTGAAGTCTGGACCCCACCCCTCACCCCCCAAGCTCTCTTAAGAATCTAGCTGGAGGGCTGGAGAGCTGACTCCGAGGATAAGAGCACGCTCTGCTCTTACAGAGGATCAGTGTTCAATCCCAGAGCCCACATTCGGCAGCTCACAACACCTGTAACTCTAGCTCCAGGGGATCCGATGCCCTCTTCTGGCCGTATCAGGTACTGCACTGCACTCACATGAGCAAACCAACACACAGACCCACACATATGCACGTAACCTAAAAATATAAATAAGATCTTTAAAAACAAAATGCTAGGTGTGTATGGCAGCTGTCTGTAACCCCAGCTCTTGGGAAGCAGAGCCAGGGCTGCAGACACAAGCTGGTTGGCTGACTAGCCTATCAGCTAGCTCTGAGTTCAACTGAGAGAATTTACCTAAATAAATAAGGTGGAGAATGATAGAGGAAGACACTCATGTCAACCTCAGTGACTCACATGTACATCCACATGTGCACAGACCCAAGCACACACATATGTTCCCATACACATGCAAACACATGCATATACACATGACTCCCGAAATAAGGACCCAGCCCCATACGGCTCTGTAATGTTCCCTGTGATTTCCACCAGCAGCACCAGCACCAGCACCAGCACCAACACCAGCACCAGCAACTCATGCATCACAGGCACTTAGAAGCTCATGGTCCATCCCTGTTCCCATCCCACCACTTCTTCCCACGTCATGGCTCTGTTAACTGGGTGCCATGGGGAGGAGAATGCTTGGCACATGTCACTGGTTGCCTTGGTTGTCTCTGGCTGCCGCAGAAGGATGCTGCAGCCTGGGAGTTTCTAGAGCAGACATAAGTTTCTCATACCCTGGTGACTGGCAGTCTAAACTGAGGTCCGATAGAGTCTAAACCCTATTCCTTCTGGCGAGGGGCCTCCATTTGCAGGTGACAGTCTTCTGGCCATGTTTTCATGTAGCAGGACTTGGGGAGGGAGGGAGACACACACACATACACACACACTAAGAGAGAGAGAGGGAGGGAGAGGGAGAAGGGGACAGGGACAGAGAGAGAGGCTTGTCTCTTATAAGGGCACCAATTCTATAGGACCACAGCCCCTAGTTATCTTTGTCAATTTGACACAACCTAGACAAGGGAGTCTGGCTAGATCAGATTAGCCTGTGGGCATGCCTGTAGGCTTGACATGTCTGTGAATTGTTCTAAGAAGTTGTTCTGGGAAGGCTCAGTCCAGCAGGGCAGCACCATGTTTAGGCAGGTGATCCTGGGCTATATAAGAAATCGAGCTAAGCGGGAGCCTATGAATGTCCCTCCACAGTTTCTGCTTTAAGCCCTGCTTGAATCCCTAAGCCGGCTTCCCTCAATGGCAGATCGTGACCCAGAAGGGTGAACCTGATAATTCCTTTCCTCCACTAAGATGTTTTTGGTCATGATAGTCTTCACAGCAACAGAAGGGACACTAGAACAGACTTCACTTAACCACACTCACTCTCTATAAATCGCATCTCCAAATATAGCCACAATGAGGGGATTGAGAATTCATGCAGTCTAGGCTGGCCTTGAACTTACTATGTAGCTATGTAGTGGAAGACAACCTTGAACTTCTGATTTTCCTTTCTCTGTCTCCCAAATTCTGGGATTATAAACACACACTGCCAAGCTGGATTTATGTGGTGCTGGGGACCAACCCCAAGGCTTTAGCATGCTAAGTAAGCATCCCGTCAACTGAGTTACATCCTTAGCCCAACTTAGGACTTTAAGGATAACACAATTCAGTTTATAGCACTGAAGAAAGAACTCAGAGAACCAGGCCTGGGCTACAAAGTGAGTTCAAGACCAGCTCCAGCAACTCACTGAGACCAAATCTCAAACACTTAAAAGGGCCCCAAGGGTGTAGCTCAGTGCAGTGGGCACTTGCCTAGCATATATGAGGCCCAAAGTCCGATCTCCAGTAGGAGTGGTTGGAGGTATTTTGTAACCATTTCCTTTGAACTAGAGCATTCCCTCCTGGAGAGAAGACAGATGCTTTTGCAATTTACAAGGCTCAGGAAACTCATGCAAGCTACTGGGCTCAAGAATTCAGAAAGTTACAGTCACAAGGTTATACAAGCAGTAACAAGTGATGGCCAGAAGAATCTTCAGTGCAGCTGCTTGCAGCTGCCTTGAGTCCTTGTTCATGCCGGGGCAAGCCTCCCAAAGATGCAGCTGTTTATGTCACCTCTGCTCCTGTAAGGAACCCCAGTGACCTCACGGCTTCACCACGCTTGACGTAGACGCAATAGCATCTTTCTGTTCTATCTGCCCTATCTGGTGTGAATATATGCTTGTCCACATTTCCCCAGGAACTGTCACTATAGGAAGACACACCCAGGGGGCTGCTCTGATTTGCCATCTACGGAGGACACACATCTTCCTGCACAGGCAGTCAGTCAGGCTCTGTGATTCCAACCCCTGTGCATGATGCTTAAAGCCTGAGCAGGGGGTCAGATACCCGCTTACGTGAGAAAGCCACAGAAGGTGTGCTCTGTGGAGCCCCCTCCCTCACTCCCAGAAGCCTCCAGTTCCCATGTTCCTCCGCTCATCCTGCAGCAGGTATGGCCCCCAGTTCTTAATCTGTCCTTAAGCTTCATTGTCTGCCATTGCCACCAAGAGGAAGTTCCATTTGCACTGTTAACTCCTAGCTGGGGCTCTCTTTTCTGAATGTACTGGGAGACTGTAATTGAAAACTAAAACCACTCAAAGTGAACCCATTAAGATCTTGATGCCTGGGGCTAGGGAGACAGCTTAGTCAGGAAAGTGCTCGCTGAGGAAACAGAGACAAGAGGATTCCTGGGGCTCACGACCAGGATTTTGGCTTAGCCAAATCTGTGAGCACTGGGCCCACTGTGACCCCGTGTCTTATTGGCCTTTGTTGCTCTGACAAAACACCACAGCCAAAACAACTAGAGAAGGAAAGAGTGTATTTATTTGCCTTATGCATACTGATCCATCACTGAAGGAAGACAAGGCAGGAACTCAGGCAGGAACTGTAGCTGAGCCGATGAACGAATGATACTTACTTGCTTATCTGTGGTTTCCTCAGCCTGCTTCCTTATCTACCCAGGACCACCTGCTCAGGGGTGACTGCAGACAATGGGCTGGACCCTCCCACACCAATCATTAATCAATAAAATACTGCCCAGGTCAGGCTAATGCAGAGAGGCATCTTTACAATCATTGAGGTTTCCTTTTGCCAAGTTACCCTTCCTTGTGTTAAGCTGGCCAAGGTAACAGCACAACCTATCTTTAAAATAAGACTGAAAGTGATTGAGAAAGATACCCACATGGACACACACACACACACACACACACGCACACGCACACGCACACGCACATGCACACGTGCACATACACAGGTCTCCTACCTGATTGACGTGATGCATGTTCCCCTTATTTCCTACTCCCAAGTCCAGCTCAGTGTGTGCTCACTCTTGCATTCATTCACTCATTTGTTCATTCCTACTGTGTACAGGTGTCATCCAGGTCTCGGGGAGGCAGTGTGGAGCCTGATGGGTGTGTTCCAAACTATGTCCAGTGAAGTGCTGTAGAATTCCAGGACATCAGCTCTAGAGTGGAGTGGACACTTGTGGCTCCCCTGGGACCCCTCATGTGAAAGTCTACAGACACCCCTGAGCAATAGGTCCATGCCAGGACTTGCCTATCCACAGTCTGAACTAACACATCTGTCACTTTCCCCTAGACCCAAGGGAGAGTGACATCTTCCAAGCTGCCTAGCAACCAACCACTCTGAAGACTTTGCCCAAAGTCTGTAGGTGTGGCTGAGATCATCACCACCACCATGAGTGTCCAGCTTCAGGGCTTAGTTCCCACTGTGACATTCCTTGGTGATGGGCTGTGACCTGGAAGTATAAGTCAAATAAGACTTTTTCTCACCCAAGTTGCTTTTGATCGTGGTGACAGACATCAAACTAGAACACGGCACTTGGGATGATCCCTATGAGAGAGGCGAAAAGGGCCCTGGAAGGAAAAGGTTTCAGCCTTTGCTGGGGAGGGGGGCAACTTCAGATAATCTATGCACTGCATAAGGGGAGACAAGGAAGCTGAGAGCTGTTGAAAATGTTTAAGAGACAGCATGCCAGGGGAACCTGCTTTGAGGTGCAGGGCAAGTTGCCTGAGAGTGGTACACGGGAGAAGGCAACAGAGAGGAGGGCACTGGGCATGCAGGCTCAAAGGAACAGTGGGATTCACCCTCCAACATCCTCACAGGAACACTTGTGATGGCCTCGGACACCATTAATCCAGGTTGTTCTACCCCTCTCCCAATCCTTAACTTAGTCATGGCTACAAAGTCCCTTTTCCATAGAAAGTTACAGGTTCTGAATTTCCAAGGATTTGGATGTGGGCATTTGGGGACATTATTCATCACTCGGGGTGAGTCATATGTTGGCCATTGCCTCAGAGTCAAGCTCCAGGCTGGTATTTCACAGTGAGTAGGCAGGCACAGAGGTACCTTGTAACCTCAGAGAGGAGGTGCGTCCACCATAGGGATGTGGGGATCCTTGGCTTTTATGGGCATCTGGCTGCCTCTCACATGTCTGGTAGGCATTAGATTGTGAGGGGCTTGGAAGATTGGGGGAGTCAAACCTACCTAGAGCCTGGGTCATTGACAATGACTAATCAGAAAGATCCAGAGCTAGACCCCAGGAACATCAGTGATTAACTGGTTATTCAAGGGCTGAAGCTCCAGAGGTCTTAGGAAGGTAGCCCCAGAGAGTGTCTGCTTATTAGTCAATATGGAAGTGACTAAATAGTAAATGATATGTAAATAACCTATTAATCCAGGTAAGGGTACACACACACACACACACACACACACACACACGTATGTCTGTGTGGTATGGTGGGCTCATGTCTATGCCGATGTATGCAGCCATGTGGCAACCACATAACACTGAAATTTCAGACACATGTTCAGCTTTTATATGAGGTGCTGAAGATTCAAACTCATGTCTTCACGCTTTAACAGCAAGCGATCTCTTACCCTCTGAGCCATCTCACCAGCCCCAAGCTTGAGTCTTGCATATGTTGATACTGAATGGCAGCTGATCCAAGCCAGGTAGGAGTCTGAGGACAGATGGTCCTAACACTGTCAGGAGGGGCCGTGACTGGCAGAAACTGGCACCCAGATTCTGGGAGACCTGGACCAGGGACACAGGAATGGTGATAGAAAATAAGCAGCTTATTAAGAAAGAAAAATATGCTTCTGAAAATGGAAGTGAGCCAGAAAGGTGAGAAAGTCTCAGCCTAAAGGCCCTGATGCTTTATAAACAATTTGCATAACCCCGCCTTTCCTGAGGTCATCAGAAATTGGGGCATTCTTGCACACGCACTGCTTTGTTACACGCATGTAGTAATGTCCATAGGATTTCCAGTCTTCTGTGGTTGATTTCTTTCATAAATCAATTTTTTAAGATTTATTTTTTAATTATGAGTTTGTCAGGGATATGTTCATACAAGTGCAGGGACACTCAGAGGCCAGAAAAGGACATCATATCCCTTGGGGCTGGAGTTACAGGCTATGAGCTGCCTCATGGATACTGGGAACTGAACTCAGGTCCTCTGCAAGAACACAGTTCCTCAGATGTCAATCTTGATGCTTCTAGAACAGTGGCTCTCAATCTTCCTAAGCTACAGCCCTTTAATGCAGTTCCCCATGCTTTTGGTGACCCAACCCCCAAAAGATTTCATTGCTACTTGCTACTGTTGTGAGTCATAATGTAAATATCTGATATAGGATATTTGACATGAGGACCACATGGGGGTCAAAACCTACAGGTTGAGAACCACTGCTCTAAGACCTTTCACAAAGCTATACCTTTTTACCTGACAACTAAGGGTTTTGGGTCTAGCTCTGTGGTAAACCTCTTATCTGGCTGAGGTCCTGTGTTCCATCTCCAGAACCAAAAATATATATATATATAAAATATACTGCACACACCTGAGTTTGCTGCATGTGAGTTAAGTTGTCACAGACCAAGTTCTGCAGGCACTTCTGCACCCTAGGCTGCTGCTAATCTGCAACACAGCTCCAGTGCACATCAATGTGGACTTGTATGGCACAGGTCCGGCAGCCTGGGACTCCAACAAAAGGTGGGAGACTCTGAGTAGAGGCAGCTAGCTCATCATAGCAATGACCCCTGCCTGTGGCCCATGCACTTGGTATTCAGCCAGGGAGGCAGACCACTCTCCTTCACCAGACAGGAAATGGCTTGCAGACATCTAAGCCCTGCCCTCATCCATGAACTTCCTCTCCTGTGAGAAACAGTGACAAGAGACCTAGCAATGAGAGGTAAAGGAAACTGAGGCAGAGAAGGGGGTGGAGCAACAGTGAGGAGAGTGAATGGATGGATGAATGCATGAACATGTCTCCCAGATGGATCTCAATTCAGATGTTGGCTATTCACAGCATCTTTTCTTTTTCTTTTTTTTATTAGATATATTCTTTATGTACAATTCAAATGTTATACCTTTTTCTGGTTCCCCCCTCCACCTGAAAATCCCCTAATCCATCCCGCTCCCCCTGCTCATCAATCCCCCCACTCCCGCTTCCCTGTCCTGGCATTCCCCTATACTGAGGCATCGAGCCTTCTCAGGACCAAGGGCCTTTCCTCCCCTTGATGTCCAACAAGGCCATCCTCTGCTGCATATGCATCTGGAGACATGGGTCCCTCCATGTGTATTCTTTTGTTCCTGATTTAGTCCCTGGGAGCTCTGGAGGTACTGGACGGTTCATATTTTTGTTCCTCCTATGGTACTGCAAACGTCTTCAGCTCCTTGGGTCTTTCTCTAGATCCTCCATTGGGGACCCTGTGCTCAGTTCAATGGCTGGCTGAGAGTGTCCCCCTCAGTATTTGTTATGTACTGGCAGAGCCTCCCAGGTGACAGCTATATCAGGATCCTATCAGCAAGCCCTTGTTGGCATCCACAACAGTGTCTGGGTTTTATAACTGTATTTGGGATGGATCCCTGGGGGGGGGAGACTCTCTGTATGGTCTTTCCCTCAGTCTCTGCCCCACATTTTGTTCCTGTGGGTATTTTGTTCCCCCTTCTAAGAAGGACCAGTGTATCCATATTTTGTTCTTCCTTCTTCTTGAGCTTCACTTAAATTACAAAGCTTCTGTGAGGCAAAGGACACTGTCAATAGGACAAAACGGCAATCAGCAAATTGGGAAAAGATCTTTACCAACCCTACATCTGACAGAGAGATAATATCCAATATATACAAAGAACTCAAGAAGTTAGACTCCAGAGAGTCAAATAATCCTATTAAAAATGGGGTACAGAGCTAAACAAAGAATTTTCAACTGAAGAATATCGAATGGCCGAGAAGCACCTAAAGAAATGTTCAACATCCTTAGTCATCAGGGAAATGCAATCAAAACAACCCTGAGATTTCACCTCACACCAGTCAGAATGGTCATGATCAATAACTCAGGAGATAGCAGGTGCTGGCGAGGGTGTGGAGAAAGAGGAAGACTCCTCCACTCCTGGTGGGATTGCAAGCTGGTACAACCACTCTGGAAATCAGTCTGGCGGCTCCTCAGAAAATTGGGCATAATACCACCGGAGGACCCAGCTATACCACTCCTGGGCATATACCCAGAGCATTCTCCAGCATGTAATAAGGACACATGCTCCACTATGTTCATAGCAGCCTTATTTATAATAGCCAGAAACTGGAAAGAACCCAGATTACCTCAACAGAGGAATGGATACAGAAAATGTGGTACAGTTACACAATAGAATACTACTCAGATATTAAAAACAATAAATTTATGAAATTCTTAAGCAAATGGATGGAACTAGAAAATATCATCCTAAGTGAGGTAACCCAATCACAAAAGAACATGCATGGTATGCACTCACTGATAAATAGATATTAGCCCAGAAACCTGGAATACCCAAGATACAATTCACAAACCAAATGAAGTTCAAAAAGAAGGAAGAACAAAGAATTTACAGCATCTTAAACATCGATCCCACCCCCACGTGGGGCGGGATCACCACAAAACTGGCAAAACTAGCAGATTTCCATGGCTAGAAATTAATTAAAAATCAGGTACATAATGAATCTGAAATGTTTTGGGCAGTGCTCAACCGTGTTGCATTATGGGACTCCACTGCCTGACCACTCTGTACTGCCTCACAATGCCAGCAAAGACTGCCTGAAGCCCCTCTGCTGGGACTCTAGACCATCGTGTGAGTAGCAGAACCTTTTCTCTATGGGTATGTTTTCCACCCTTATAGAAGCATAATGGCTTAATTATGGAGAACAAAGACGTTTCCTATTTCCCTGACGTCATTCATTATCTTTCCTCTGTGATAAAAGTACTTAAACTGCTTCGGGCAAAGAAGGGGGTCATTTTTGGCTTGTACTGTATTTGCATGTCTGATTAAGAAAAGAAAAAAACCTGCTATCTGAGGGCTGTCAAGGTGTCTGTCAGGTAAAGACGCCTGCACCAAGCCTATAACACTTGAATGCCATCCTCAGGACCCCACGGGGTATAAGAAGAGAACCCTTAAAAGTTGTCCGCTGACTTTCTCTCACGCACCTTGGCATACATGTATTCTGCCCCCAAATACACATATGAACACAATCAAATGAAATGTAATAACAAAAACGTAGTTATTTGGGTTGCAGACTTGAGTTCCATAAAAATATTTGTTCAGTGAGTTTTGGCTTGAGATTAAAACAGAATACCCAACAATTTCTGGTGCCCCTGAGCATACCTCTGTACCAAATATCCATGCAAAATGGCATCCTCAACATTATTTATTTTAAAAGCAAAATATCAATCAACTAAAAAAAAAAAAAACATTGTTGTGCTTTGAGTGAAAAAGTGTCCCGCCGGGCTCAGGTAGCACTTGATTTCCATCTGGTGGTGATGACGATGACAGGGGAGGTGTGGTCCTTGTCACCTTGCTGAAAGACATATGTCACTGGGAACAGACTTGGACTGAGCTAGCCTTGGCCTACTTCTAACTCATTCTCTCTGCTTCATGCTGTTGGTGGAAGGTGTGAGCTCAGCGTCCTGCTCTGTCTGCCATGCCTGCCGTCCGTCCTTGTCATCATGGACTCTTATCTTTCTGGAGCCATAAGCCCAAATAAACTCTTCCCTCCGCAAGGTCTCTGGGTTGTGATGTTTTATCACAGCAACAGAAAAGTAACTAAAACACATGCTGAACTGCTCTGTGTCCTGCGGTATCAGATATTCGGCCAAGATTTAATTCTTTATGTGTTAAAATAAAACACCATCTCATTAGTATGCAAATTAGCTTTCATCTTTAATAAATGGTAAAATTATATGTATACCAAAGAATTATTTTAAGATAAATCTTTCTATGACTTAGTATCAGTAAATGTTTGGTTTGTATACATATTTTATATACCTATATATCCAGAGGGGTATAAAAATTTCATGGGCAAAAAGAGCTGGTGAGTGGAGGGAGTTTAAGAAGCCCTGGGCCGGGGCTGCAGAGATGGTTCAGGGGTTAAGCTTGCCTGCTATTCTTGTAGAGAACCCGAATTCAGTTCCCAGTAAACATGTCAAGTGGCTCACGACTGCCTCTAACTCCAGCTCCAAGGGATCTGAGTCACTCTTTTTGGCCTCCTTGGGCATTTGCATACGCATGCACACACAGGCACATGTGCACAGACATGTGCACATAATAAATAAAATGCTAAAAAAGAATCCTGGGTTGTGAGGTCAGGAGCAAAGTATTCTCTGCCTCTTTTTCTGTGTCTCAGGCACGAGCCAGGAGTCACTGGAGGTGCTGGATTCTTATGGTCTCTAGGTCTTAAATGTCCTCCAAGGCTCATGTGTTCAAAGGCTTGATTCTTACGCTCTGGCAGTACTGGAAAGGTGGTCCCGCCTTAAGAGGGTGGGGTGTTAGTGGGAGGAAGTTAGACCATAGATGCATTGAAGGAGATATAGAGAAACCCCCTCTCGGTCATTTCCTCTGCAGGGGTTACATAGTCTCTGGGGCCACATGCTCCCACCACCATCGTGAGCTGCCTTGCCACAAACACAAGCTAACAGGGCCATCCTCAGACAGAGACCTCAGAAACCATGAGCCCGAATAAACCTCGCCCCCACATAAGCTATTTATTTGTCTCTGGTGTTTTGCTGCAGTGGCTGAAAGCTGGCGTGTGTACTAACTCACTGAAGTGAGAACTAGGTCTCCAGAGAGCCTGGACGAGGGTCTCAGTTCTGTCCCTTTCCAGTCAGTGACCTTGGTGAGGTCATTTTACCCTCTGGCGCTCTCTCTCTCTCTCTCTCTCTCTCTCTCTCTCTCTCTCTCTCTCTCTCCCCTCTCTCTCTCTCTCCTCTCTCTCTCTCTCTCTCTCTCTCTCTCTCTCTCTCTCTCTCTCTCTCATAACCACATCTGATGTATTATGGTTTGCCCTATCCCTGAGGATGCCTCATCCTCCCCCATGCTGGGACGACAGCCTTGTTCCCCCACGCTCCATGTATGTGGTGTTAGAGACAGGGCCCAGAGCTTCATTAATGCCAGGCAAGCAGTTAACCAACTGAGCCACATCCCCTGCCCTACTTCATTTTGCTTATCTACATGATGGGCACTATGCTGCCTGCCCTGCCAGTTTCAGAGGCTTGCAGCCTGGCTATACCTAACACGATCCCTTACATACATGATATATATAAGCTCCATATGTCATAGAACAGGCATGCCTGTGGAGGGGAGCCTGAACGTCCCATCCAGAGGGCCTACCGGGGGCTCCCACCACCAGCTCTTTCCAGGACAGACTGCCACTTCTGTTCTCCCCTCAAAGCTCCTCAGCCCCACATTCTGTGCAGGTCATAGAGACCCCCATTCGCCCCACAAGAAATGATGGTCATTCCTCAGTGTGCATGTATGTCTGGGCATGAACTTTACTCCCACATGTGGAGGTCAGAGGTCAGTTTTCAGGAGTTGGTTATCTCCTTCCACAATGTGGGGCCCCGGGGGTTGAACCCAGGTTGTCAGGCTTGTTGACAAGTACCTTTACCACGGAGGCCCCACCCTCTTTCCCTTCCAACCCTCCCTGCCCTCAGATAAATTTCTCAGCTGTATGTATCACCTAAAGCCTATGGCCCGTGAGTTTTCCTGGCCTTCTGTTTGCTGGTCTCTAGCTACGAAAACTCAGTTATAGGGCTGAGATGACTCTATCGAGGGGAGCATAAGGCCAGGAGTCCAACCCCCAGGATCCATGTAAAACGCTGGCTACAGCGGCATGTGTTATAGCTACAGGGGATCCCCTGGGGTTCTCTGCCACAGTCATACTGGTGAGCACCAGGGGAGATTGAAAGGTGGTGGGCTGGAGACATGAGGTGCTGGGTGAGACTGCTTGCTAAACAAGCATGAATGCCTGGGTTCAGATTCCTTGTGCTCAGCTAAAAGTCCTACATGAACACGTCTGTACCTGTAACCCCAGCGCTATACAGGGAGGAGACAAGAGAGTCTGTGGGGCTTGCTGGCTGCCAGACCAGCTTCAGACTGCAGCACACCTTGTCTCAAGGTATCGATGGAGTCAGACAATAGTGGTCACCCGGTGCCCTCCTCCCCCTCCCCATGTACATATGGGTATGCGCACCCACAAACGTGTATGCACATATACCACACTCGTACATACATATACTCACACATTCATGCACATACACACATGCGCACTCACATGTACGCATGCATACATGTGCGCACACTCGCGCTCACACACACTGAAAGAAGAAAGAAAACAAGATGGAGAACCACTGAGGAAGGTATCCACGGTTTACCCTGGCCTCCACCCACACTCTTATGCATGCACAGCCTCACATATTTGTGCACACACAAGATCCTGCTATAATTCTCTACACACTACCTGTTCTTAGCCATCCAGCTCAGTTTTTTATACACCATTCCCTTTGCCTCTCCTGGGCCCCCAATTCTTAACTGCATGGAGAACTATTAGTCCTACAAAGCCCATGGAGTTGTCACTTGTGGGGACAAGCTTTCCTGTATTGTGTGCTCTTGCCTTGGCTGTGATATGGACTGTATACATGCCTCTCTCATTGTCTTCTAATCCTACCTCCGTCCACCACCAGAGCAGGCATGAGCAACTTAGGATCAGCAGATAGGTCACCTTTTCCCCTGAATCTGTTGTGGGATGTGGCACACAGTAGGTGGTCATGAGACTCACTGGAAGGAAATAAAAAGCACTGGGTAGATATGGGAATGCTCTCTCCCCTGGAAGCCAAAGGCTGTGCACTAAAGGGATAGTAAGGTGAACCAGCCTTCCCCAGTAGAACTGCAATGTTACAAAGGACCAGGTCTTCCTACTGACTTAAACGGAAGACTCTATAGTGCCCTAAAGACTCAGCCTGGGAACCCGCAGCCTCACAATTTGCCCGACTTTATTTGAGGAGCAGAATTCGATTTACATGTCAGAAGAGCCGCTCTCTGGTACCTGATGTAAGACTAATTTTATTATTAAATTATCAACACTGATTTACTGAGAAATACGGTACTGCCGGGAGCTATTTTTAACCGCCTGCCTGAGTCGAGACTCGGGCTCCGCAAACAAATCTTGCTTTGAAGGACACTGCATTTGCAAAAGTGAATTAGGAGAACAAATATCCGTCTATTCACGAAGTTTCTTTATTGCGAAATAAATAAATAACGGCCTGAATGCCTTCATTGTCCCCCTGGCAGGTTTCCACGTAAGCCAGGCGGGTGGCTTTGGTTTCTGCGGAGCCCTGGGACGAGGGGCGGGGCTCACAGTGGGAGGAGCTCAAAGCAGGAGGGAGGCGCCTGTGCGTGCGGCCTAGGGCACCAAAGGCAGGCTCCTGGCCAGTCACCACTCAGGCCTGCCCATCCTTGCACGACCTGTGAGTGGGGATCATCCCGGTCCAGTTTAGAGAGGAGAAAGGGGGAGACTAGTCATGCTAGAGCATGGCCGGTTCTTAACTTCAGCCTCTGTATCCTCGTCTCTCACCCAGAGCTAATCCTGCCTCATTTCTGCATAGTTGAAAGGATTAAATGAAATACTTAACAAATATTCAGCAATTGCCACACAAAGGTTACTGTCACAGTCCTTGGGATAGGTAAATGTGGAGGGGAAAAAAAAACGTAAAGAAAGTCGCTTATCTGGCCAGCTTTGTGGTATGTTGCAGAAGAATGGAACCCAAGTCCAGTTCTAATCATACCAGGCAAAGCGGAGCACTCTGGGTAAACCGTGGTCCTCTCTGTCCTTTGTATTCCAATTCTGCAAAACAGCTGAGGGTGTAGTTCAGGGGTAGAGCATTTGCCTAACATGCCCAAGATCTGGAATTCCTGCCCCAGATCTGGGTGGGGTGAGGGTGAGAGACTCAAGTGTAAACTGTACTTTGGGTCATAGTGCTAAGCACATGGCTCTTAGCCTCAGGCATAAGACTATGACTCCCTCCTATCAAGACTGATACTGCGTGTGGTGGTGCTGACCTGTATGGAGCGCTTGGAAGCTGGAGGCAGGAGCTGAAGGTTAACCTTGGCTATATAACAAGTCTGAGGCCAGCCTGGAATACATGAAATCCTGTCTCGAAACCAATGTAAGCATTGATACAATTGATCATTCTGTTCCTTGATGTTTCGTGTGTGTGTGTGTGTGTGTGTGTGTGTGTGTGACTGACTTGTCTGACTGCCTATGTGTGCACATTTGCGCATGCACCAGAGGTCAACATTAAACCCATTTCTCCATTGTTTTCCCCTTTATCTTTTGAGGCAAGGTCATTATTAGATCTGGAGCTTGCCTGTTGTGCTAGGCTGATTGCCCAGAGAGCTCCCGGGACCCTCTCATCTCCCTCTCTGCCTGTACCTCCAGGGCTGGAGCTGCAGAGGTGTACTGCCACGCCTGTCTTTTATGTGAGAACTGGGGATCCAAACTCACAATTGCACGAAACTCGTGCTTCACCCACTGAGCCAGTCATTCTCAGTGTGGGGATCAAAACCCCTTTGGGGGTCAAATGACCCTTTTACAGGTGTCACATATCATGAATATCAGATATTTACATTATGATTCATAGTTGTAGTAAAATCATAGTTATAAAATAGCAATGAAAATAATTTTATGGTTAGGGGTCACTACAACATGAGGAACTGCATTAGAGTCACAGCGTTAGGAAGGTTGAGAACCACTGTACTAAGCCATCTCCCCAGCCCGTCCTTGATGACATGCTTAGAGCTACACCCCACCCCAAAGTCTAGTGCCAGGGACCACAAAGAAAGCTTAGCAGTTAAGAGTGTTTGCTGCACAGTCTTAAGGATTGGAGTTCAAATTCAGGCATACACCTAACAAGTCAGGTGTTCTTCACATGCCTGTAACCCCAGCTTTGGCTGTACTGGAGACAGGAGGATTGCTGGGTCTTGCTGGCTTTCAGTGTACCCAAGAAAATGAGTTCAGGAAGGGACCTGAACTCAAAGAATTAGGTAGAAAGAGTGCCTGATGTCCCTCCCTGCTTTCTCAAAGTATGCACAGGTACATGTACACACAAGTCTGTGTACACTCACACAGACATTCACACATACACAAGTGTATGTGCATTCACACAAACATTCACATGCAAACATAAGTAAATCTTAAAAAGAGAAAAGGCGGGGATGTGGTGGACACACACACAAGGAGCTGGGTATTTGTTTTGGGGTGGTGTGTGTCTGTGTAGCTCAGCATGATCTTTGTCCTAGTCAGGGTTTCTACTGCTGTGACAAAACATCATGACCAAAAGCAGGTTGTGGAGAAAAGGGTTTGTTTTGCCTGCTCTTCCTTATCACAGTTCATCATCAAAGGCAGTCCCGGCAGAAGTTCAGCCATGGCAGGGACCTGGAGGCAGGAGCTGATGCAGAGGCCATGGAGGGGCGCTGCTTACCGGCTTATTCCTTCCTCATGGCTTGCTCGGCCTGTTTTCTCATAGAACCCAGGACCACCAGCTCAAGGATCACACCACCCACAATGGGCTGGGCCCTCCCCATTAATCTCTAATTAAGAGAATGTCCTACAGGCCTGCCTGTAGCCTGATCTTATGAAGGCATTTTGCCAGCTGAGATTCCCTCCTCTCAGATGACTTTTAATGTGTGTCAAATTGACATAAAACTATCCAGGAAAAACCTTGAACTCCTAAATGGATTATCTTATCACTACCTCTTAAGTGCTGGGATTACAATACTGAGCCCAGTTTATGCAGCTCTGGGATTTGAACTTAGGACTTCAAGCATACTAGGCAACACTATCACATGAGCTATATCCAGGCCAAGACAATAGGTTTTGAATGAAGCCTTTGCTTGCCAAGCCAGCTTTCAAACTCCAGAGTATTCTGTGCCCTTGAACAGTTCCTGGGTCACCTGCACATGTGTCTTGGAGCTAGGGAGAGAAGCAGCAAGCTGTTCAAAGCTTTCCAAGGGCCATATTGATCCCCCAAATGGGGTAGGTCTTGAATGAGGGTTAGCCTGAACTGCATGCCCTCAATGTGTCTGCTGGAATGGGCTGTGCTAGCCTTATTATGCAGGGAGAGGCCCCAGGCTGTGTTCATCAATTTGAAAGCGGGCTGTAATGGAGCTGGGTTGTCAATGGGAGTTTGCATATTCATGTAGCAGAGCCTTAAGACTTAGTCACTAGATCCAGGCCCAATTACACAGGGGTTTATTAGCCTGGAGTCACCTAGACACTGCACCCCACCCCCCAAATCCAGATTTGCACAAGGTCCTGAGTTGCCTATAGGCGTCAGTTTTCACCCATCGAGAGACAAAGCACACCTCTACCCCATCCTCTCTGGAGGCATGAATGGTGAGAAGGGTTCCAGGTTGAATTCTGACTTGAATATACAAAACAGCGATGGCTGCCCTGTATCTGTACAGTAGATGCACGTGTGGGGGATGGAATATGAGATGCCCTCCCCTCACTGGCTAAAGTGTGAGAATACTTGGTCTCCAGCTTCTGATGCTGCTTGGAAGGTTGTGGATCTTTTAGGAGGTGGGTCACTTCCAGTGACCTTCCTAGAGGAAGTAGGTCACTGGAGGTGAGGCTGTGACCCACTTTCTGGTCTTTCTCATGCTCTTGTGGTAGTGCCTTCTCTACAACAATGGACTGCATCTCCCATGGGGCTATGAGCCCAAACACCTTGCTTTACGTTGGGGTATTCTATTGTGGCAACAAGAAAGTGACTGATAAGCTTGTTGTAATATCACTTCTGTTGCTGTGATAAAACACCCTGGAAAAAGCAATTTAGGGGAGAAAGGGTTTATTTCAGTTCACAATCCCAAATTACAGTCCATCACTGTAGGAAGACTAGGCCAGAGATCTCAGAAAGGGTTAATTTCAGTTCTCAATCCCAGGTTACAGTCCATCATTGTGGGAAGATCAAGGCAGGGATTTCAAACAGCTAGTCATGTCAGACCACAGGCAGAAGCAGAAATGACCACAATGCATGCTCACCTGCTTGTTTGCTTACACTCAACTAGATTTTCCTCTCTTAGGAAGACCTCCTGCCTAGGTGTCTTAATTAAGGTTTCTATTACTGCGATGAAACACCATGATCAAAAGCAAGTTAGGGAGAAAAGGGTTTATTTGGCTTACACTTCCATATTGTTCTTCATTATTAAACAAAGTCAGGACAGGAACTTATACAAGCAGGATCCTGGAGACAGGAGCTGATGCAGAGGCCATGGATGGGTGCTGCTTACTGGCTTTCTTCCCCTGGCTTCCTCAACCTACTTTGTTATAGAACCCAAGACCACAAACCCAGGGATGAAACTACCCACAATGGGCTGGGACCTCCCCCATTGACCACTTGTCCAAAAATTATCTTACAGCTGTATTCATGGAGGTACTTTCTCAACTGAGGCTTTTTCCTCTCTGATGATTCTAGTTTGTGTCAAGTTGACATAAAACCAGTCTGTACACTAGGGAATGCTGCTGCCCACAGTGGGCTGAGTGGCCCCACATAATAATTTAGTTAAATTAAGACAATTCCTGCAGACATGCCCATAGGCCAACCCAGTTTAGACAGTCTTTCATTGGTACTCTCCCTAAGTAATTCTAGATTGTGTCAAGTTGACACATAAAGCTGACTGTCACGATTGTCTTTATCTCACAGGACTATTGAAGGACTATAGCAATGTCTGGAAATGTTCTTGGTGGCTCCCGACACAGAGACATTTTGTTAAGACTGAAATCCATTCTTGTCTCACTCTACTGGCCTTGATTTGATAATTTTAGAAATGTTTCGATTCATCAGAGGACAACATAATGTCTGGTCATTGTTTCAGCAAGAATACCAACTATCTTGGGTCTCAGATGCTTATTCTGTACCTTCTACTGTGTTCTGACACCTCATGATCCTCCCAAGGACCCACACAGAAGGACACAAGCCCCGTCTTACAGATGGGGAAAGAGCAAGGCTCAGCAAGTGCGGGCATCTGCTCAAGTATCACAGAGGTAGTTTGTGGTAAAACTCGCGTTGAATTCTAGTTCACAGACCATAATCAGGGCTTACCAAACATAAATTGCCTAGAAAAGTACCCGGGGGATACTGAACCGAAAGTGACTCCCATATGAGTGCCTGATTAAGTGTGTATATGGAAAGCAAAGGACAATTTGGGATGTCATTTCTAAGAGAGCACCACCTTTTGCTTTGAGACAGGGTCTCTCACTAGCTTGGAGCTTGCCAATTAGTCTAGGTTGACTTGATGTCAAGCTTTAGGGATGCACCTGTCTTAGCCTCCCAGGTACTGGGATTACAAATGTATGACCACCACATCTGGGATCACAAATGTATCACCACCACATCTGGGATTACAAGTATATCATCACCACATCTGGAATTACAAATATATCACCACCACATCTGGGATTACAAGTGTATCACCACCACATCTGGGATCACAAATGTATGACCACCACATCTGGGATTACAAATGTATCACCACCACATCTGGGATTACAAGGGTATCACCACCACATCTGTCCCCACCCCACCCCCGTGGATTCCAAGACTCAGGTCCCCACGCTTACAAGGCAAGCACATTATGACCAAGCCATTTATCCATCCCCCAAAGGAATTATTTTTCCTCAAAATAAGTGTTTGAATGCCAAATGCTATGGAACACCAAGTCTCAATTCATTCCCTTTCTGCAATGGTCACATACGTTAGGTGGCATGTTCTAGAAGAAGAGACTATGATTTGCAAGACAGCTCAACAAAGTGCTTGCCATGCAAGCCTGTTGGCCTGCAATCAGTCCCTGGAACCATTTAAAAATGGAAGGGGAAGGCCAGCAAGATGCCCTAGTAGATAAAGGCCCTTGCCACAGATGAGCTAAGTTTACATATCAGGAGAGAACTGATCCCCACAAGTTGTCCTTTGACCTCCATGTACATGGCATGCTTCCCATACATAAACATACATATGCATGCACAGTAAATAAATAAAACACAATAAAAAATTTGAAGTGAAAGGAGAGGAACAATTCCATAACGTTTTCTGACATCCACGTGTGCCTTGACACACACAGCCACACATAATAAATTAAATTTTTAAAACCATGGCCCAGAAAGATTAAGTGATAGGTATCAAATGGCCAGTAGGTGGGAGGAGAGATGGGGAATTGGGTGGCAGGAAGTGGATCTTCTGAATTCAGGGTTCCCCAGATTCCAATCTCCAGAGTTTCTTGGTTGTGTGACCTTGGGCACATCACATGGCATCTCCCTTCCGTTTCAACCTTTCAGACATTTCCCTTGCTGAGGCTCAGTTTCCTCCATTGCTGAGATTAAGCCAGTTAACATAGATAGAAGGATTATCTCAATAAAACCCAAAGGGTTTAAACTGCTTTCTCCCTCCTGACTCTTCTCTGCCTTCTGACTTGGTTGTTTTCAAAGGGCCAGGCTATTTTGGGACATTCCACTGCTGCCCACTGCTGTCTACTGCTCAGTTTGGTTGCTGGAGATACATCAGAAGTCCTGATTTCCTAGAACCCTGGTGCCTGCTGTCCTCCAGGTACCAGACATTAGGCAGACCATCCTGCTCTCCCCCCTCACCCACCTCCCTCAGTCCCAGGTACTGTGAGTAGGAGAA
This sequence comes from Tokudaia tokunoshimensis, assembly GCA_036184795.1. Taxonomy (NCBI): domain Eukaryota; kingdom Metazoa; phylum Chordata; class Mammalia; order Rodentia; family Muridae; genus Tokudaia; species Tokudaia tokunoshimensis. The sequence continues at coordinate 74,249,750 of BTHU01000013.1, forward strand.
TACATCAGTTTCTAGCCCTGAGCATGGGAACTGCAGGATGAGAGGGAAGAAAGGGGCCAATCTCCAGACCTCAGGCCTGGGGGCCTGGATGAGCCATCAAGGGGTTAGGTAGGAGCTGACTGAGTTCTGCCTTCTTCATATCAATGAAACAGTGGCCTTACAAGCGTCACCTCCACCTGGAGGAAGGGACTTAGGCTGCCAAGACTAAAGAAGTCCCACTTGAAGAAGCAGACACACTAAGAAGGGGAGCTCAGGCTGGAGAGATGGCTCATGGAGAAAAAGAGCTTGCCTTGCAAGTATCTGGATTTGAGTTTAATGTGCAGAACTCACATTAAAAGAAGCCAAGTAGTGCATGCTTGTAATCCAATCACTGGGACGCGTGCGACATGCTCGTATACATATGCACACATATGCAAAACAAATGGACAGCTCTAGCTGGGTGTGGTGGTATGTGCTGTAAGAGACTGAAGGGGTTAATGTAGAACTATGGGTTCAAGGGCAGCCTGGGATACACAGAGAGCCTTGTCTCAAGAGTGGGATAAAGGGAATGTATTGGTAGATGGTAGACAGACAGGCATCCCCAGAGCAAGCTGAACGGCTAAACTGGAATTGGCAAGCTCCAAACTCAGCAAGAGATCCTGCCTCAGTAGATAAAATGGGAGAGACCAGGAAAGACAACTGGTATCAATGCCGGCTTCCAGACCTACCTGCATGTGTTTGTAATCCCAGGTAGTGGCAATTCCTGGAGCTCACTGACCAACCAGTTCACCCCAATTCATAAGCTCCAAAGTCAGTAAAAAGACCTTGCCTTAAGAAATAAGGGTGAGCCGGGTGATGGTGATGCACACCTTTAATCCAAGCTCTTGGGAGGCAGAGGCAGGTGGATCCCTGTGAGTTCCGGCCAGCCTGGTCTACAGATGAGGTTCCAGGATGACCAAGAATATGCAGAGAAACTCTGTCTTGGAAGAAAAAGAAAATAAAGGAAGGAAAGAAAGAAAGAAGGAAGAAGGTTGAGAGCTTGGGAAGTGGCTCAGTGGGTGCAAGCAATGTGAACCTGAATCAGGATCCCTTGAAGGCATGCGAAGTCCCAGTGTGGTAGCATGCACCTTCAATCCCAGTGCTCTGGTAGTGAGCTTGAAGGCAGAGACAGGAGAATCCCTGGAAGCTCATAGGCCTGGTGAACACTGCCGTGAATAACAAGGAACCCTGTCTCAAACAAGGTGGAAGATGAAGTCGGACACCCAAGGTTGTCTTCTTATCTTCAAGTGTGCATCCTAACACAGGTGGGCTCAAACATATACCACAACACACTCAAAAAAAAACCCCAAAGGCAGAGATTGAAGAACGTACACTGGACATATACATCCACGTACATGCATGCACAAACACACACATGAACATGTACATGCACACACATTTAAAAAGCAGAGTTGCTCTAGCTACTCTTTAGGGGAGGAGGGTGGGCCAAGCGCAGCTCATAAGTTGTGTACAAATCCACGTTGATGTGTATTTTAGAAAGTTCTAGAAAAAATGCAAACCACTGTGCTATTACTGAAATTATCTCTGGGAGAGGAATCAAATAAAAGGAAGAGGAATATTTTACTTCCCGTTTATATTCATCTATATGGTTTACATCTTTTTAAAAGTGTGTATTATGCCAACGGTTTTCAAAAGATGTTTTCCATTTGGAGAGAATAAAAGCATCGTGACAGCAGAGCTTCAAGTGAGGGACCCACACTAGAAATGAAGCAATCATCTTCCATGGAGCCCCACAGAATAGAAAGCTGTCCCCGCAGAGGGGACTGCACTGCCCGGGGGGCTCAGTGTGACAATGACCATGCTTTCATTTGGACTGGAAGGTCCTGGCAATTCCTAGAGTCACAGCCAGGGCCCTGTGCACTGTAATAATGTAGAGGGTGTTGTAATTCATCCAACCTTCCACACATAAGGCTCAAGGTAGGCAGCACCCCATCTTTTCAGAATATTGACACATCTCCCCTCTGGTCCCACTGGAAAATCACACTCCAGAATCAGGCATGGTGAGGCATGCCTGTCATCCCAGGACTCAGGAGGCTGGGGCAGGGTGTCTCGTGACAACCCACACTACAGAAGACCCTGTCCCCAAAATAAAATCAATAAGCTGGGTGTGGTGGTACATACCTGTAATCACAGAGCTTGGTGGATTCGTGAGTTCTAGGTCATCCTTCTCTACAAAACAAATTCCAGTCCAGCCTGGACCATGTGGGACTATACATACATACATACATACATACATACATACATACATACATACTACACAGCCACATAGAAATCCTTCTAAGATTTACCTCTTTTGGATCCCCCTTGATGCCTTCATTCAGCCATCCACCACCCCCCCCCATTTATCTACCCGTCCACCCACCTGTCTGTCCACCCATATACTCACCCCCGTCCATCCATCTATCCACTGGACAAGTGTTGGTGGAGTACTCATTAGTACCAGGCACCATTTTAAGTGGGAGAGACTGAGTTCGTTCCATAGTTGTCCCATTTTTAGGGACACAGGGTCTTACCTTGTGAAGCATATAGTCAACAAAGAACTCAGATAGCCTAACTAGTGATCATAGCCTTGTAATAAGCATTTTAGCTGCAAACTTCAGAGTCCTCTGAGCCCAACGGTAAGAATCCCTGTGCAGCAGTAGGATGCAGAACCTGAAAGTGTTGTACAAGCTGAGCCTTCATGGAGTGTGATAATTTGTATATGCTTGGGCCAGGGAGTGGCACTATTAAGAGGTGTGGCCTTGTTGGAGTAGGCATGTCACTGTGGGTGTGGGCTTTAATACCCTAGTCCTAGCTGCCTGGAAGCCAGTATTCTGCTAGCAGCCTTCAGATGAAGATGTAGAACTCTCAGCTCCTCTTGCGCCGTGCCTGCTGGGATGCTGCCATGCTCCTGCCTTGATGATAATGGACTGAACTTCTGTATCTATAAGCCAGCCCCAATTAAATGTTGTCCTTTCTAAGACTTGCCTTGGTCATGATGTCTGTTCACAGCAGTAAAATCCTAAGGCACGGAGTGAGTCATAACCCAGAGAAAAAGTTCCAGATAGAGGAAACAGTATACCTGCTGTGTGGGACAGCATAAAGGGCCAAAGTCCTGAAAACAGACTGATTACCAGGATTAGGAGTGAGCTAGCACCCACTCCCTGGACCCCATGAGACCGTCAACGTTGGCGTCATCTGCACGGTGCATTTACAGAAATACACCCTCATAGCGGCTTACTTTCCTGGGTGTATTTTACATGTGATCATGTATGTGCCCTTGCATATGTGTACATGTGCTTGTAGAGACCAGAGGCCAGCCTTTGGTGGTGCACTTCCTCATGAGTTCCCCACCTTGACTGACTTTTGAATCAGACACTCCCCCTGGCCTAGAACTTGCAGGCTCGCCACCAAATCTCATAGTTATGCCCATTGCTGCCAACCAGTGCTGGGATTACGACCACACAGGGGTTTGGGGAATTGAACTCAGGTCCTCCAGCCTGCACAGGAAGTGCTTTGCCAGCTGTGCACGCTCCTTACCTCTGTGAGTTGTCTTTTGAAGGTCTCAGCTCCCTGCTTTATTAGCATCCCCTGCAGGATTTAGGCTCTGACAGCACATGAACTTTGCTAACAGCACTTGCTCTTAGCCCCCTGAGCGTCCGTCTGCACAACTGTGCAGTGGGGCTGATGTCAATAGAATCACCTGGGAAATGGACTTCTGAGAACGGCTTTGGGAGTTTTCCTGTTCGGGTTAACTCATATGGGAAGACCCATCTTAATTTTGTGGAACTGTTCCCAGGACGGAGGATCCTGGACTGTATGTAATAGAAAGGGGGAGCTGGGCACTAGCCTGCATGCATCCATTGTGCTCTGCTTACAGATGTGACATTACCAGATGCTTCAGTCTCCTAGTAGACTTCCCACTACTCCTCTTCCTTACTGTGAGGCAGACTGAACCTTTCTCCCTTGAGGTGCTTTTATCAGAGTATTTTATCACAGCCAACAGGAAGAGAAACTAAGACAGTGTTTAACCCAGCTGGCCTCTAATTCAGGATCCTCCTGCCTCAACCCCCTCCCCGAAAGTGCTAGGATTACATGTATGTGCCTGGAGACACTTTAGCCCGATTTATTTCAAATATTAAAAGGAAGAGGATAAAGTACTGGCAGCCGTAATCCAAAGCATTGAGGAGATGTAGCCAGGAGGATCAGGAGTTCAAGATCATCCTCAACAACTTCTTGAGTTCAAGGCCAGTTGGGATATCAGAGAGCTTGTATCAAAACAAACAAACAAACAAACAACAATAAAAGAGATGGAGAAATACTGTCTGTGGTAGTGTGTTCCTACTGTCCCAACAGAAAGGATGCTGAGGCAGGGGAATCTCAAGTTTGGGGCATGTCTGGGCTATATAGGAAGTCCCTGAGCTAAATACAATGACACGTGTTTATGAAAATGTCATAATGAGACACATTACTTTGTATGCTACATAAATTAATGAAATTAATTATTCGTTGAATGAAAAGAGAAACAAATTAAGAATTACTAATATACCTAAAACAGGACCAGAGCTCTGCCTGCCAAGAATTAAAGGGCACAGGCTTATCTGTGACTCATAAAGAACACACTCTCATGCCTAACACTGAGAAAATAACAAATTAACCCTCTTTTATATTTGTTCCGATGGAAAGGAGACCTGCTTCCAAACTTGGTTAGACAGCTAGGTTATAGATACCAACTTGAATGTGAATTCCCCAGAAGAATATAAATACAGAAGCTGGAAAAATTTTAAAGTATAGACTGATAATGGTCTACATAAATTATTCATACATCAAATACATACTTTGATATGTGTGCTCAAAAAATGTCTAACCAATAGGAATACATGACTAGAGGCATTTAAAGGAACAAGTCCTTGCAATGTGGCTTCTATGGTGTTATAATCACTAGGTGTGGGGAGTGGGGGTGGGGGTTTTTGTCTTGGAGACTAAAAAGAGTTATCTGCTCAAAGACAGGAGAAAGAAGAAGCAAAAGACACACGCTCTATCCAAGTCTTCCAGGCCAGGTGTGTCTCTCCGGAACTCAGGCAATCCTGCAGATGAACGTTCCCACTGGCAACGACACTCAGAACAGAGAAGAACCTGCCTGCCTGGTGAGCAGAGCCAGCCAGCACCCTGTCAGCTAAGCTCCGGACACTCCCTCCTCACCACCACCAAGGGAGAAAGGAGAGCTGTTGTGGAAGGTCCCTTGTGGAGACACATGGTTCTGAACTGAGCATTTGGAACTAGTGTCCGAAGCCCCTGCCAGGTCATCAGCTTGGCCCCAAGGCCAGAATGCATGGCCCAATAGTAAGGCCTGAAGCTCGGAGGACTTTGCATCTGGAGGTCCCTGGAGGAGGAGGCCTGGGTAAGAAGGCACACAAGGGTCTTCTTGTCTGACACTTCTTACATTAGAGGCCTAGGGAACAAGAGGCAGATGTTCCCCCTCTGTAGACACTGGACAGTAGCCTGGAGGTCTGAGTTCAAATCTCAACTACACTTCTTTGTGTGTGAATGTATGTGTGCACACACACTCTAGTGTTTGGCTTTGTAGGTTCATGGGTGCACAAGCACATTGTACATGTGTGTGTGTAGAGGCCAGGGATGAGCCTCAGCTGCCATTTCTAGGGTGCTTTATTAGATAACATCTCTCATTGACCTGCTGGACTGGCTGGCCATTGAGTCCCAGGAATCTTCTTGTCCTCCTCTCCCCAGCACAGGGATTATCGTTGTGATCCACACCATGCCTGGATTTATTTTATGCAAGTTCTGGGAACTCAGATCCTCTCACTTATAGGGCAAGCAGTTTACCAAGTGAGCTATTCTTTCCATTCCCAGATGCAACTCTAAAAGTGTGGGGACTTGGGGCAGGTCATGAATTTCTCTAAGCCTGATTTTTCCCTCTTTTAAGCAGACAAAATTGTCCCTTGTGTGTTTACTGGCTATGACTGTATGATACTCCTAGCCCAGGAATACAATTAGGAAAGAAGCTAGGGCAATTCTTAATAGATTACAAGGATGAATGATTGGGATGAAGGTCTTCTTGTATCCCTCAAACACTCCAAATCTGATGGCTTCATAAAGGTGACTAGAGTGGAGACCTGGCCTCCCATCCAGACCTATCATCCTCTCAGAGAGTTCCCACAAATATGGTCCTTATCTGGCCAGGAGAAGCCAGCCTGGGACCTAGGAGTGGCAGACAGAGGCTTCTTCGGGCCAGCTTCTGCTGGGTGAACCTCTCAAACCTCCCTCATCAATCCATCATCCTCTTAGTAACTGACGCCTCTGCCAGAGTCTCTCAGCAGCCCCAGGATTAGACTTACAAGAAGCCCAGTTACGAGGGGGAATACAGATGGACGAATCTCAGCTTCAAATTTGTCTAAGTACTGTGAACAGTCAGGCCTGGGCAAGACAGCTCCCCTGCCCTTCTGACAAAGGGGAAGGGGTGGGAGTTTTGTTAGAAGTACAAATTGCTTCTTAATGCAGAGACTAAAGCTGGGTTGTGGCACCTCCTTAGCAATTCCTGCCGGCTCTCAAGAAGGCCACTGCTGCATGTCAATTTTAATTTTTGAAATTTAAACCGAGGGCTTTGTGTCTAAGCTCCATCTCATCAGAGGAAGGGGAGGAATAAGTCAAAAAGGATTAGGGGCCCGATGGGGATTGCAGATCCATAGCAATTAGACTTCATTTGGGTTGCAGGCATTGGGTTTTAATCGCATTTCAGGATGATACAATCAACAAGGCATCCGAAAGTTATCCCCCATCTTGTAACCATAGACTCTTCCTGGGTGCACGAGGGCTCAGCCAGGTTTGGGATTCACTGTAAGAAGGGGGTAGCATGGTGTAGGAAATTAGGGCTTTGTTTGTGTAAGTAACTGGGAAATGATAGTTTGATAGTATTTCTTTTCCTCCAGCTCTCTTCGTGCACTTTATTCTTGGATTCAATGCAGGTATAATCATTGCTTATATTCAAATGAACAACTAGAAAACATTATTCAAATAAAACAAGAGGACAGAGGGATGGTGGCAGACAGGACTCAAGATGGGTGGGCGGGGGGTGGGGGGGAGAGGGCACATAACTGTCTCCTAAAAGGGAAGAACAGCTTTCAACAACCTCTCACACAATGCCATTACATTTCACACACAACATTGGCATAAATGCACGCATGAGTGCGACATCAATTGAGTGAGAACGATTATATCTACACTAGCGATTTTCAAGTGTACGGTTTTTACCTAGACACACACACTCCAAGGTTACCTCTGTGTAGACGCACACACATACACATGCACAAAGACACACACAATAAATCAGCAAATGTTAAAAAAAATAGTGTGTGTGCGCGTGCGCATGCACGCCACGGTTAAGATGTGGAGGTCAGAGGACAACCTATAAGACTTGGTTCTCTCCTTCCACCTTGTGGGCTCTGGGCATTGACCTTGGGTCCTTAGGCTTGGTGGCAAGTGCCTTAACGTACTGAGCCATCTCATAGTCTCACAAACACATTTGCTTTCAAACAATCAAAATGGGCTCAGTATAGCCAGGTAATGTGATGACACGTACCTATCCCAGGACTCAGCAAGCTGAGACAGGAGAATGGCCAATTCTAGACCAGCCTGAGCTACCCAGAGAGAATCTGTCTCCAAAAATTTTTTCACTTAATTTAAAGCTGAGAAGTTAAAGAGTTCAGGTTGCTGCTGGCTGTTTTACTATGTGCTGGAAAACTGGATGTCCTTAAAAATAAAACAAGCAGAAAGGTAAGAAGAAAAACAGATATCAAAGCCTTATGGAACATTTTCCTGACTTAGGTGTATAGAAGACTGAAGGCGAGAGAGACAAGGCAAACAGGTTCCCCACTACTCTATTGCTTCTCTCAAGGAAGGACAACCCTCTCCACGTCCCCCAGCTGAACTAGGAGAGATGGAAAGATGCACAGAACTACCTCAGTTTACCATCTCCTTAGAGAGCCAAGGACCTAGCTGGGTTGCCCTGAGTATGCTGTTGGCTTTTGGGGGAATGGACCGATTCTGCCCAGGATGGGACTTCTTTCTGGCCTTCTCTTTTAGAGCTCTCAAACTCACATTGTCCCCACTGGCAAGTATCTCATAAATGTCTTCCGCTTCTCAGACTTTGCCTTCTGACCTCCTCTCCCAGGTCCAGAGGGACCAAGCTGCCCAGGCTGTGTACCTACCTCTCTCTCACCTTCCTCTAACTCAGTCTCTTCCCTCCCACCCACTCAACTGCTGGCTGTGGTGCAAAGGAGGATGCTGGCCTGATGGCCCCAGAGCTCACACACACACACACACACACACACACACACACACACACACACACAAACACTTTTCAGCCAATCCCAGGTGACAGGGACCATGCACTGGCTGGAGAGAGGGCATTGGCTGGGCTGTAGGACCAGGGAGGAATGTCTGGAGTCCAGGTAAAGGGACTCTATTAACAAAGAGAACAGGAGTCAGAGCTCTAAAAACATAATTTAATGCATGGCAGACGGAAGATGGAGAGTGTGTGTGGCAAGGTGAACTTTCTGTTTGTTGGAATTCTGCTAGGGGTGGATTTTTGGCTGATGGACAGGAAAAACTGCACAGGCATTTCGGGTCACAAAAAGGGAGGTCCCAGAGTAGCGTTCACCTGGGTCTTTCTTCCTGGTGAGTCTTGCAGCCCTTCACCGGGGTACACTGAAAGGACGAGGCCCGCTGGGAGACCTCGGACCTCAGGCTCCCTAGGGCTGCCTGTCCAGTCCAATCAGCTTTTCAAGTCTGGGCTGCCCCACAACTAACCCCGCCAGAGCTGGGATTCTCGCCCAGCTCCCCACTTGAATGTTCCCTCTCCCTCCCCAGGATGGGCACCGGGACCAGGGACACAGCCTCCTCGCAGCATAGTGAATCAGAGACACACTAAGGCCTGAGGCAGGACAAGTAGGAGGAGCAGGGATGTGTCTTTTCCAACGGAGATGTCAGGAAGTGTCATGAAGCCGCAGAATGACATTCACCAAAGAGCCGCTGGCGCGTGCCCAATGGGAACGGAGTGGCCTGAAGCCACCTGGCCTCGCGCCCTCTAGGCCCCTAATCCGGGTACAGGAGAAAGCCCGAGAACGTGCTGTACTTGTTGTTGTTGCCGCCATGAGCCTTCCCGCCGTCCAACTTCACATAGACTTCATCGCCTGAATCCAGGTGCAGTACCACGCTGTTGCTGGCGTAGTCATAATTCTGGTCCGCGTCCTGGGCTATGGCGCTGGCTCGCACCTGCGGGACGAACCAAAAGAGTGGGTGGGACCCTTCACGTCTTCCGGCGTCTAAGCCTGACACATGCCCAGTATGTAAAGGTCCCAGGGGTCAAGGCCAAGATAAATAAACTAGAGGGAAAGGAGTGACCCACGCACAATCACAGTGGTAAAGAAAACTGCGTTATTCTAGAAGCCCAGCCACTTCAGGCCAGGACTCAATCTACTGAGGACTGGGAACCTAGTTTAGGAGTCAGGGTCACTATGCACCGGGGTCCAGTCTCAGGCGCTCAGTATTTGGGCAAGGACAGCCTAGTGCGTAGGAAAGCGGAATGAGATATGTGTTCCAGTGCCCATCCCATCCAGGAGTTTGCTGGGGCGCTGGAGGGTGGCAGGAAACAGTATATAGCTCCCGGGGATTCCGGGTGCCTGCAATGGTCTGCGGACTCTGTTGGACCGGGAAAGGTAGGGAGGGCTATGTGGGAGAAAGTCACTGACCTGCCCGTTCTTGCAGAGATCCGCCCACATGCTGGTTCCGTCGCCGCCACGCATGAGGATGTGGTACGTGAAGAAGTAGATGCCTCGCACCTGGCAGCTGAACTTGCCGGTAGTGGGGTCGTAGTGATTGCCAAGATTGGTGACCACGTCGTCGAACTTGAGCACCTCGTAGCCTTCGTGGGGGCTCTTGAGTCCCACGTAGAAGGCGATCTTAGGACCGCTGAAGGCGGCGCTCAGCGCACTGGTCACTTCTCCCTCCGTGTCGCCACCGCCCCCGGTTCCGCCGCCCGCCACTCCAACGCCACCGGCCGCGCTGGTTGTCAACTGCAGTCCGGGTAGCCCTGGCCTCCCCGAGTCTCCCTTCTCTCCCGGGGGACCCCTGGGCCCAGGAGGCCCTGGCTCTCCAGGAGGACCCCGAGGCCCCGGCTTGCCTGGTCGCCCCGGATCACCCTTTGGTCCCTGGATAAACGGAGGCGGAGGGTTGGCGCTGAGGTCCTGCATAACTTCCAGGGCAGCGGTACTGGGTCCGGGCGGTGGAGCCTTGGCGCCCGCGGGTCCTCCTGCGGGAGCGACGCTATATGGGTCACAGATCATGCGGCAGGTGCCCAGCATCTCGTAGTGAGCCGCTCCGGGGGGCGCCGCCTGCAGCAGCAGAGGCACCGCGATCAGCAGCCCTAGGGCCATGGCCAGGAGCACGCCGACGGCCGCCAAGCAGGCGCGCCGCCGCCGCTGCCACAGCCGGGAGGCGACCGCCACCAGCTCCTCCTTGCCGCCTGGGGAGGTAATGGTGGAGCGGCGCGGGTGGCCCCGCTCTATGCGTTCGGACGCCAACTCCGCAGGTCCCCGCCGCGTCCCCGACGTGGAGACCCCTGTCTTAGCCACCCAACTATTTCAACAAGAGGTATCCGGACCTGGGCTCCGGAGGCCACCGCTCTGGAACCGATATGGAGAGTCGAAGAGCCCGACACGCATGGCGAGGGGCTCACAGGACGAGCCCGGCGCCCCGGCGGGTACCGGGTAGTGGCGGCTGGGGAATGCTGGGTCCCAGTGCGGCGTCCGGTGTTGGCTCAGCGGCGCTGACTCCTGCTCTGCTGGGCTTGGCGGGGCTTGGTGGGGCTTGGCAGGGTTCGGCGGGACGCGGGATCGGCTATGCCGCACGCTCTGCTCTGCTCTCCCGCTACTAGCTGGCTCCCGGGGCGGAGGGGGTACCCAGCTACCCTGACGTAAGATCAGGACTGAGCGGCGGAGGCGGCGAGGCAGCAGCGTGCGCTGCCATCACTCGGGAGACGGCGCCCTCCTGTCATCAGCTCCCAACCCGCAGCGTCCTCCGGAGATGTGCCTGCTGGCGGCGCCCAGGAGCCACAAGTGGGAGCAACGGGCCGCAGCCCCTAGCTGGGGCTCCACAGACACACCCACCCTTGCCCACGCGCGCAGTCAGTGGGTGCACACTGTACCCCACACAGGGCCACGATGTGGTGCCTGCAAGATCTTAGCGGGGATCACCAAATTCATTCTCTATCTAGATGAGCCCAGATCTCAACCCAAGTCCAGGAAAGTCTAAGCCTCCAGTTCTGTGGGAAGGAAGGACCTTCTAGAAGCCTCGAGAGTGACCAGAATCAAATCAGTCTTGCTCCTGGTGACACTTCACAAATTTAGGACGCCAAATTGTGAAACAGGCGACTCCAAGAAACCTCCATCAACTTTTGGAAGAACTCTCTAAAAATACATTACATTTATATATTTATTGTGTGGAGATCAGAGAATTAGGTTCTATCTGTCCTCTGTGTAGGTTGATCCAACTATCAAACTCCGACCGTCGGGTTTGGCAAAAGCGCCTTTACCTGCTGAGCACAGGGTGCAGAATCTATTAGCTGCAGACATTCCCTCACGAATCATTGGCTATTCTTTGTCTCTGTATAAAATCCACTCAAAAACAAAAGCACTCAAACCTGTAGTAGTCTTTCCTTTTTTGAAACGGGAAGCGGGGCGGCAGAGGGGTCTTTTCATACTACAGAAAGTAACCAACTTCCAAGTAGAGGGGTAAGGAGAGGAGGGCACACCTAGATCTTATTCAGAAGGTTGAATCGTCTTATATGTCAAGTCAGCTCTTGAAATTCGAACACGTTTAGTAACTGTTGATGAACAATTTTCAAAATAAAAAAAAAGGAATGCAGGGCAGTGGTGGTCCATGCCTTTAATCCCAGCACTCAGGAGGCAGAGGCAGGTAGATCTCTGAGTGCAAGGCCAGCCTGGTGTGCAGAGTGAGTTCCAGGATAACCCGGGCTACATAGAGAATCCCTGTCTCAAGGAAAGAGAGAGAGAGAGAGAGAGAGAGACAGAGACAGAGACAGAGACAGAGACACACAGAGAGAGACAGAGACAGAGAGACAGAGAGAGAGAGAAGAAAGGAAGACAAAACAAAACCTCTAACTAAATTAATTGAGAAACTAAGTGTGAATAGAAATAATAATTAAAGTAAGGCCTTTGGGCAAACAAGATGTCAGTAGTGGTGCTAAATCCTGTTTCTTTTAAAGGTTTTTTTAAATTAATTTTTAAAAATTTTTATGTGCCTTTTTATTTTGCCTGCATGTATGATGGTGTCATATTCCCTAGAACTGGAGTTGTGGACAGTTGTGAGCTGCTATGTGGGTGCTGAGAATTGAACCTGGATCCTCTAGGAAGAGAAGCCAGTACTTTTAACCCTAGTCCTCTCCCCAGTCCCAAACTCTAGTTTCTTAAAGGCAGACTCTGACTCCACCTCTTCCTCCTCTTCCCCCCTTCCTCCTCCTCCCCTTCCTCCTCCTCCCCCTTCCTCCTCCTCCCCTTCCTCCTCCTCCTCCCCTTTCTCCTCCTCCTCCCCTTCCTCCTCCTCCTCTTTCTCCTCCTCCTCCCCTTCCTCCTCCTCCCCTTTCTCCTTCTCCCCTTCCTCCCCCTCATTGTCTCGATCTCTTCCTCCTTCTGGTTGTTACTCATTTTCTTCTTTAAACTTAGTTTCTTTTGTAAAATATCACACAAAGTATTATATGTCATTACAGCATTTTTAAACAATGTGTGTTTTAGTAAATTCTCCTCCCTTATCTTTACCATTCACAATGAAGGCACAGGGAGCCCTGCCCCAGGCTGGTGTGTGAGGTCATCTCCTGGAATACCCTGGCTCCTTCTCCCTGCGTCCAAATGCATTTGCACTCCTCCTCTGAGCTTTAGCCTTTAACCTGCTGGGGTACAGATTAAAAGAGAATCGTCTATGTCCCTCTACTGCTGCAAAAGAGGAAACAGAGCCACACCCTCCCCACCCCTGCTCCCCAGGGAGCTGGGAAGCCACCTGTGTCACAGGGGAAGAGCTCCTGGTCTGGGTGTGCTGGATGCCCTGGTGCCACCCATGCGCAGCACAGGTGAATGACCCACATCTCTGGCTTCTGGGCCACTTTCTGGGGCTCTAAAGAGAGTGCTTGTTTATGAGATGCCATGCTCAGTTGAGTCTCTGTTAACCCATTTTGTCACTGTGGTTGATTCTGCTCCCACTTCTGGTCACTTGCAGCTTGTCCCACCACAGCACAGGTCTCTGCAATATTCCTGCTAAGAACATCTCTGTAGTTCTCTTTCCTTCATTTGCAGATACAGCCCTGTGCATTCATGCCTTTTCTCCTCTAATACAGAGGGGAAAATAAAGGCTCTGAAGGTGTGAGGATCTTGCACAGGGTCTACCCTGGCTTTCTGGGTTTTCAAATCTCCCCTATCTTCCCAGAGAGACCCTAGAATGTGTAATTGTAGGAGGCCCAGTGTCGGGTCCCAGTACTGTTCCTGCAACCTATGTGACCTTGAGTAAAGTGTTAGCCACCGAGTAGGACGGGACAAGAACCTGCCTCAGCGCTCCTGGGAGAATTAAATGGGTGCATTCATGGAAAGGCTGGTGGAAGCTCAGCTAATATCACCACCTACAGACAGATGCTCTCCTCTCTGCTGTTGCAGGTGTGGCAACTGGGGTGATATTCGTGGGCAACAAGCAGGGTGGTGTAGAAGGGCTTATGGTTAACGAAAAAGACTCGAACATCATAATCACACTGTTACCTCTTCCAAAGCAGAGAATGTGGGCTCTGCTACCCTGCCCACCCCACCCCTCCCCTCCTGCCACAGACTTAACGCAAAGTAGCCCTTTCAAGGTTTAGAGAGTGCAGTCGTCCTTCACTCGAGTGTCCACTAGGTGGCGAGTTGAGCAGTAGCAAAGCTAGCAGGCAAAGAAGGAGACCTGCCATACTCCACCTTCTCTCCCATTGCAGGGCCTGGCAGTGTGGTACAGTAGTTAGTGTCTGGCCAGCTCCTCCTCACAGTGACTCTTCTTCCTCTAAGGGGTCTGTATTATGCTCAGCGACTGTCTTCTCATGAATATTAATTATAAGCTCCATTAAAATATTTAGCCACAATTTTAAATTGCAAGGCCTAGTTTGGACTCAGATCTAGAGTCTGGGATTTTAACTCAGTTAATGGAGTCAAAGAGGAAGAGAAATCCCTGGGTCTCATCCTCGGAACCACACTAACCCAGCATGAAATTCCAGACGTCAAAGTGGAGGTAGGAGATGAGGTAGATTAAAGGAGAATGGTCTATTTCCCTGTCTACTGCAGCAAGATGAATAAAAGAGGGAAGGGAGCACCCTCCACCATGTGCTGGAAAGACCTCTGCATGAGAGGGGAAGAGCCCCTGGTCGAGGGGGCTGGAAGCCCTGGCGTCATCCATCCCCAGCACAGGTGAGGGAACCCACACCTCTGATATGCATAGAAGTGTCTTAGGGAGGTAGATGCAGATTGTGTTGTAGGGAAAGGGAAGGAAGGAAGGAAGGAAGGAAGGAATTGAGGGAGGGAGAGAGGCAAGAGAAGGGAAAGGAAAGAAGAAAAGAAAAGGAGAGAAAGAAGAAAGAAAAGGGAACTGGAAGAAGCTGAGGAGGAGGGCGACCCCGTAAGAAGACCAGCAGTCTCAACTAGCCTGGACCCCTGAGATCTCTCGGACACTAAGGCACCATCAAGGCAGCATACACCAGCTGGTAGGAGGCCCCAGACAGCAGAGGACTGCCTGGTCTGGACTCAGTCAGAGAAGATGCACGTAACCCTCGACAGACTTGAGGACCCAGGGAGTGGGGAGGTTTGGTGGGGTGGGGTTGAGGGGGGTGGGGACATCCTCTTAGAGGGGGGAGGTATGGGATGAGGAGCAGTGGGGAGGTGAACTGGGGAGATATCGGCTGGACTGTAAAGGAAGATTAATAATAATAGTAATTATAGCACTAATAATTAACAGGAAAAAAGAGAAAAGAAGTAAGAGACTGTGGTGGGGGTGAGAGCAAAGAAAGGGAGGAGAGGAAGAAAAGTAGTGACAGCATTCAGGACTATTGAGGGGGACTTTGGAAGGTGGGGCTAGGTGAATTTAGGTTGTTGGGGATGTGCCCTTGAAGGGAACTGGAGAACCTGAGGCTTTCTCTCTCTCCTTTGAACTGGGCTGTGGGTGAGTGGATTGTTAATACTCCAGCCTACCTGGTGAGGTCCAGGCCAGTGAGAGATTCTGTCTCATAAAACAAGGTAATATACCCAAGGATGGTATAGTTCCTGGTAGTTCCTACACACATACACACACACACACACACACACACACACACACACACACACACACACACGCTCACTCACAACACTGGAAAGCACTGGTTTTATACCTAGTGTAGCAAGGAGCAACCTGCATTCCTCGAGTCACCTCAAGGTATGGTGGATGGATAATGGGAAGAATAAGAAGTAAAGAGACTACCTCATAACCTGGTAAGAGGCAACGGGACTCGGTGTGTGACTGCAGAGCAGAGGTAGATGGTCAGGTGTATGTGAGCACAGAAGGCTGGGCCTTGCTGATAGAATCTAGACAGAAGTCAAAGGAGGAGGTGGAAGAGCTTAGCCAAGGTTGACTCCAACCTTTGCGCATGATTGTCTGGCTGAACAAACACAAGAAAGGACCCATTTGGAGAAGAGTCATCTTCAGGGGCCATATGCATGGCCCAGGGTAACCATGGGGTATCAAACCTCTGAAGGGAGACCTCACACCAGCAGTGGACAGGAATTGGGGTTCAGAGGTGATGCAGCAGTACAGACAGATAGCGGTGTCTTTGGGATACAGGGGATGTTTAGCCTTGGGAGTGGAGAGCGGGGGGAGAGGAACAGGAAAGAAGAAAGGAGGAAAGAAAGACAAGAGGAAGCCTTGGCTTGGGATGAACAACCCATCACCCCCAGCCAAGAAGAAGACAGGCAGGGGAGGGGAGGGAACTTCTGCGAAAACCTAAAATGGGGCTGGGGAGGGCAGCAAAGGGGAGGGGAGGAAAGGGAAGAATTGTTGGGAGGGAGAAAGAAGAGAGAGGAAAGGAGAAGAAGCAAATGAAGAAGAGAGGGCAGAAGGAAGAACAGGAATACAGAAGGGAAGGAAGGAGGCAGGATGGAAATGGGAGGAAGGAAAGAGGAGAGAGGGAGGACGTGAAGGGAAGAAGAAAAGGAGTAAGGAAAGAGGGAAAAGAAGACAGGAAAAAAGAAGGCAAGGAAAGAAAGAAAACATGAGGGAGAAAGAGGGAAGAAAGGAGGGAGGGGCAGGGGAGGGTAAATGAAAGCCCAGACTGGTCATAATATTGTTCAGTCAAGAGAACAATGAAGAGCCTGTGCTGGGTGTGGGGAGGACAGCAGGCCTTGGGTTTTAAGGTTTTGTTTTGTGTTTTGTCGTGTCTGTCTGTCTGTCTCTTTGTGTGTGTCTCTGTGTCTGTTTCTCTCTGTGTCTCTACATGTGTGCATGTGCGCGTGCGTGTGTGCGTGCGTGCATGCGTGCGTGCATGCGTGTGTGTGTGTGTGTGTGTGTGTGTGTGTGTTTGTGTGTGTGTGTGTGTGTGTCTCGGGTGTGCTTAAACATTTGTATGGGCTGGGGAGATGGTTCAGTCAGTAAGGCACTTGCTGCCTAGGCATGAGTACCTGACTTTGATCCCCAAGAGCTATGCACACATGCTCAGTGTGGTGGACTGTGCTGATGTGCTGACAGTCCTAGTTCTAAGGAAATGGGGCTGGCAGGATTCCTCGGGGTTCACTGGCCAGCCAGCCAAGCTCCAAGCCAATGAGAGACCCTGTCTCGAAGAAAGTGAATGGGGTTCCTGAAGGTGACACCTGAGATTGTCCTCTTGCGTACACACACACACACACACACACACACACACACACACACACACGTGCCTATATACACACATGCATACATGCACCTGCATATATCTGCTGCTCTTGCTGAATAGCTTCTACTGTTTGGAGAAGCAAGCCTGACACAGAGCACGCGGACAGGCCTGTTACACAGATATAAATGGTGCAAAACAGAACGAGGCTGCCCACAGCTAATCGGGAGGGAGCTTGTCTCAGGATACACTGAGAGGGTAAAGCTAGGAGAGGTTGGACTTTGAAGATGGGAAAGGTCTGTCTGATCAAGTGGTATGTGGGGCCCAGGAAAGAAGAGGTCTACACAGAACAGAAGGTATGCACCGTAGAGCGATGGCATGCAGGACTGGTGTGATGTCACACAGTGTGTTCCTGGTTTGGTCTACCTGCTCACTCATGCATATCAATTCTTTTCATACGTGTGTGTGTGTGTGTGTGTGTGTGTGTGTGCGTGTGTGTGTATGTATGTGTGTGTACGTATGTATGTATGTATGTATGTATGTGTGTGGTGCATATTTGCATGGTGTCTGTAAGTATGTTCAAATGTATTTGAGCACACTTAGGGTGTGGTAGTGCATGCTCATGTACATATGTGTGGAGGTTCGGTGGTGATGCTGGGTGTCTTTCCTCAGTCATTCTCCATTCTATGTACACAGCAGACTCTCTCATTGGACCTGAGCTCAGTAGTGCAGTCAGTCTAGCCAGTCAGCTGGCCTCCAAATCCCATGTCTCTGCCTCCCAAATGCTGGGGGCCTGAACACTGGTTCCCACACTTGAGGGCAAGCACTTTATCCACTGAGCCATCACCCCAGCACCTCTCCCGGATTCTTCTTGCTCTCCAGCAGCTGCTCGTCGTCATTGCTCCTCACCTGGGACTATGTGAAGGCACCACAGAGGCCAGCCTCATGCCCACCTGTGTTAGACAGGACCAGTCAGGCTTCTCAGCTCACTGACTGATGGAGCCTTGCATGGTCTTCTGTCTCACAAGGAATCATGCCTTGTGCTCCCTCAGTCTTTCCAGCCTCTTCCCTCCCTGGTACCACAGGGCATATTGAGGAAGGTGATGATATCATCTTCTGGGTGAAGGGCACTTGTCTAGGATGCAGGGGATTTGGGAATCATGGCCTGTTTGGTTTTGTTCAGGAAGGTGCTGTGCTCCACAATGGATGGCCAAGATAGCATCCATTTTCCAGTCCTAGCTCTGGAGACCAAAATGAGGGGGGTACTGGGGTGCCCCAGTCTCCATTCTCATCCCTTGAAGATGGTCACAGCCTTACTCCAAGTCCAGTGAGGAGGTGCCTGCCAAGCCTATTAGTCAGATCACACTAACACATTTGAGTCAAGAGGGTCAGTCAGTCAGTCCCAGAAAGCCCTCACCTGGCCTCTCAGAGGCAGTGACTACAGCCCTAATTATCTCTCCTGCTGGGGACTCACAGAGTAGAGGATCTGATTTCATCCCTGGATCTGCTCCCTCTTGGGGCAATGTGCCCCCTAATCCTCCCACCTGCAAACCAGTTTTTGGAAGCGAGGGTGATTTACGCAGGTACTCTGCACTGGGCCAGTCCCATGCCTGTCCGTGCTGCATAGAGGACCCATTGAGCTTCTCAGCTCACTGCCTGGTGGAGCTTTGCATGGTCTTCTGTCACTTGCCCCAGCATGAAGTGACTCTTCCATGCCCACCATTTATGAGACAGAAAGGACTGCAGTCAGAAATGTCTGTCCCTCCCCAGTGGAGCCAATGAGCTGGTGGCCTGCCCACCTCCTCTTCTGCTGTCCTGGTATTGTCACTTCATGAATAGCTTGCCTCTGCCAAGCCACCTATGTCCCAGGGCTATGTGACACATGTGACCAGTGGCAGTCATCAGGTGACATTTGCATCATCCTGCCTCCGGTGAGGAAATTCTTCCTCTCGATGAGGTATTCTTTAGGGAGAAAGCCTGTCTTTGAGGATCTTGGTTCCCCAATAGAGCTGGATTTGGGGACCCAGAGACAAAAGAGTTGGGGTGTTTTCCCCCCTGGGCATCACAGTAAGCCTCTCACAGCCCCAGAGGCCACCGGAAGGTCTGACTGTTTGCTCTTGACAGCTTCATTAAAAACTTTTGTATCCTCACCAAACACCCATGGATTGCTGGGGAGGCAGACTTTGATCCAAACCAATAAAGACCATACGGGTATCCCTTAGAGGAAGTCTTAGCCCTGTGTTGATGCAGAGACAGAACTTGGCAATAGATCCAGGCTCATTTCTTATATTAGATACTTTTTCCATTTTTTGCTAAATCAAAATACCTGCAACCTAAGGGAGGACAGGTTTACTTTAGCTCATGGTTTGAGGGTATCGTCGATGATGGCCGGAAGTCACGGCAGCAGGAGCGTGAGGCAGCTGGTCACATGACATCCACATTCAGGAAGCAGAGAGAGATGGAGGTTGGAGCTCAGCTCCCTTTCTCTTTTATATGCATGGACCACAGTCCATGGAAGGGGGCTGTACTCATCTAGAGTGGTCTTCTTTCTTCAGTTAAACTAATCTAGGAAGTCTCTCGCAGACACGGTCAGAGGTTTATCTCCCAGGTGATTCTAGAGTCTAGACCGGCAAGCTGACAATTGATATTAGCAGTCACATCTTCTCATTGAATCAAATAACCCTGGAGATACACTGTGGGCAGGGTAAGGAGTTCAAGCAATGTGGTGCCACTATGTTAACGAATGTCAGTCATGTCTGTACTCTCCTGGAGGGCACAGATATAAATCCACAGTGAGTCCAGGCAAGCATCTCCACACCACACTATACACAAAACACCCTCTGATTCAACTCTTCTTTTTTTTAAAAAATATATATATATATATATTATATATAAGTACACTGTAGCTGTCTTCAGACACTCCAGAAGGGGGAGTCAGATCGGATGGATGTGGCTGCTGGGATTTGAACTCAGGACCTTCAGTGCTCTTAACTGCTGAGCCATCTCTCCAGCCCTGATCCATTTCTTCTGTGAGCCAAGCACAGGCGCTTCTTTCCCCAGGTGCGCCCACTGTCCTGCCGCTGTCCATGGTGCTAAGAGCTGTAGGCAGTCAGTCTTCCTTCTGCAGGACAGAATCCAGGTTCTCAGATCCAAGAATTATTTCATGTTGCCTGACTTGGAGATGAATCCAGAGCTTTGTGAAAACGACAGACATTCCAGGCCTTCCGCCACCGAGCAGGCTGGCCCGAGGGGGGGGGGGGTACACAGAGAGCTTTCTTCTTGCCCCTGACTTTCTGTGCCCACTAGGTGAACAACTCTGAATTAAGATCAGTAAGGCATCAGCAAACCCCACCAAGTAGTCCTGTCTCAATTTGCAAAATATTTGCAAGGACTAAGGATCTTGGCAGACATGTTGAGGAAGAAGGACATGTAGCTCCATGAGATGGTCATACAGATGACCACATTTCAGGGCTTCTCTGGCATCAGAAAAGCCTTCGCCTCCCCTCACCAGCAAAGGTCTAAGCTTCTATGGCTGGAGAGAGAACTCAGTTGGAAGGGGCTTGCTGTGCAAAGGATGAGGACTGAGTTTGATCCCCAGAACCCACTTTTAAAATGAAAGGGAGGAGCTGCAGATGACAGTATGAGCTTGCAATCCTTAGCTAGGGCAGCAGACGCTCCTGGTCCCTGGGACTAGTTGGCTTCGAAGCCACTGGGAGACTGTGTCAAAAAACAAAAGATGGCTTGAAGCTGTACACAAAAGCTTACTGACCAAGTGAAACTTCAGTGGTGTGGAGAGGTTGGAATGTTGCAGATCCAGAGGAAAAGTACCTTGAGGCATCTTTTTAAAAAATAATTTATCATTTTTTATTCTGTGTGCCTTAGTGTTTAGCCTGCCTGTATATCTTTAGCCCTCTTAATAGCCCTTTATTGCCTTCCACAGTTGTGACCTTGGATCGTTTGTGAATTTGTTTTCTATTGCTGTGACAAACATCCTGACCAGAAGCAACCTGGGAAGGAATTGGTTTATTCAGCCTAAGTCCATCATGGAGGAAAATCGGGACAGGGACTAAAGGTGGTAGGAACTGAAGCAGAGGCCAGGGAGGAACATTTCATCCTGGTTTGTCCCCATGGCTTGCTCGGCCTGCTTTCTTATACTGTGTATGACCATCCTACTCAGGGATGGTACCGCCTACAGTGAACTGGACCCTCCCACATCAGTCATTAACATACACATACACACACACAAACACACACATATGTACATGTACTCACTCTAGTGCACACACACAAATAAATACAATATAATTTAATACAAGGAAGTAAAAAACAGGGGACTGGTATTAGCAGGAGACAAGACTTGGCTACCAGGAATCATAGATATTCTCATGGTCTCAGACAGTCCCTATGGATATGCCGCAGAGCATCTCACAATATGTAGGCTATCTATAGTTGGGTTAATGGACTGTATTGTTTTGATTTGGTTTGGTTTTTCAGGACAGGGTTTCTCTGTGTAACAGAGCTCTGACTGTCCTGCAGACTAGGCTGGCCCCAAACTCATAAAGATCCACCTGCCTCTGCCTCTCAAGTGCTAAGATTAAAGGCATTCACCACCACTGTCAGGCATCTGTACTGATTTTTAAAAGTCACCTGGGGGCTGGAGTGGCTCACTTAGCGGAGAGCCTATCTACCATTCACTAAGTTCTGCCTTCCATCCCTACTGGCACATACAATGGCACACAACTGCACCCCCAGCACTCTGGAGGCAGAGGGAGGAGAATCAGAAATTGAGGTCATCCTCTGATACATAAGCAGCTGAGTCCAACAGAGAGGCACGAGATTTATCTAAACAATGTGTGTCGATAATGACTTTAAAATGACTTCCATTGTGACATAATGCATTTTATTCTACACATATGAAAAATATATATTCAGAGGAAAAATACAACACTTTATCAGGGTGTAAAGCAGATTGTTTGCACACACACACACACACACGGTTAAGGATTTACACTCTGGAGCCTCTGGGCCAGTGCTCACTGTATGTTCGATGCTCGATATCCTCAGTTATAAAATGGACATAACTGGGATCTGGAGAGATGGCTCAGTGACTAAGACACTCTTCCAAAAGACCAGGGTTTGTTTTCTAGTACCCACATGGTGGCTCGTAGCTGTCCTTAACTCCAGTTGCAGGGGACTTGACACCCACATCTGCCCCCCTTGTGAGCCAGCCACACATGGGATGCACAGACATAATCAGCCAAAACAGCCATACAAGCAAAATAATACGTACTTTTCAAAATGTTTTTCATAGGGGTAATAGTTCCTCGGACATTTGGTGCCCAGAGGGACTCCATGTGATGGCTGTCTCAGCACCCCTCTGCATTTGGGGAGTGCCCCTCACAGGCCCTATTCCAGCCTGCCTCCTGCTTCAGCTACAGACAATAGGAACATGCCTGTACGCTTAGACCAGTACTCCACCAAACAGACAAAACCAACTTGAGGTGGATGAGAATGAAGAGATTTGTCACCAGCAATTGATTCACAGGTCTGTGGGAACTGACTGGGGCTGTCTCAAGTACAAAGAAAGCCTTACACACTTGCCTGTAATTTGTGTTTGCGTGTGCCCGTGTACAAGTGTGCGTGTGTACGAGTGTGCGTGTGTGCGTGTGTATGTGTGTGTGTGCAGGTGCACCACAGTCCGAAGGCAAAGGTCAAAGGACAACTTTGAGAATCAGCTCTCTCCTTCCAACTTCTTTATGGCATGGTCTCTTGTTTCTGCTCTGTGTACTTCAGACTCTACAAAATCAAACAAATGTCATTGGTCCCTCAGACAGGCTCTCTGCTGGCCCAACCCTTGACTTCTCCCTGAACCCAGAGGCCCAGCAGCACTCCACACCTTGGAACCAGTGTCCCTTTGCTACTTGGAATTCAAACTAGGAAGCTCTCCCGAAGGTAAGCCTTGAACGCGTCTGTGCGGCGCGCCCCCTAGTGGCAGATGGGCGTTATATGCCGCACAACGTTTTTTTCTGCCTGGGTTAAGTAGACAAAAACTATCTGTCTGGGTAGCTAAATATTCTTTCTGCCTACAAGGCTCAGAAATGTTCTGGGACAGGAGGACTATCTGTCCTGAGTTTTATAAACCAGGAGGTTTTTTTTTTAAATCCTAGCACTCTGAAGGCAGAAGCAGGTGGATCTTTGAGTTGGAGCCAGCCTGGTCTACAGACTGAGTTCCAGGACAGCCAGGACCACACAGAAAGAAACCCTGCCTCAAAAAAACCAAAACCAAACCAAACAGAGAAACAAAAAGAGAATTAAAAAAGAAGAAGAACAGCCGGGCGGTGGTGGTGCACGCCTTTAATCCCAGCACTTGGGAAGCAGAGACAGGAGGATTTCTGAGTTCGAAGCCAGCCTGGTCTACAAAGTGAGTTCCAGGACAGCCAGGGCTACACAGAGAAACCCTGTTCAAAAAACCAAAAAAAAGAAGAAAAACGAGGCTTTTGCGACTCAGAGAACACCTGTAAAGGCGCAGGAACCCTGCAGGTTAGTAAAATATGAGAAGTCGGGGCCAGCAAGACAGCCTGTGCCACCAGCCTGACACTTGACTTGCTCCCAGGAACCCACATAGTGGCAACATGGCTGTAGAAGGTTGTCATCTGACGTCCACATGTGCAGTGCATGCCATGAGTGTTTCCCTTCCCACACATTTAGAAACAAATGTAATTTAAAATTACTTACAATGAGAAGGCCTGAGGAGCAGAGGTGTTTCCAGACAGACAAAGGGGGAAGGGGCCGCAGATACCATGGGAATCAGGAGCTGCTTTTTGGAGGCTCCTACGCCACACGGGGCCCTCATTAGTGGGAAAACTGGTGAGATTCCAAAGGCTCCCTGCCAGGCCTCTGGTTATATGATTCATAAAGGGACCTTTAGTCAAAAAAAAAAAAGCCTACACCAATAAGCTCTGGGACAGAAGGGAGCCAGGCAGGGGGGCCCTGCCACCCACACCAAGCACCAGCCCACAGTGGGCACTAGGCCTAAGGGAGGCCCCACCCAGAGCAGGGCCAACCAGTGAATCTAAATCTCAGACCTCTATTCAAAATCCAAACAGGTTTGAAGGGACAGGGTGGCAGTGGCATTTTTGCAGCCCCGTCAGTCATGTCACCAGGGTTTGTTTGGGTTTTTTTTGTACAATCCCAAAACAACATCTCCAGATATATACAGTTGGCCCCATTTTGCAGATATGAAAAACTGATGCTCAGGAAGGTTGAGCATCCTCTCCAAAATCATGCAGCTGTTAAGTTGCTTGTGTGTGTGAGTGTGATCTACCTTTTCTTTGAGGCATGGTCTCTCATGGGCCTGGAACTCATCGAGCAGCTCGGCTATCTGGCCGGCAAACCCCAGGGATCCGCTTGTCTCCACCTGACAGCACTGGGAATACACACATGTGCCAACATGCCTGGATTTTCAAATAATTTACATCTATCATTTATTTAGTGGGAGGATTTGTGCCACAGCACTTATGGGCAGAGGACAAATTGTATCGGTTCCCTCCTTCCACCACGTGGGTTCCCGGAATAACATTCAGGTAATGAGCCTTAGCCACAGACACCTGGACCTGCTAAGCTGAAAGTGGCAGTGCACATCTGTAATCTCAATACTCAGGAGGTGGAGGCAGGAGGATCAGGAGTTCAATCATCCTTGGCTACAAAATTATTTCTATATTAACCTGTGCTATTTGAGATAGATGATAGATAGATAGATAGATAGATAGATAGATAGATAGATAGATAGAAGATAGATGATAGATAGATAGATAGATAATATATAGATATATAGATAGATGATAGATAGATAGATAGATAGATAGATAGATAGATAGATAGATAGAAGATAGATAGATAGATGATAGATAGATAGATAGATAGATAGATAGATAGATAGATAGATAGATGATAGATATAGATAGATAGAAGATAGACAGATGATAGATAGAAGATAGATAGATAGATAGATAGATAGATAGATAGATAGATAGATGATAGATATAGATAGATAGATGATAGATAGATAGATGATAGATGATAGATAGATAGATAGATAGATAGATAGATAGATAGATAGATAGATAGAAGATAGATAGAAGATAGATGATAGATAGATAGATAGATAGATAGATAGATAGATAGATAGATAGATAGATAGATGATAGATATAGATAGATAGAAGATAGACAGATGATAGATAGAAGATAGATAGATAGATAGATGATAGATATAGATAGATAGAAGATAGATGATAGATAGATAGATGATAGATAGATAGATAGATAGATAGATAGATAGATAGATAGAAGATAGATAGATGATAGATAGAAGATAGATGATAGATAGATAGACAGATAGAAGATAGATGATAGATAAAAGATAGATAGATAGATAGATAGATAGATAGATGATAGATAGATAGATAGAAGATAGATAGATGATAGATAGAAGATAGATGATAGATAGATAGATAGATAGAAGATAGATGATAGATAAAAGATAGATAGATAGATAGAATATCGATGATAGATAGATAGATAGATAGATAGATAGATAGATAGATAGATAGATAATGGATAGAAGATAGATGATAGATAGATAGATAGATAGATAGATAGATAGATAGAAGATAGATAGATAGATAGATAGATAGATAGATAGATAGATAGATAGATAGATAGATAGATAGATGATGGATAGAAGATAGATGATAGATAGAAGATAGATAGATAGATAGATAGATAGATAGATAGATAGATAGATAGATAGATGATAGATAAATAGATAGATAGATCGATAGATAGATGATAGATAGATAGATAGATAGATAGATAGATAGATAGATAGATAGAAGATAGATGATAGATAGATAGATAATAGATAGATAGATAGATAGATAGATAGATAGATAGATAGATAGATAGATGATAGATAGATAGATGATAGATAGATAGATAGATAGATAGATAGATAGATAGATAGATAGATAGAAGATAGATAGATGACAGATAGACGACAGATAGATAGATAGATAGATAGATAGATAGATAGATAGATAGATGATAGATAGATAGATAGATAGATAGATAGATAGATAGATAGATAGAAGATAAATAGAAGATAGATAGATAGATAGATAGATAGATAGATAGATAGATAGATAGATAGATAGATAGATAGGAGATAGATAATAGATAAATGATAGATAGATAGATAGAGAGAGAGAGAGAGAGAGAGAGAGAGTTCAAAGGCTTAGGTAGCAAAACCTTTCATGGCAGTCACAGTTGACGCTTGGGCAGGAAACTTTGGCCAGAATCAGCTTTACCCTGGTAATGAGACTCACAATACTGCAGCAGCTATGCAGGCTTGCCCGTCTCTGTGAACTCAGACCACTCAGGTCACTCATGATGCCACACAGCATTAAGGGCAACTTGCTGCCACAGCCACTCACCTAGCTGCTTCACTGGACACACACACACACAGACACACACACACACAGAGAGACACACACACACACACAGACACACAACTGCTTCACCCCAAATTCACTCCCACACAGCTCAGCTCCTTAATTCTTGTCACATTCTAGCCATAAGACTTGGCAGCAAGCATCTTTATCTGCTAAGCCATCTTACTGGAATAAAGTTTTAATATAAGTAGGTGTGCACTCAAAACTAATAATTAAATATGTAATACACCAAATACATAGAGCAGTAGTGGAGTCATTAATTGTTGTGTTCTGTACACAATTGGTTGTGCTAAACTTGATAACATCTACAACAGAGTAAACTGATTTGTTCCAGTGTCAACATACACACATACAGATACACACACTAACATACACACAGACACTTACACACATGCACATTCACACACAGACACACACAGAGACACAAACGCACACATTCACACACATACATATGAACACATTCACACAGAGAGAGAGAGACACACACAGACACTTATACCCAAAATCACACCCACAGAGACACACACACATTCACACACACCTTCCCACAGAGACACTCAGACTGCGCACTGAGGGGATCCCGTCACCCTGTTCTTTTGACTGTTGTCTAGAGTTTGTAGGATAGCAGAGCCCCGTCTCAGCTTCTCTTGGTTCCTTCTCAGCCCTCTAACCTGGGCCCTGATCCTGCCTTATCAAGTCATATCACTACCCCAGCCATCAGGGGCAGAGCACCCAGCTGGCCCCAGCCAGACTCTGCCCACCTTGGGCTCTGCTCAGAGGACATGGCTGAACTGATTCTGTCAGGAAGGGTTAGTCTTGTCTCCAGGCTGGCAGCATGCGAGGGGACAAGACAAATGTATTTGGACAGCCTCGATTTAGAGCACTGCTGTCAGACACGCTGGCCACCTCTCCTACATGGTCTTGCAGGCTCTTCCAATCCCATCTTAAAAAGAATGTGGGCTGGGATTGTAGCTCCTTTGGTAGAGTGCTTGCCTAGAATGCATTAAGCCTTAGGCTCCAAATTAGTACCCCATAAACTGGGTAGGGCTGCCCTGCAAGCCTGTAATCTCAGCATGTAGGAGGTAGAGGCAAGAGGATTTGAAGTGCAAGGTTGTCCTTGGCTACACAAAAATTGGATGCCTGCCTGGGCTACATGAGATACTGCCTCAAAAATTAAACAAATGGGTTGTGGCATTTGGACCTGAGGTTCCAAGGAGGACACTGGAGAGGCCAGGAGCCCACAAGCTCAGGACCCTCAGGAGAAGGCGGAGACACCCAGAGGCCCTTGCAGAGGCCAAAGCCAGCACCTGTTCCTACCTTCCATGAGGTATACATGACCATACGCCTGACTTTCAGCCGCAGGAGGATGCTAGCACAAGGCTAACCTGGTCTGCTAGAGCCTTGAGCCAGACTTTCTGTGAGTGAGTGTGTGTGTGTGTGTGTGTGTGTGTGTGTGTGTGTGTGTGTGTGTGTGTGTGTGTATGGGCTCACATGGGTGAGCACACTTGTGTGCAGGTGCATGTGTATAGGCCAAAAGTACACCTCAGGTGTTTTCCACAGGAACATCTGGGAGCTCACTGGACTGGGCTAGCTAGTCAGTAAACAGGGTCCTCCTGTCTCTGCCTCCCCAGTGCTGGGGTTACAAGCACAGAACAGCATTGCTGGGGATTTCATGTGAGTCCCGGGGATGGAGCTCAGGTCCTCATGCTGGAATACAAAGCATTTTCTCGATAGCCATCTCTCCAGTTTCCAGTCAAACTTTCACCACGCTGCTTGGTGGGCGAAGGGAAAGCTAGGTAAACACACAGAACCTCTAGTTTGCCCAGTCTCGGTTGCCACACACTTCCCCCCACAGACAAGCTGGTGGTGCAGCTGGTAGCAGGGTACAGATGGAACACCAGGAATGAAGCCCACCAGCTTGGAACCCCTTACCACCCTTCACCTGCCAGCACCCACTCCTTCATCTCTACATCCCCCAGCTTCTGCTCCATGACTATAGCGGCAACATCCCCGCAGAGGAGATGGAATCTCACTCACAGAGATTCCTTGCCTCCAAGGCATCTCTGGAAAAAATCACCTGAACACCTCCCACAGCATCTGGTCAAGCCAGTTACTTAATTAGCTCAACTGGTTGGAAGAGACAGGCATGAATGCCACAGGCAAAGGTTCTGTGTGACACAGGTATGAAAATCGGTCCTGGAGTCCGGGCCAAGACTTTTCAGCCCAGCCCAGCCTTTAGTTAGCTGTGTGACCTCAGACCAAAGGGAGAGGCTCTCTGGTACTCACTCTTCACTAGCTCCTCCTGAAAGATGAGTGAGCGGCATCTCTAGAGAGTTCTCACCATTCATGTTCAATCAAAGGCTGCTGGTCCTACGCATCGTGTTTTCCTATGTTCTTGGATCTTAAAAAAAGATTTGACCCAAGCCACATTGGCAGGGCTGAGAGATAACTCCATGAGAGCTTGCCTAGCATCTCCAAGGCCTTAGATTTAAACTAATTGAACTAAAACTTCCTTTTTTCCTTTTCCTTTGATTCTGGGGTGGAGCCTCACACATAGTGGGTAAGCACTCTACAGCAGAACCGTACCCTCAGCCCATCCCTGGGGGATTCTAGGCAGACGGGTGCCTACCACTGAGCCACGGCCCCAGCTTATCACCGGTACTGGCCTACATCA
Organism: Tokudaia tokunoshimensis; assembly: GCA_036184795.1. NCBI lineage: Eukaryota > Metazoa > Chordata > Mammalia > Rodentia > Muridae > Tokudaia > Tokudaia tokunoshimensis. Next base: position 74,278,886 of record BTHU01000013.1, read on the forward strand.
CTAGGTAAGTGGCCCGCCACTAAGTCAGGCCATCAGTATCTCACTGGGGCCTTCTAGGCAGGTGCTCTATCTCCGAGCACTGTCTCCTGAACCTCGAGCTTCAGAATCCAGCAAATCGCCCACAGAGGGAGCCCGGTGAGCAAATGTGTTCCCAGTACTTCCTTCCTCATCACTAGATGTGCATGAGTGTCCAGCTCTGTCATGAGCTCACTGTGTAGTTATGTGTCCGTGTGACAACTTGTGTAAGTACACCTTCTCACCATGAAGTGGCTCTGTCCTGTAGGGTTCCCGCCAGCCCTTGAAAGAAGCAGAGACACAGACAGGGTCATCCGAGGGCTCCACATGTTGGTGTACTGTGAGCCAGGGGCAGATGGGTTGGTCAGGGCTTGCTACCTGAGTCCTTCCCTGAGTCCTGTAAAGAAAGTGCTTCTGCTACCCACTTGGGGGAGTTCCAGGCTGCAGCCGCCTGTCCTCAATAAGCCAATTAAAAGAACCAAATTAATAATGGAAAGCAGAAAAAGGTAGTTTACTAATTTGGCTGCATTGGGAAGAGGGACAAAGAGGTCCGGTCCAGAGACGCTGTCCTCTGTCTCAGTGTCCCATGTGGGACTGTCTGTGGAGATGTCCCGCTGAGAATCACAGCCTTCCAAAGGCCAGTCTTAAGCCTCCCAGGTCCTGTGACAGGGAGGCTGAAACTCAGTCAGACACAGCCATTCACAGCCAATCAGAGAAGAGCCTCACGCAGGGGGAGGCGCCAGAGTGCAGTGGCTGGGTCGGGTGGGGAAGGTGCTCAGAGGAGCTGAGTGTGTCAAGTCAGCCACAGGCCGAATAGAAGCCTGGCACACAGTGGCCCCTCCTGAGTCATCTGGAGGCTTCTGCTTCTTGGAGGCCCACTGGCTCCTCAGAAGGAAACTGCAGGAAGCTGTCTCCCTCCATGCCCGACTACTGTGTGCCTGTGTTTCCTAATACAACGCAGAGGCTGTGTCAGGTGCCCTGGCTTCCTCGTTTAGCTCTGAGGTGTAATTAATACATAAATTAAGCTCCTGCAGACTCACAAATACCTAGGGAAAAAACTGGGGAAAAAATATAATTAGTTTTCCCACATGTTTCCATCTGTGCGCTCAGAGTTCAACACTGAAGCAGCGAATCCCGGGGGGCTTTGTTGGTTATGTAGGCTGCGCCTCTCGCCGCCCCTGCCCTGATTTGGAGAAGGAAGCCTGGGCTCTCCAGGCCATGCTCAGTGGGGCAGGAGCCAGAGAAGACAACAGGGAATTTGGATATGGCTCTGGGAGAGGGCCAGGGCTGCGAGGGCAGCCACAGATATTTGCATGTGTGCCTCCAGCCAGAGCACTGGAATGCGTCCACGACCGACCCTGTCATCTCTGTCACAAGCTATACACGGAAGAAAAAGGCAGAGAAACTGGGAACAAGAAAACAGAGAACAAGATGCCTAGGAGAACAGAGCCCAGGGCAGAATGGAATTCAGAATCTCTCTCTTCCCCGACCATGCTCCTTCCCAGCACCCAGCTTCCGCAGCTCCGTCACTTGCCATTCATCTGACTGGGAGCAGGACTAGTGAATGGTTTTTCTTCCCTTCTCCGAAATTATTTATATAACAAAATGAATACATCTGTCTTAATAACAGTAGAATAAGACACAAGAATACAATGCCAAAGGCACGCCCACATAGTTCTCTCTGTTACTCTCAGTGCCCAGGAGGGACTTTATTAACTGGTGTGGGGCTGGCAAGATGGCTCAGAGGGTAGAGGTACTTGCCAAGCAAGCCTGGAGGACTGAGTTCGATCCCTGGACCCCCCCCCCCGAAGATGGAAGGAGATTAATCTAACCAAGTTGTCCTCTGACATCCACATGCACACAACAGCATGTACTCGCTCGCACACTCACATGACATTATGGACACACACGCACACAATAAATAACGATTTTTAAAACCTGGTACTTAACAGATACTAATATTTGGTGCCATAACGATGAGGTGATCTAAATGCTATTATAGTGTTCACACTGCTGGCCGCTCTCGGTTACTCACAGGCCCCAGCACCAACCATGCTCAGCTCTCTGCATGTGGCACGGGATCCAGACTCGTTGGCTTTTTTGTGAGAGTATATGTGCATGTTCACGTATGTGCTGATACACATGTGCACACTTACATGTGGAGGCCCAAGATCGACCTCCAGCGGTGATCCTTGGGAGCCAGTCACCTTGGGTTTTTTTGAGAGAGGGTCTTTCTCTGGAACTCACCAATCTGGCTAGGCTGCCTGGCCGGTGAGCTCCAAAGATCCTCCTCCTGTTCTACCTTCTCAGTGTTAGATCTGCACACACACACCACCACAGCATCACAGCTCCACACCACACACACCACCACAGCACCACAGCTCCACAGCACACACACATCACCACAGCACCACACCACACACACCACCACAGCACCACAGCTCCACACCACACACACCACCACAGCACACACACCACCACAGCACCACAGCTCCACACCACACACATCACCACAGCACACCACCACAGCACACACACCACCACATCACAGATACCACACACACCACACACACCACACACACCACCACACCACACACACAACACACACTACCATACCACACACACTGCCACACCACCACATCACAGATACCACACACACCACACACACCACACACCACCACATCACAGACACCACACACACCGCACACACTATGCACACCACACACACTACCATACCACACACACCTCCACACCCCCACATCACACACACCACACACACCACCGCACCACACCTGGCTTTTTAAATGTAGGCTCTGAGGATCAAGCGCTCCACTCCCCATGCTTACACAGCAGCTACTTTATTTCCCCAGCCCCCTCATCCTTTTTTCAAGATGCATGCAATTACAGCACACACAATACTTTATATGTCCTGCTTAATCCACGGGGGCTCCTAAATATGACTATTTGGTTTATTTCTAAAAAGTTAACTCTTATTTAAAAAATAAAATACTTGGAGAGGAGCTGGAGAAGTGGCTCTGTGGCTAAGAGCACATGCTACTTTAAAAAAAAAGATTTATTTATTATATGTGAGTACACTGTAGCTGTCTTCAGATGCACCAGAAGAGGGCATCAGATCTCTTTACGAATGGTTGTGAGCCACCATGTGGGTGCTGGGATTTGAATTCATGACTTTCGGAAGAGCAGTTGATGCTCTTATCCACTGAGCCATCTCTCCAGCTCTACTTTTTTTCTTTTAAAGACAGGGCCTCTCAACATTGCCCTGGCTGTCTTGAAACTCTCTATGTAGAACAGGCTAACCTCAGACTCAAAGAGATCTGCCTCTCTGCCCCTCTGCCTCTCTCTGACTCTCTGCCTCTCTTCCTCTCTTTGACTCTCTCTGCCTATCTCTGCCTCTGCCTCTGCCTCTGTCTCTGCCTCTGTCTCTGCCTCTCTGCCTCTGCCTCTGTCTCTGCCTCTCTGGCTCCCAAGTGCTAGGATTAAAGGTGTGCACCAATGTACCTAGGCTCACATTCACCTCTTAAAGAGGACCCGAGTTCAGTTCCCAGAACCCACAGTGCATGACCACCTGCGACTCAACTCTGGGGGATCCCGTGTCCTCTTCTTGCTTCTGCAGGCATCTGCACCCCCATGCTGGGAAATAGTTAATGCTGGCATTACAACAGAACCTCGCAGGGCTAGGGTGATGGTTCGGTGGTCAAGAGCACTGTTCTTGCAGACTCCATTTCTGGCATCTCACAATCTGTACTTACAGCCAAATCCAGGGCGCCCAGGCACTGCACTCACGTGCACATTCCCGATGCACACACACATACAATTAGCAAAACCACACAAGCAGGATCTAGGAAGATCATCAAATGACTTGCAGAGGAGAAGAGCTACACAGGCTGATTCCATCTCCAGTGTCCAGTGATGGAGCCCTGACAGAGGTCATGCCCATAGAGACAAGGCACATCAGTGAGGAATGTTGAGATGAAGTTTGCTGAGATCGGAAGACCTGTGCACTGCTGGTGGCACCATTCCATAGACTGAATAAGGAGAAACACTCATTCTCACTGTGTTCTGACTGTGGGTTAGATGCAACCAGCTGCTTCAACCTCTGGCTGCCACCATCCCTTCTCTATCCCATGACCTTTGAACTGGGAGCCAGAACAAACCACCCTGTCTGCCAGTTGCTTTTGTCAGGTTATTCTGTTGCAATGACAGGAAAGAATCCAAGATGGATGGAAGGTGGTGAGAAGGGAGAGGGGACATCTATGGAAAAGAGGGACAGAGGACAAGTTGGAAGAAGCAGTAGGACCAGAGAGGAGAAAAAACAGCTGGAGGAGAAGGAAGATCCTGAAGAAATGAGGGGCAAAGAAAATGAGGGCAGGGTAGTGAGCTGGTTACTTTTCTCATTGCTGAGACAAAATACCCAACAAAAGCAGCTGAAGAAAGGGAAAGGTCATTCTGACTCACAGTTTGAGGGAAACAGTCCATCATGGTGGCAGGGGACAGGGCATGGCAGTCAGAGAAGGGGGGCAGCTGGTCACACTGAAGCCACAGTCAGGAAGTAGAGAGGCAGATGCTGGTGCTCTGCTCCATTTCTCCTTTTTATTCAGTTCAGGACTCATGGGACGGTGCTGTCCACACCTAGGATGGGTTATCTCTCCTCAATTAACCCAATCTAGAGACCCCTTAAAGATGTGCACAGAGGTATGTTTGCATGGTGACAATAAACTCAGTCAGGTGGACGATGACAATTCCCCATCACAGGTAACCAGAGAGGAAACTACTAAAAGGATGAGAGACTCCCATGCTTGCCCAAGCAGCTCCTCCAGGCCGTGTACCTAATGATGAAATCCACCAAGGGGTAGGGGTACAAGCTGCTTCCTCTCCAGCCTGATTCTCCTCTTTAGGGTCCTAAAGGGGGAGTGTCTCCTGTCTTCACTTCCTACTTCTTGCCCTAGCCACCGCTGGCCCCTTACCTAACAGTTTGAAGATGATTGTCAGTGACCTTAGCACCTCTAAGTAAATCAAACCCAGTTCAATGCCTGTACCCAGAACTTCCACTGTACTTGTCAACTTTCTGTTGCTATGGCAAAATACCCACAAAAATTAAAGAAAGGAAAGTTATTTCCATTCTTGGTCCCAACCAGAGGTCACTGGATTGTTGTATGTATGTCACATTTCCTGGGAAGATGTGACAAAAATCTACTCACCCTAGAGAGGTGACTGGCAATAGACCAAGGAAGCAATTCTGTCCAAGCCTTAGTGAACTGGTAAGCTTAGTGGGGTTACTTACAGTGCAGGGCTGACTCAAAGAGAATTGCATCACCAGAAAGTCACACCCACCCTGGCCTGAGTGACAGCTGACAAAAGCTGTATCCCTAGAACTCTCAGCTGGGTGTTGGAGGAGGGGGTACTGGTTGTGATTCTTGTAAGTTTCAGCTTTCTAAGACTTGCCAGTTGTGTGTATTTTCTGAGCCCCCTCCCTCTAGGAATGAATGTTTCTATTCAGAGCAAAGAACTATACAGCATTGCTCGATTGATTTGGGTCTGTGGTGAGGCATCATAGTGGGCCGCCCATGGCCAAGCAAAACATCTCACCTCATGATGTCTGGGAAATTAATAAAACAGGAAGAAACTGGAGTCCTTCAACAATCTAACTTTCTTTCATGATGCCCCACTTTCTAAATGCCCCATTTCCCACTAGTGTCAGAACCTAGGGACCAAACCTTTAACATTGGAGGAGACTTTTAAATCCAACTTATAGGTCCTGAGGAGATGGCTCAGTCTCAGTAAAGTACTTGCTACTTAAACACGAGGATTCAACTTCAATCCCCAGAACCTATGTAAACAGCTGAGTGTGGGAGTATACTCCTACAGCCCCAGCATCTGGGAGGATCCCCAGAGCTGCCTCACTAATGAGTCTGTCCACATTGGTGAACCCCAAAATGACTGAAAGAATGTCTTAGTGAGGGTTTTATTGCTGTGAACAGACCCCATGACCAAGGCAAATCTTATAAGGAAAACATTTAATTGGGGCTGGCTTACAGGTTCAGAGGTTCAGTCCATTGTCATCAAGGCAGGAACATGACAGCATCCAGCGAGGCATGGTGCAGGAGGAGAGTTCAACATCTTCATCTGAAGGTGACTAGTAGAAAAGTGACTTCCAGACAGCTAGGGTGAGGGTCTTATAGTCCACACCCATAGTGACACAACTACTCAACAGGGTCACACCTTCTAATAGTGCCACTCCCTGGGCCGAGCATATACAAACCATCACAGAGAACCTGCTTCAGAAAATAAGATGGAGACAGCTAATGGCCCCGCTACCAAGATTAACTAGCCCACCTCCATGGTTGGCTGTATGTAATAAGCGTACTGACCCAGGCTGCTGGCGCTCTCCATCCAAGCACGAGTCACGTGATCACAGCTTTATGTTTATGACATGTGTCTATCATTTCGTCATTCCCTGTTACCCCAGTCAGAACAAGCCCAAAGCTATAAGGTCACAGCACACATATGTGTGTACACGTACAAACATGCACACTCACTTGCACGTGAATGTGCATGTGCACGTGCACACACACCCATATGCACACACCTACACAAAGTCTGAATTATAGCAGTGCCAACCTTTCTGCATATGGTGGCTTCCCAGTGCCAAAAGAAGATAACCTGCCCAGAAACTGTGCTCACTTGGCCTCTGCCTTAGAGAACTTACCAGAAGCTCTGAGATATCTGTTGGGAAATTCTGCCCCTAGCCTTCTCCAGTGCCCACCTCCGTCTCCTTGAAGTGCTGTCTAGACTGCGGCACCCTGGGCTTCCTTGTCTCTCAACTGGGAGTTCGTGTAGTAGCTGCAGGGCACCAAGCCTAGCCTTTCATGATTCTAAACCTATCTCAGGCCCTCCACAATATGCATATTTACATCTCTTTCCTAGGAACTGGAGCATTAATAAGTAATGTGCATTTTTAAAACATGCAAAATATGCCTCAGCAAAAGGGCCAAGGGTACAACTCAATGGTAGAGCACTTGCGGAAGCTGGGTGTAATGGCCGGTACAGCAGACAACACAGAAAAAAACAGGAAGCTATAATGGTGAGTATTTTCAATGCTTTGTTTGGATGCAGTGGCTTGTCTGTGATTTGCAAATACTTACTACTAAGTTGCAACCCTAAACCTTCAAGGTAATGTTTCCATTTGACTTGTTAGTGTTGCTCAGCCAAGTCTTTACACAGTTTCACTAAAAGATATTGAGAGTAGGGGCTGGAGAGAGGGCTGGTGGTTGAGAACATGAACAGACACTGTTCGTGCAGAGGACCCAAGTGCACTTCTCAGCATCCAAGTTTAGTTTCCAGACCTAAACTGGGCAGCTCACATCTGTCTGGAACTCCAGTCCCAGGGCATCTCTCTAGACTCCGTGGGCACTGCATCCCTGTGAGCCAACCCACACTCACACACGCATACACACATAATCCAAAACAAAATATTTTTAAGGCATTTAGCAATATTTTAAAGTAATTCTAAAAGTATTGCTAGTAAGGCGTGGGGAGATGGTTCAGTGACTATGAGTACTTGCTCTGCAAGCACAAGACCTTGAGTTCAAATCCCCAACACCCATAAGAAAATGTGCATGACTGTGCGCTATCCCAGCATTGGAGGTTAGAGACAGGTGGGTCAAAAAAGCTTACTAGCTGGCTGGCTTCAAGTTCAGTGAGAGACCCTCCCTTGATGTAATAAGGCAGAGAAAGGCATGATGCTCTGCTCTGACTTCCACTCGTGCATTCATGGCTGCATGCAACCATACATGCCACACATGCATCACACACATATACCACACACCCCCACTCACATGCATGCAAAGATAAAATCATTGCTAATAATGACAAGTGCCAGCCTGATTAAATGCACTGGTCCCTTCTCTTTTCCCTTCTTGGTTCTGACAGAGTTCCTCCAGGAGCAAATGTTAGCTCTGACAGTCTGTTTGGTCCATGCAGGCAACCCTTTAGCATCACTGTTGCCCTCTGGTAACCCTACAGGTAACCTTTCCAGATGTGTGTCCTCTAAGAGAGCTTTGCACGGGTAGACCTGGGCTAAGGTCTCCAGAAGTATTTCTAGTAGGACAAGTGCCTCAGTGTGATGTAAAGTGACCAATCAAGGACTATGTTCGTGACATGCCACACTTGTGACACACAGCTACCTGACTGGTGCTGGCAGTATTCTCCTTGACAGAATCTAGAATCACCTGGGAGATGAGCCTCAGGCTTGCCTGGAGGAAGTGGGGTGAGGCGGGACATATCTTGATTGTGTTGTCGAAGTGGGAAGACCCATCTTGATTGTGACTGTGTTGGAAATAAGATGATAAAGTCAGCTCTTAATGTATAGTTCTGCACTAAGTAACCCACAACAGAGACAAGACAAGAGTGGCTGGGGTGTGTATGTGGCTAAGGCCATGGTTTTTAAAGTCCAAATTCCTGCTTTCTTCTCCCATAAACTGGGGCTTGTTCCTTCCTGTATTCCCATCTCATTGGTTCAGGTTACAGTACCTGACCTAATGAATGACTGTGGACTTGAAACCTCCCCCTTTCCTGAGGTGGGCTCAGTTACATAGCAGAGTATCTATAGTGTTCCAGTCTTGGGTTTATAAAACAAGTAGGCACCAAATGCCTCCTAGGGGAGAGAGAGACCCAGAGTGCCCTGCTCTCTGTAACTTTGATTAATTCTAAGTGCATCTCATATTGAAAATAGACCGTCTATTTCTTACAGCCGGCCTGAGACTCTATGACATGGAGAAACTGAGCTGAGCGCTCAGCCCTCTCCTCTGACTACGGACATACATGAGCAGCTACTTCAGTCTCTGCTGCTTTGGCTTCCCCACCATGATGGACTGTACCTTGAACAGTGAGCTAAAATACACTCTTTCTCCCTTGAGTTGCTTTTGTCAGAATATGTTATCACAGCTACAAAAAAGTAAACTGAGACACTTACAGTAAAACCAAACCCTCAAGCCCCACCAAGCCCTTGTATGACAGCAGCCCCAACTGACATCTGGACGTCATCCAGTGATGTATCTAGATCAGGACTGTCGAAGTGTTTGTCAGTATGAACTAACTCTACTTTAAATGAAATACAACATGGTTTATTCTGGGCCAAATAAGAAGGATCATGGCTCTAAAACAAGTTTCAAGTTACTTCAAATAATATGTTTTCTATAAAAGAGAATGAAATTTTATAGCTAAAGAACAAAGAAAGTCATAGATCAGGATAGCTAACAACATGGTGGAAGGATATCAAGTGGGCTGCCTACAGCAACGTTGGGATCCTCTACCCCTGTCCCTTCCATATGAAAGTCAGAGGTCAAGCTCAGGGGCGCTCTTTAGGACCCAGGAGTTTTCCTGTCTCTGTCTTCCCAGTGCTGGGATTAGAAACACATGCCGATCCTGCCTTTTTAAAATATATGATGCTAAGGATTCCAAGCAGGTCCTCATGCCTGTGTGACAAGCGCTTTACTGACTGAGTCATCTCCCAGTCCCAGGGAAGTGCTCTCTATTAGATCTTATTTTATAACATCCCCAGTTGTAGGGTTTGTAGATGCTCAAGGTCTATTAAGCTGAACAATACATTATAAGACATTTGCATAACAGTCATGAGACTGTTAAATGAGAGATTAAAAGTAAATGGCTATTTTATTAAAAGATTTATTTTTAATTATGTATATGTATGCATGCATATCTGTGTACTTGAGCACCGAGTGCAGTGCCCGTAGTGTCGAGAGGGTGCATCAGTTCTCCTGGAGCGGGAGTTATAGGTCATCATGAGCTGCCTGAATGACAGGTGCTGAAAACTGAAGTCTAGACCTCTGCAAGAGCAACTGTGAAGGCTAAATTGTGTTGTAAGTTTAAATTTCTGTGCTTAAGGGATCTATAAAACAAAATGCCTCTAGTCTGTAAGCCCCACTTGCCAAAGGACAGATAACCTCCTGGAATGCTGGGGGCTGTTACTTATGTAAAGTAACAAGCCATATGTTTTCACTTCTGTAACCAAGGTTGGTTGCCCCAGCTGTGCAAGATGTGATTGACCACACGAAGGTGGGAGGTATGTAAGCAAGAAGTACGTCAGGATGTATGCTTGTCCCGAATTGGACAAAGGTGGGAAATAAGTAAGCCCATGGGGTTTGCCTTTATGAGCACCAGACTAACGTGGCCATTCTCTGGGAAACCCCGGTATGGACCTGTCCAGTGCTCATGTTCTTGGCCAGTATTTAATAAAGCTTATTTCAAATTCGACTCAAAAAATGGTGGCAGTGGTCTTATTATCGCCTTGTGGGGTTAACACAACACTCTGTTAACTGTCAAGCAATCTCCCCAGCTCCTAAATGGCTACTTTTAAAAGGGTTTAAGACAGCCCAAGCTAACTCGGGGTTTAGAGCTGTAAAGTTTCATCTCTCCACATTGAAGATGCTACAACTGAAGGCCAATAATGCTCCGAATCTTTGCTGTGCATGTGGCTTCTTCAGAGAACTTCAGCTCCACCGGCCAAGTATCTTTTTACATGCTAAGGTGGCTGAGGGCTCGCTGACCACAGGCTGAGAGCTAGCTGCCAGGAGAACTGACTGTGCTTTGGAAGGCTAGAACTTCCAGTTCACTACTCCCCACCTTCCTCCTTCCTCCAGGGAGGGGAGAGGGGCCGAAGGTTGAGTTGGTCACCAAGGCCAAAGGATTTAATCTGTACCTTTAATCACAGCACTGGAGAGGCAGAGGAAGGCAGGTCTCTGTGAGTCCAAGGCCAGCTTTGGCTACATAGTAAGTTCGAAGGCAGTAAGAACTACCCAGTAAGACCCTGTCTCAAAGAAAAGAGAAATAAAGGAAACATTTGATCTGGCCAGTCAGGCGGCCCAGCAGGTAAAAACGATTACCAGGCAAGCCTCCAGGCCTGAGCCAATTCCTGGAGTCCATGGGGAAAAGCAAGAACTGATTCCTATAAGCAGCTCTCTCACTTCCACATGCATGCTGTGAGACATACATGCATGCTATGACACATACATGCATGTAAACACACATGCATATGAAAGAATAATTTTTGATATAATAAAAATCATTTAAACTATCACACCTTATAATAAGAGCCTAAAATGATGGAGTTAGTTCACCCCAACTCTGAGAAGTGGGACCTTCTGAACCCCACCCTGTGGATTTCTTTATCTAGTGTTCATCTGCAATGAAATAAAATATATCATTAAATATTTAAAATATCCTTTGTTAAATGCTTTCATTAAATATTTATAATATCCTTTGTAATAAGTCTGCAATAGTAAGTGAACTATTTTTGTGGGTTCTGTGAGCCGCTTTACCAAATGAGCAAACCTCCAAAGGGGATCATGGGAACTCTGAACCAATCAGGACGGATGTCGTGAGCGACGTCGTGATCTGTGACTTGTGCTTGGCATCTGAATTGGAGTCAGTCTGGCAAAACTGAGCCCTTAACCCTCAGTCCCATGCTAAATCCTAGTGGTGTCAATTAAACTGAATCTGGGGATAGCTGGGTTTTGCCTGTAAAGAACTAGACAAAAGGCTGTGGGCTGGGAAGTACATGGTAGGCATATTGTGATAGGTGAGGACAGCAAAGATGCTTTTCCTTTCCTCAATGTTAGGGAGGTGCAGAGGGCTGCCCCGGTCCATGGCAGTATAGACCAGGGACATCAACATGGGCTCTCGTAAAACCATGGCTCCCCACATGGCCCTTGACAGCAGCACATGCCACAAACATCACCATGGCTTTAGGCAGCGGTGCAGACCATGGACATCCACACAGTCTTTGGTGGTAGCACAGGCCAGGGGTATCAACACAGCCTCCAGATGCAACTGGACCATTAGCCCTAACGTGGCCCTCATCGGTAGCACATACTTCAAACATCAGCCTCTTCTTACAGTCAGAGCCTGTGTAAGAAAATGGCAAGGCACCTATGGAAAGCCTGTCAGTGAACCTCAGAGTCCCCAGATGCAGGCATTCCAGAAGAGTGGCATGTGTTATTTTTGTGCACTAAGGAGGCTTACTGAACTCACGTTGGTACATCCCCCACCTGGATAATGGGTACGAAATGTGCCTCTTCTCGCACATACCCTTAGAGTCACACATTCCCTCCTCAGAGTCCCCCCTCCTTCCCCTGTCACCCAGGGAGTGGGAACAGTGTGCTGTGCACTGCTCATCAGCCATGGGACATGAAACCTCCCGCTTCTCCTGAGACCAAAAGGAAGGGACCCTGCCCTGCCTCCCATCTCCGCTGGTTTCCTTCTCTAAGATGTCGGATTTCAAATCTCCCCAGAGGCCCTTCCATGCTGCTGCTTGCTTGGCACTAGTAACTCTCCTAATAATTCTCTTATCCAAAAGGGCAGTCCACCTCAGTGTCCTCCTTGAATCTCAAACCCCAAACCTTCAGTAGGGAACAAGGAACTTTGATTGCTGGGAGTCATGTGGTGGTCCACTTATTGTCCACCAGTTTCCTAAGAAGAGATGTTCTTGGATGGAGGGGGGCCTACAGCTAGTGAGGTGACTACCAACACTCTGGAGCTGAGACTATCAAGGCTCGTGAGACCCCTCCCCAGAGTCAGAGAGGCAGAGAGGAGGCCACCTGCCTGGAGGAGGTCCAGTTGTCCAGCTACTTGAAGGCTCCCAGACTCAGCTCTCTTGAGCTGTCACCCACAGAAGAGTGGCCTTTTTAGTGATGCCCTGCCCATGAGTTACATATTCTCCTATAAAAACAAACAAACAACAACAACAAAACACAAACAGAAAACTCATTGCTTCTCCATGATGAGCTGTAGAGGAATTATTACTTTGGTCTGTCATTAGAGCCCTGCCTGGGGTGAGTATGTGTGAAACTTGGTTCCTTGGAAAAAGTCTCTCACAACATCTATGCTGTTCTGAGATACTAACATGGAAGTATGAACTGATGTTCCCAAGGGGAGAAAAAGCTACACCTATGTTTTAGATTCTTCAAGACTGATTAGCACATATATGATTGAAGAGTTGGGATGTTGCAAATCCAGAGCCAAATTATATTGGGCTATCCTTAGCTCCCTTAATAACTACTCATTGTCTATCCTTGTGTGAATGAGAATTCCAGGAAAGACCCTGCATCTGCAAAAGCTGGTTGACTGATTTAAACCTCAATATGGAGAGGTTGGGATGTTGGAGGTCCAGAGTCCAACTACAACTACAACTTATCTTTAGCCTCCAAACCCACCATTCCTTACTTGCCGCTGTGTCAGACCTGTGTGACTAACAGGTATATTTTGATGTTAGGTCATTCTTCCTCCCAGTCCCATGCTCCCAGAAATAAGACTCAAACTCAAAAATATATTTACAAATACCTTGGTCATAGAGCCTCATTACATCTTTCCAGGCGACTCTCCCGCACCTGGTACTATCCCAGCATCCTCTCCCATGCCTGGTACTATCCCAGCATCCTTTCTGTCTATAGGAAGTTCCATCTCCTATTTCCTGCTTAAGCCTTCAAATTTATTATTTGATGCAGGTGGATGCAGGTGCCACATCCACAAAGACACAAGACATATTTTCTCTACAGATGAAGTCACATCTAACATCCCTATAACAGATAAATACCTTTTAGAGGGCATTAACTTGACAGAAGGCTAGTTTTCCAAGAGCTGAGAGCGTTATCTGATAGTTCTCAAGCCTATAACAAAGTCCTATCCACCATCTTGCAGTAACCCACCCTCCCACCCACCCCCAAGTACACACCTAATGCTCCCATTTGTATTTGAAAAGTGCCTTGATTTGGGGCTTTCTAAGTTCTATTGCCATAAAAACTCCACAAAACTGTTACCTCACTGGAACTTGGAATTTGAGGTGTCCTAAATCTGTGTTCCTGGACCATGGTCACTCATATTTGGGCCCAGAATAAACGATCCCCCAACCCCTTTGAGTTAAGAACTGCGTTTTTACATAGACACTTGTTTTTTGACCTACCTTGGGCGGTAAGAGACCTAATATCCTGTAACTACCAGGGAAATCTGTTGACTACACCACTAAAGAAAATGGCCCTCCCTCTCCCAACAATAGTTAGCTGCCCAGAAGTCCTCGGGGAGGGGTCAGGCTGAATGAGCCCTCTCTGCTTCAAGGCAGAGTGTTGGCGTTCCAAGCCATTTCCCAAGACAGGGTTCCGTAGTGCTCCGCCCCTTACCGTGACTGCCCCAAGTTCCACCCCTTCCCGTGACTGCCCCGAGCTCCGCCCCTTCCCGTGACTGCCCCGAGCTCCGCCCCTTCCCGTGACTGCCCCAAGCTCCACCCTTCCCGTGACTGCCCCAAGCTGCACCCTTCCCGTGGCTGCCCTGACCTCATTTCACTCCAGGTTGTCCTTTTTCACTTCCTGGTGCTTTAGAGAGAATCTCGAGTGTTCTATTTTGTCACTCATGAGTGTTTCAGATTTTCCTGTGGTGTTGAGGGGAGCAGCCTGAGATCCTGGGTTCTCTGAATTGTGTAGAATGGCAGCTACAGTCTGTGCCTAGCCTGGAATCACTCTATGCTACAAAGCAACAATGCTGAACTGAGTTACTCTGTTTTGAAATTAGCTCACACTAGGAAACACAGACTGATACGTAACATACTCGTGCCAATAGTGACGCCTGGGACTATATCAAACCGTATCAGAGACACTGGACACATAAATGTATCAATCACGTCAGCTATGAGCACCTCACCTGGACTCTAACGAAGGAGCACCCCAAGACTGAGGCTTGGGGAGCATGCTTACTTGTTGCAAGCCTTACCCCAAGAAAACTGCCACAGCATGAACCTGCTGTCTCAGTCCTGATCCCCAGCTCAAAGCTGTCCCCTGCCTGAAACACTTGGCCACTTCAAATTGACACTTGGGCTCGCCTGGCTGCCAGCTCTGCACCTCGCCGAGGTTTGTAATACTTCATGGTACTCTACATCTGGATCCCCACAGAGGCTTTTTTCACGTCTGTCCCTACATCCTGTTTCAGCCTGTCTAACTCTGCAGTCTCTTTAAACCCTTCTAAGCCACCCCACACCATGTATGTCTGCAGATGTACATCTGTATTAGAGTGAAGCATGTAAGCAGAGAATTAATATTTGTATTATTGCATATATTACTGTACATAATACTGTATCAATACTAATACTGTTTTTCTTAAAATATCTCTTACCTTTGCAGAGAATGAACTTTTTCCAGACCTTGTAGCCAAGTTAATAATATGCTGTCATAGCAGTTAAGACCATGGGCTTAACCAGCTGTCCCACTGTGTATTCAACTTATTTACCTTTAACTCGCCTTAAGAAGAACAACGTAACCAACCTTACTGTGTCTTGTACTTTACATAAAACCAGCTTGTATAACTTAAACTAATGCATAGTTTTAATCTTAAATTATGTACTCTTCCACAACCGATACCCAGAATAGTGTGTGTGTGTGTGTGTGTGTGTGTGTGTGTTGTGGTAAGCATTTGCTGAAAGCAGCCTTAAACACTACATATCCCATCAATGCTGGAAGCAACACATACGTAGAGGTGGGTAACATCTGTTGTGGTCTTGAGTGCTGTGCTGGGTCAGGAAAGTAGCTTTCTCCTTCGTAAGACTCTGTTAAAGATTTCTATTTTTTTAAGAAAAGAGTCCCTTGTTCCTTTCCCACACCATGTTTCCCGGGCAGATCAGTATATACTGATCAAAGCTTTGTTAGAGACAATCTGATGCAGACATTTAGACACTAACTCACCAGGCTCAGGCAACAGGGACGCCAGGACACATTCAACAGTCAACCAAGGACAGGCTGGTAACTGCAGACTACCAACAGGCAGACAACAGACAGAGCAGGAGAGAAGTGGAGATGTCCAATTCAGCGCTTTCTGGGAAAAACTACGCCAAGAGGAGTTGCCTGTCTCCAGCCCTTAACAAGACACAATGCTCGTGATGCCCCTCTGAGGTTATTTAATGCATCAGCTGACACAAATATTAGTCATTGAGGTTGGCATAAAAGAACCTGTGACTGCCGATGGCCACAACTGGCAAATGAAGTCACAGTACTCGGTGAATTACAGCCAGTGAAGTTGGCAGGGCTTGTGAGCCAGTTATAAATATGACATTGTACAACGACACAGATCTGTTCATTTACACTCCGACACAGCTCATTCACAAGACCAGGGAAAGGAACTTATCCCCCTACCCCAAAGGTTTGCATCAGAGCAAATAAACTGCCAAAAAACCAGTAGGGGGAACTGCTTATTACGAAGACCTGCGCTTAGATTTCGATACATAGAGATCCGCCTCCCTCTGCCACCTGCCTGCAGATTGGGACTAAAGGCATTTGGCACCACAGTCAGACAAATTTTATTTATATAATGGACATTCCATGCTTAAGTTTTGAAAGCAAAATTCAAACCTTAGCAAATAAAGGGTGAAATGGGCTGAAAACACTCACTCAAAGGGATTTTCATTTACTGAGAAAAGAGCCACTTCCAGTGTCCTCCAAGAGGGACAATACCCCAGAAGCCAGTCTCCCTCGCTGTGATGTCATCACTCAGCAGGGAAGAAAGAAAAATCCACATATGAGGCAGATGTAAAAATAAGGCATGGAGGCTCAGTGGTAGAGCGCTCACCAGCAAGAGCCTGGACTTAATACCCAGTACTGGGGTGTCAGTGGGTAAAAGGACTTGTGGACAAGCCTAATGGCGCAAGTTAAATCCCCAAACCCCACAAACTGGCAAAAGAGAATCAACTCCTGCAAGCCGTTCCCTCGGCGCCACGGACTCCCCCTGAGCTCTACACACATGACGTAGCACACATACTCACACAGACACAAAGACATGAGTCAATAAATGGGAGTTTTTAAAAAGTGGATCATGGGCTGGAGAGATGGCTCTGCAGCTAAGAGCACGGACTGCTCTTCCGGAGGTCCTGAGTTCAATTCCCAGCAACCACATGGTGGCTCACAAACATTTGTAATGGGGTCAGATGCCCTCTTGTGTGTCTGAAGACAGCTACGGTGTACTCACATATATAAAATAAATAAATCTTTAAAAAACAAAATAAAATAAAAAGTGGGTGCATATACACATGCACTGGAATTACGATGGTTTGGATAACACCTTTAAATCCCTTTTTAAACCTTTTATTTTCATTTTATGTTATATGTATGGGTGTTTTGCCTGCATGTATGTCTGTGTACCATGTGTGTGCCTCATAGCCTTGGAGGCCAGAAGAGGAAGCTAGAGCCCCTGGAAGAGCAGTTAGAGATGGCTGTGAGCCACTGTGTGGGTGCTGGGAATCGAACCTGAATCCTCTTCTAGAACAGCCAGTGCTCTAAGCATCTCTCTAGCCCCCAAATAACACTTTTAAACAAACATTCACTGTGGTGTAAGAATTATGTACACATCTACATCCACCCATTAGAAGTGGTACTTTGACGCTCTTGAGATGGGGTTTCTTATAGTCTAGGCTGGCCCACCTTGAATTTGCCATGTAATAGGTGACCTTGAACTTCTAATGTTACTGTCTCCATCAGACAAATGCAAGAATTTTAAACGTATGGGTATAGACCCCATCCCCAGCTGGAACTTTGACTTTTGAGTGTTAGTCTTTTCCTAGGCTAGAGGTTAGGACCCTCTTCTCTCTCCTGCTGCTGGTGCTGTATACCAAGATGTGGATACCTTGGATTACCAAGGTTCGGCAAATCCCAGGAGTGAGCTCCTCAACACTGGACATAAAACAGGACTTGTGGGTTGGAGATGTAGCTCAGTGGGTAGAGCACTCTCCTGGCATACACAAAGCTGTGGTTCCATCCCCAGCACCACAGGACAAGGCATGGTGGTGAACAGCCATAATTCTAGCACCCTAGAGATGGAGACCCTGGAGTATCAGAGGTTCAGGGTCATTCTCAGCCATACTGCAAGTTTGAGGCTATCCTGAGATACAGGAGACGCTGTCTCTAAAAGGATGGAATAAAGAAAAAGAAAAACCCAGACTGTGTGTTAGCCGGGTTGCTAGGCTGTCAGCTAACAACAGTGCCCTGGGCACCGTAAAAGCAGGCTGCACTCAATGTGGTGGGCCAGACTTGTTCAATGAATTTTCTACTGATATTTTCTTGTACAAATGGGTGGGGGGGTGATAGTGAGCAGAGGACCCAGGAGGATGCTAGTACCTTCCTCTGTCACTCTCTGCCTTCTCCCCTTGAGACAAGGAGATCGTCCATTTCTGTCTCTGCTGGGGTTACAGGCACACCTGGCTTTTAGTAGCTGCTGAGAATGAACACTCAGGTCCTCGTGTTTGCATAGTAAGTGCTCTTACTCACTGAGCCGCCTCCCCAGGCCACTTACTCTTGGTTGTTGTTATTGTTGTCTTTGTTGCTGCTGCCATTGTTAAGACAGGATCTCACAATGTACCTCTGGTTAGCATAGAACTTACTATATAGATCAGGCTGGCCTTAAACTCACAAAGACCCCTCTGCCTCTGCTCCTGCCTCCTGCCTCCTGCCTCCTGCCTCCTGCCTCCTGCCTCCTGCCTCCTGCCTCCTGCCTCCTGCCTCCTGCCTCCTGCCTCCTGCCTCCTGCCTCCTGCCACCTGCGCTGGGATTAAAGGTATGTGCCACTATGTCCAGTCCAGTTACTTTACTCATAGCCTTTGATTGAAGGTGGATTAAGTATGACGTAACCCCAGCAGATGCACTTGCATGGGTAGACACAGATATGCATGCTTGTATATGCACAGGCTATTTCTGGAAAAATGTGCAAGCGTTGGTGGTGTTTGTTGTCTCTGGAGGTCAGATTGGTGTCAGCTAGAGGAGAAGCAACTTTTCATTATATTTTGCTTTAATCAGGTGTGTTATTACTTTTTGCCGTTGGAGGGGATTTGGGTTTTGTTGGTTTTGTTTTGTCTGGGGAGGCAAATTTTTAACAATAACAAAACCAAACGGTAGTGACATCCAGTCCTTGTACCATCCCAGAGTCTCTCATAACTTCTGATTTACAAGTAGATTAAGTACCGATGAAGAGTGGTCCCGTGGGGCTGTCTGGGAAGCAGCTCAGCAAAGTGACAGGTGACGTGGTCTCCGCTTGCTTGAGCTCTGCCACCTCAGCTTCCAGACCCCGTCCCTCATTTCTTAGCCTCGTGGCCTGGAGTCAAGCATGCGGCCAAAGGAGAAGGGATGTCTTCCTTCCATTTCTAGGAGTAAAGAAAACCCTCAAATCTAGACATAGTGGTCTACACCTGGAATTTAGCACTGAGCAGGTGAAGGCAGAAGGATCTCCAGTTTGTGGGCCAGCCTGGACTACATACAAGAATCTTGCCCAAGAAGAAAGGAAAGCTGAGCCTGGTAGTCCAGGCTATGACCACAGCTACCTGGGCGTCTAAGACAGGGCAGATGGATCACAAGGCTAGCCTGGGCTACTTAGTGAGTTCAGGGCCAGCCTGGGTAAGTTTGCAAGACTGTCTTCAAACAATTTTTTTTTAATTAAGAAGTACTATTGTTATAGGTCAAGACTCTAGCATGTGTAAAGACCCGAGTTCAACCTCCAATATTTTGTGGTAAAATAAAAACTATAGAAGAGAGAAAGAGGAAAAGAAAAAAGGAGCTTCCCCATATCGACTAGAGGACTACACACACACACACACACACACACACACACACACACACACACTCACTTGACTACACAAAAGTCCATCATACATCCATAATCAAAACCATCTTTGGAAAAGAAAAGAGATTACCTTGGACCTCTTGGAGCAAGCAGGATGTCCAAGCAGCTGCCCCACCCCCGAAAACAATATTCTTAGAACCCTTGTCACTCAGAAAACGACTATTCTTATAACTGTTCTCCTCCAATCCCCAAATCAAAACTCATAGGTAACACAATCCACCTACAAAGACACATTTCAAAAAACAATCAGAATGAATCCTCATTGTAATAAAAAGGGAATTAAAAGCAATTTATGACCTGGGGGTGTAGCTAGGTGGTACAGTGCTTGCCTGCTACAAGCAAAGCCCAGCATTTGATCCCTCGTCCTGCAAAGAATAATAACAACTTAGAGCGAAAGAATAGCTTTTTCACCAAGCAGCTGCTGGGGGCCCTGCAAGATGCTCTGAGGGAACCAGGTGCTTGCAGATGTATTAGAAATGCCAAGGCTGAGACAGTGTTACCACATGAGATGCAGGGATGACTCAGCAAGCACAAGGCCACTGCCGTTTACAAAGCGATGCTCTAATGTGGGACACAGCTCCAGATGAAACTTTGAACAATACACAGTACAGTTGATTGACACAATAGCTACGTTCCTGGTCGAGTCCAGGTATTAAAACCATGCAGATGGATACTCAGAGCTTAAATATCACACAGAATGACGTTTGAGGGTTTAAAAGGTTTTTTTTGCCCTGCATGAAAGTCTCACGGGGCTTCAGAAAGTAGCACAGGCTATCAGGGTTCTTTCAGTGTGAAGTACATCCGTGGGTTGGGGGAGAGGGCTAGTTGGTAAAGTGCCTGCTACACAAACATGAAGAACCAAGTGCTTTCCCAGCACCCATGTAAGAAGCCAAGCCTGGAAAGGAAAGACAGAAGGATTCCCAGGGCTCACGGAGCAGTTAGTCTAATTTAAAAACAGAGAGTCCAATAAAAGATCCCATCTCAAAAAATAAGATACACAGATCCTGAAGAATGACATCTGAGGTTGACCTCTATCTCTTACAGACACATACACACACACACACACACACACACACACACACACACACACACACACACTCACAAAGATAACCCAACTCTGTGACATGTTTTCCTGATTGCTAATTAATAGAGAGAGGCCCAGTCCACCACCATGCCTGGGCTGGTGGCCCTGGGTTGTATAATAAAGTAGACTGAGCAAGCCATGAGGAGCAAGCCGGTAAGCAGCATCCTTCCATGACCTCTGCATCAGTTCCTGCCTCCAGGTTCCTGCCTTGAGTTCCTCCCTCTAGGATGGAGTGTGCCCCGAGTGTTGTCGTAAGCTGAAAGTTGTGTTTGGTCATGATAGTATATCACAGCAACAGAAATCCTAAGATGCTCCCCAAATGTCAAAGCTCCCACCCGTTCCAGAACACACCCTTTGAGATCTGCTCTTTGATCAAGCAGCTTCTCCCTGACCATGTAACTTCACAAAGCTGCCTGAGCACCCGATTAAAACTGGGTTTCACCCCGGATTTCAGGGAGAAATGCAGAAGAGGAGGAAGAAAGATTATCAGAGCCAGAGGGGATGGAAGACTCCAAGGGAAAACAGTGTCTTCCAAATACAACAGGACTGACGTCCATATGACGTCACAGAGACCATGGCAGCCTGCACAGGCCCAAGTAAGACAACTAATTAAAAATGAACAAATAAAGAATATCTTTGCCAGGCAGTGGTAACACACACCTTTAATCCTAGCACTTGGGAGGCAGAGGCAGGCGGATTTCTGAGTTCGAGGTCAGCCTGGTTTACAGAGTGAGTTCCAGGACAGCCAGGGCTACACAGAGAAACCCTGTCTTGAAAAAAAAATCTTCACTGGTTTCTCCTGTATTTGTTTACATATTTATTTATTCTTTTTTTTGTCTCTATATTCCCAGAGCTGACCTCAAACTGCGGGAGTTTGTCCCTTCTGTCTTAAGCCTCTCAAATATTGGTAAGTATGAATCAAAGGCCCTTGGCTATATGTGATTTTTTTGGCAGTGGTGCTGGGAAGGTTGGGTGGGGGGTGAGGCAATCAAGTCTTATACACTTCAAGAAGGCCTTGGAATTTTTGTAGTCAATGATGGTCTTGCAGTTCCAAGTCCTTCTGTCTCCATCTCCTTAGTCCTAGGCGTGGACTGCCAAGTCTAGTTTAGGAAGTATCAGGGACTGAACACAGGGCCTGGTCTCTGTTAGAAATGCTAGGTGTCCTACTTGTCACACTGCTGTGACAAAATGCCTGATGAAACTAGGCTGTCTCATTGCATTGACTGGAGCTGGGCTATAAAACCTGGAGGTGCCATCCAATGGATAAACTTCCTCCAGTAAGGTTCAACCTCCTAAAGGTTTGACAGCCTTCCCTCGCAGTGCCGCCTGCTGGGGAGCAAGTAGCCAAACACATGCACCTATGAGGGACATTTCACATTTAAAACCCAACACAAGCTCTCTGCCACCCCAGCCACAGGCACAGCCTGGCTATGTAAAATTGAATGCAGGTAAGACTGGCTGGCTTCACAGGATGGCCAAACTCTATGCACAGTCAGGACATGGCTTCAACTCTGCTCTGGTCTGTTTCAGCTCTGCACTATGAGGTCTCCTTATCCAGGTTCTGAGTGACAGACAGCCTGGACAGTAACTTCACAACCACTTTGCAGCACTTAATCCTGGTAGTGTTGTCAAGCGTGAGAGCACAGCCCTGTCCAAACCAGAGTTCACCCTTGCATAAAATTCTTCTCCCTGGCTCAGACCTACACTGTGGCCTAGAAAAGGGTGGAGCAGGCTGTTTCCCGTCTCTATCACTCCCGATCTGCATTCACCAGGTTTCACTTTGGCAGTCTCTTACTTTGGTCTGTCTTTGGTCTCCCATCTAGGGTGAAAAGACTTCCACTCAACCTCTGCAGGGTTGGAGTCACAGGACAATGCTAAGGGAGCATTCTACAAACCCAGCCACATCCTCAGCCCTTGTTGGATTATTTTATCTTTGTGTGAACACCAGCATGTGTTTACAGGAACTAAGGCAGCTACAATGCCACTGACAGATAAGGAATTATGGGACCACTGTCTCTAGGCATCTCTTATTCACCGGATGTCATTATACACAGAGAAAATACATGCTATTTGGTAATTTTGTTATTTACAGAGATGTCATCTTTCTTTGTGTATTATTCTGGAACTTTCCCACAGATGTCAGACATCTTTTCATCCTCGTCTCACATTCTCTTGGCTTATTTGTGCACAGCAGTTACTGTGGCAACCAGCTCTTTCCAGGTGCGACTGCCGGCTTCCCCTAAGCAACTTCAAGTATAGCTTCCTTTCCACTCCAGCTTCCCGCTACACTAGCAAATCCAGAGGTTTCAAGGAAGCAACTCTCCCTTGAAAAATCCTTGCTTAACAGAAGATGGGTCAGTGACTAAACATTGCACACCTCTAGGTCTGCGTCAGATAATTCTAAGGCAAATTCCACCTGATCTTGCTGAGAGTCCCAGCAGTGATAACTGACTCTTCCGCTCTCCCATTTCTCCCAGAATCCGGACTTGTCACCCTTAGAATCATTTCCCAAGATAAATTTTCTGAAATCAATCTTTTGCGCCATGTTCTTGATAAAATCTAGACCAAAGCACCAAGTTCAGAATATTGTTAAAAACGCAAATCCATGATGATCGGTACTGATCCTGCCTGCACTGTCTTCACTGTGTGCCCAGGAACTTGGTCTGAGACAGTTTCTGAGCGTTCGTAAGGTCGAAACCATCCCTGTTAACATACCGAGAGGCTGTTGGCCTCCCAGACTCACACAAGGCCACAGTGTTTTCAAGTGGGGACATCACATACAAAAGTTCAATGTACTCCATACCAGAGAGGCACCAGAATGCAGCCGGCGCTGCCAGTCAAGTGGGCTGACGTGAACTCAGCAGCTCTGCACACTTGCTGTGTAGACCAGCTGCAGTGTATAAGAGTACCATTAGCTCTTCCCGGAATAGAACCTGTGTGTAAGTGCTATCAACCTAAGCCTTCTGCAGGGCAGAGCTGACTCTCATCTAGTTTTTCTCCATTGCCGTTGTGGTATTTTTACTTTTTTCCCCTTGCGGGGGCAGGGGGGTGTTATGCTACGTCCTTTTTATTCTTATCAAAAGCATTTTATCTAGGTCCCCAATGCTATCAGTAAGAAGTCACTTACATTATAATAGAACTTTTCAATATTTATTTGTGTATGTGTGAGACATATATGCAGTACTTATAGAGTCCAGCAGAGGGTGCTATATCCTCTGGAGTGGAAGATATGGGTGGCTGTAAACTGCCAGACACAGGTGCTGGTAGCCTAACTCTGGTCCTCTATAAGAGCAGGAAGTGGTTTAACCACTAGGACACCTCCCCAGCCCTCTGATAAAACTATGATAGATACTATGGGGAGCTCGTCTGTGTTCCAAGTTGTATCTCTTTCCATGTCTATTATACCTATTCTTTTTACAAAATCGCTGTAGATTTATTTATTTATTATGTATTTACATACACACCACACTCTCGTGTGTGAACATCACAGGACATGGTGGCAGTCGGTTCTCTCACTCTACCATGTGGGTCAAGGGGCTGGAACTCAGGTCACCAGGCTCCACAGCAGTGCCTCTAACTGCCAAGCCATCTGTCTCTCTGCTGACTTGCCTTTCCTCATTGATAACATTTGTTGTTGGAGTGTTCTGTTCCGTGGTCCCCTGGGGGCCTAAGCTTTTGGCTTATTGATGCACTATGGTGCATGTATGCCTACACACACCTCTGTGTGTGATTCTTACTGTTCTGTCTGTTACATGCCAGAGTGAGTTCCAACAGACCTTTCAGCCCCAGTGGGAATGTCTATGTTCCCCCGTGGTTGAGTCCTTAAAGTGTGTTCAGTGTGACCAAAGAATTGCATCCAGAATTCCATTCACTTATAGCAAATTTCATAGCTACTACTGGCAAGTGGCCTACTGTCAGTGAAATTCTGCATTTGAATACAGTCTTTTTTTCTAATAAGTGTGTTTCAGACTAAAAATACTCCTCCAGGTAAAACCCACATGGTTTTGCTATATTGTGTTTACATTTCTCTTCAACATCAAAATTATGCTTTCCCCATTTATTTGTATATTTTTCTAGGTAAGGTATGAGTATGTGGACATGTAAGGGTTGTGAAACCTGGTGGTGACTTTTTAGTTTCTTGTTTGTTTATGGCTGGTTCTTATAGAACAGTTCTCCAAGCAAAACAGTGGCCATTATCAGCAGACCAAACAGCTATACCTACTTTGCAAGAGCTCATCATGATGGACTGTTGACAGTCTCTGACAGAAGGGGGTCACAAGGAGAGTTCATACGTAAGTCTGCCTAATTGCGAGTGTCTGATTGCGTGTACCTTGGGATCCTGAGTGGTTCTGTAGCCTGCATGCTGCATGAGGCTATGCAGTCCCAGAGAAAGCATCATCCATGTTGTGGGGAGACCCAGTGCACCGCTTTGGGGTCACCCATGCTTCTATAAGCAACACCCCTGTAAATAAGCCTAATAAACTCACTGGCTTTCTGGAGTAAACCCTTGAGTGGGAACATAGTTTGGTTTGTTCTTGGGAATTTATGGAGAGAGAGAGAGAGAGAGAGAGAGAGAGAGAGAGAGAAGTGCTATTAATGTCTTCCAGGGAAGAAATCTCAAAAGAACAAAACAAATTTACTGTTTTAATGTTGCCAATGTCAGGGGTTGTTAGCATGTCTTGGTATAATTGAGGATTTGAGGCTAAATGCACATGTTATAAATAGCCATGTATATGTGATAAGAAGGTGTATACTTTTCACATGTATAACTACAAAGAGAAAAGGTTACATCACCCAACTTGACCTCTAGGTCCCTCATCTGCTCCCACAGTGGAGATCCTGAATACCCATGAGCCAAGAGGTCTCCCTGATTTCTCTTCAAGTCTAGTCACGTATTCATTCTTATATTTTTCTCCCCTTCTTTAAGGCTCCAAAAGGAAGACATCAGCCTGTACTGTTCTATCATCCTGAAACTATTGTCTTTCAAGGGCAAAGCTCTCTGCTGTGCCAAGTGGCTGCAGAGGCACAGGGACGAGCAGCTGAGCCATCCATCCTGCCTTAAGGATGCCAGGAAGGCGGCAGGTTCACAGGTGGAAGTCTGAGACAGCTGCTGCTCTCCGAGGAATACAAGGACAGGCAAAGAACAAGAGGGGACAAAGGGAACAGGCTTCTGCTCCCCAACCCCATGCTAGGGGTTGAACAGAGGACTCAGGCATGTTGGTCAAGTGCCCATCCAGTGAACTACATCCCCAGCAGTAAAGATTCTGATTTTTAAGGTGATGCCAAGAAATAATTAAGGAATGACTCAGTGGATAAAAGGACCTGGCACCAAGCCTGAGGATCTGAGTTCCAATTCCTAGGACCCAGGTGGTGGAAAGAGAGAGCTCTCCTCCAAGTTGTCCTCTGACCTCCATGTGCAAAGCATGATGTGCATGTGCCCTGTGCCCTCACACATGCATAGGTACACAGACACAGCTAGCTAGATAGATAAATTGATAGATAGGTGATAGATGATAGATAGATAGATAGATAGATAGATAGATAGATAGATAGATAGATTGATAGATAGGTGATAGATGATAGATAGATAGATAGATAGATAGATAGATAGATAGATAGATAGATGAATAGACAGGTAATAGACAGATAAATAAATAAATTAATTTTAAAAATTAACATTTTAAAAAGTGGTTGTTAACTGGAAAATAAAAACGTCAAGCTACAGCTGTAGCCAGTGATATTGATCCATATTTACCACACAAAACAATGCTATTTTAGGTTAAAACAAAAAGAAGCAACGAGGGGCTGGAGACATATCCCAGTCAACAGAACTCCTGCGTACCGTGTGTATAGCCCTGGATTTGATCACCAACGTTCTATAAAATTGGACATGGTAGCACACAACTGTAATTCCAGCAGTTTGGAAGGAGACATATGAGGATTACAACAACAGCAACAACAACAACAGGAAGAGAAGAGAAGAGAAGAGAAGAGAAAAGGGAAACCATAAAGTTCTTGTTTTTGTTCTTGTCTTACAGAAGGCTGCACCCGGCTCCTAACCTCTGTCAGGACAGACTGACTCAGGGGTACTGACTGCCCGAGCAGAGTGCTCACACTCTCCAGAGGCAGACATACAGCTGTGTGTGACCTTGAATGAGTCACCCATCAACCCAGGACCTCAGCAATCAAGAAAATGGGGACATACACATAAATTAAAAATAAAATAAATCTTAACAAGTAAAAGAAAGCCCACTGTGATGGCAGCCACATTTTGCAACTACCATCCCAAGATGAGGGAGGTAGAGGTAGGCAGGTCAGAAAGATCAGCCTGGTCATAAAGGGAAAGGAGGGAGGGATGGAGGGGAGAGGAGGGAGGGAGGGAGGAATTGAAAAGAAGCAGAGGACAACAGAGCAACAGAAGTGGGGGCTATTGATGGCTGACCCCCTATGAAGACTGCCTGGCTCGGGTGTTGCCTTAATTACTTTTCTGTCACAATGACAATAGCATATTGGACACAAAGCCACTTGGGGAATACTGGTTTTACTTTATCTCACTTTCAGGGGGAATACAGTTTATTATGGCAGGGCAAACAAGACAAACTGAATGAGCATGAGGTCAGCCTAGCAGTCAGGAAGCAGAGAGCAGGAAAACAGGAAGTGAGGCCAAGCTATAAACCTTCAAAGCCCACCCCCAGTGACATACTTCCTCCACCTCCTAAAGGTTCAGTAGCTTTCCCAAACAGCACTACCAGCCAGGAACCAAGTATTCAGACACGTGTACAGAACGTTTCATGTTCAAACTACAACAGATGTGGTGTGCTCCCTAAGTCTCATGTGGCTTGGTCCTCTCTGTGGTGATGTCATGATACTGAGATGGTGCGTGACATTTACCATCATAGTGTCATCTGTGTGTATGTGAAGAATGGAAGGGACACCCGGTCACCTGCTGTAAGGGTTCATGATTCACCTGAGAATGATACCCTGGACTCAAATAGTATGTAAATGCAAAGAGAGTTTTATTCTGCAGAAGTCCAGTTTGCTGGGGCCTACCACCTACAAAGATAGAGAGACCCTGAAGTAAGCTCACAGGCCTAATTTAAAGCACATTAGGGGAATTCTGGGGAGGGATAGGTGACCTCTATCTTAATCTTAGCTCTATCACCAGGGACATTCCAGAACCGTTGCTGGGGCTTGGGGGTCCGGAAACTGTTTGTTGCAGAGGGAGTCTGGAAACTGCGCTGACACACTGTCCTTGCCCAGTTCTTGGAAACAGAGATTTAGGCCTAGTCTCCTATACTGCTGATTTGAAGCCTGTCTTGGAGTCCGCCTAGCCTCCTCAGTGCTTGTTTTCTCCTCTTCTGGTGACTGTTGAGATTCTGTGGCCTCAGACAGACAGAAGCTGCTAGAAGAGGAAGGTAAAAGCAGCATGTAAGGGTGGATAGTCAAATGGCCCAACCAGGGTCTTAGCCGAGAAGGCTGAACTGTGAGAGGACTAAATAAACCTCCTGGGGGACCTGCTCCTAGGCACTGCGGGTCTGGATCAGTCAAGACGTGAGAAATTCCCTATCATTCCAAAAGGGGCTGGATAGATGGTCCCAAAAGGAGGTTTTCAGGTAAGAAGCAAGTGGTCCTCCACTAAACCAATGGTGGAGGGACATTTCGTGGGAGTATGTGTTGTGGATGGGACTGGTGCTGTTCTTGTGAACCAATCCTCTAATGAATAAAGGAGCCAATCACTGGGCGAGTAGGCAGGACTTCCGGGTTGGAAGGAAGGAGAGAGGACAAGATGTAGCTGCTAGAGTTTCCTAGTATCATGGTGGATCTACAAGGATCCACCACCAGAGGGATCAGATTTTAATAAGGCTTACAAGATTAGGTTTTAGTTGTTGTGGCCAGAGGCTGAGTTACCATTGTTTCTGAACTAAGTTTGTGTTGAGTTTTCCTTCACACAGCGGCCCATCTGGGTTCAAGAGAGAAAGGTATGCCAGCAAAGTGTGGATTTGCCAGATGTGCACCACAAAGGCTGTGGGGGATTTAAAGCATGGGGTTGGCAAGATAGAAACTCACCAGTGGGAACCTCGAGAGCTGGGTGGAGAGACTGTGGAGCTCAGAGTCAGAATCTCCACGAGATAAAAACAAGTCAACCACTGCCTGCCAGTGCGTGGCTAGCTAGGCCACCAGGCCAGAGGTTCAAGGCAGGAATGAGCTAGTTCAACTTTTTAATATTTCACACAAGTATACATGCCACTGCAAGCATGTGGCACTTAGAGGACAGCTGTGGGAATCGGTTCTCTCCTCCCCCCTTGCTGCTTCCAGGATTCAAACTAAAGTTGAGGGACCCTAAGAGTTTTTTCCAGTCCAACACCCTCCTTACAGCTTTCCCCTCCCACCTGGGGTCAAGGCCAGGCCAAGTTCCATTCTCCACCCACAGGAACATTCCTGACTAAAAAATTCTTAGAATGTACTGATAGTCCTTCTGCAAAGTCTCAGGTAGACTTCAAATGTGTATCATATTGCTAGCCAATACATTTAAAAATCAATATGCTTAGCCAATAAGTTTGAACTGTAACCTTGCTGATGTAACTTGCGATAGTCATTCAGGGTCGACTTCTAGTCACTTGTCTTGAGGGACTAATTGAAGGTCAACCCCAACCCACCAAAAAATAAACCCCTTGCTTTTGCATTAATCTGCGTTTCAAAGTCTCACTTGGGGGGGGCATCTGGAAGTAAGTACCACTGACCAAGGGTTGGGGTCTTACAAAGTCATCAGGCTTGGCTGCAAGAGCCTTTATCCACCAAGACGTCTCATTGATCTGAGCAAGTCCTTCTGATTGGTTGGGAAACACCATGAGAGAGACAGGGTTTCATAGTCATGCGCAGAAGATGGTCTGGTGATTTCTGTGTCTTAGTGAAGAGGTCAACTCAGGAACTTTGGAAAGGTCATGGAACACTTGCCCCTCCGAAAGGGAGAGGTTAATTAAAAATCCTCAGACCACTGGGGTGGGGGGGAACCGACTTGCGGGTGGGGACATATTCTGAAGGATGGACTGTGGGCCACCCACCTCATTTCCTAAAGGTCAATTAGTTTAAAAGTTACACTGTTCTGCCAATTACATTGTTCCTAATGGCAGCTGCCCTGTGGACTGTATAAAGGCCTGCTGGACAGGCTGAGCATGGTCGTTCTTTCCCTATACATGCTGGATTGAATAAAATTCCTCTTGCTTTTGCATCGATCCCCATCTCCATGTTGTTCACTCAGGGGTCTCGGTAAGTTAAGGCTCGCCAGAGTCTTATAGTAGCAGCAACAGGAAGCCCCGCAATGGGGCATTGGCTACCCCTTCACCTTATTTATTGCATGTTGCTGTGGTGGTTTGAGTAGGTTTGGCCCCCCTATAGACTCATATGTTTGAACAGTTGATCCACAGGCAGTGGCACTATTAGGAGGTGTGGCCTTCCTGGAGTGAGTGTGGCCTTGCGGGGAGGTGTGCCCATATAGGGATGAGCCTTGAGGTCTTCTATGCATAAGCTCCACCTAGTGTGGAATTCTAGTCTCCTCCTTGCTGCCTTCAGATCCAGATGTAGCCTCTAGCATCATGTTTGCCTACATACTGCTATGCTTCCCATCATAATGATAGATTAAACCTCTGAAACTGAAAGCCAGACCCAGTTAAATGTTTTCTTTTATAAGAGTTGCCTTGATCATGGTATCTATTCACAGCAAAAGAATCATAGCTAAGACAACTGCATCCATTTTCTCATGACTACAGCGAAATCACTAACAAAATGGAACTTTAGAAAGAGTTTAGCTGGCCGGGCGGTGGTGGCGCACACCTTTAATCCCAGCACTTGGGAGGCAGAGGCAGGAGGATTTCTGAGTTCGAGGCCAGCCTGGTCTACAAAGTGAGTTCCAGGACAGCCAGGGCTACACAGAGAAACCCTGTCTCGAAAAACCAAAAAAAAAAAAAAAAAAAAGAAAGAGTTTAGCCATTGCTTCTCGGCCTTTTGACTAAGATCAAGTTTAGAAAGAGTTTAGTCAGATGTCAGTGGTGTACACCTCTAATCCCAGCATTCCGGAGGCCTGAACAGGCAGATTTCTGAGTTCCAGGCCAGTCTGATCTACAGAGCAAGTTCCAGGACAGCCAAGGCTATACAGAGAAACTGTGTCTTGAAAAAGAAACAAACAAATTTTAAAAAAAAAAGTTTATCTTAACACACAGTTTGAGAATGTAGGCAATCCATCATGCCAGGAGTGTGAGGCAGCTGGTCACATGGCATCCACAGTCAGGAAGCAGAGAGAGAGAGATGATTACTGAAGATCAATCTCTGTCTGCCTCCTCCCCTCCCACAGTAAAGGAAGGCTTACACACAGCAGGACACACAGAGAGAAAAACTGTCTGCAAAGCATAGGAGGCCCTCAGGGGACTGGAATATGGTCTTTTTTTGTGGGCTCACCTTCTCCTTTTTATGCAGTCCCTTCCCAGTCCATGGAATGTGCAGCCCACATTGAGGGTAAGTCTCCTACCTCCATCAGCCCAATCTAGAAACTCCCTCAGAGACACAGCCAAGGATGATTCTAGGTCCTTCCAACTTGACAATTCTTACCATTGTGTTACTCAAGCCACTATGGTGACTTAAAGCATGAAATCTGTTTTGATAGACTTCAGATGGAGATGGGGTGAGGAAAAGAATGATGTAAAGAAGCCCCTCCCCTCCACCTCTTCCCCTCCCTCCTCCCCAGTCAGTGGCTTCCTTATTCAAATCTCTCTCTCTCTCTCTCTCTCTCTCTCTCTCTCTCTCTCTCTCTCTCTCTCTCTCTCTCTCTCTCTCCCTCTCCCTCCCTCCCTCCCTCCTTCCCCCCCTCTGTCTTAGTACTTACTTTGTTCTCTGTGTTTCACACAAAGCAAAAAAAAAAAAAAAATCCTCCCAGCACCTGCTGAAGAACTGCAATGTTTCCACTTTGGGAAACACAAAGACAACTTTGTACCTCTTTCTGTGTCACTGTATGGCATCTTGCTGTGTTTAGAGATCACTATGGATGACTCCCTGCTGTGGCAGCAGGAGCACAGGGTTTCTTGTTCACAGAGAACAGAGAGAGAGATGGGGTCCGTACTGTAACCCTCAAGCTCCCGGAAACCCACTTCCTCCAGCAAGGATCCACCTCAGGTTCTACAACCTCCTGAACCACCATCACCAGCTGGGAACCACTTTTGCAACAAACTAATCTGTGGCACATATTTTATTCCAATATCATTATCCCGTTCTTTTAAAAGGAAGTTGGCCCTTTCCTGAGACCCTGAGGCCACACACACCTGGTTGTAAAGGATGCCCATGACTCTCATACTTCTATGGGGGAACACCAACAGTCTGCAATCCCATTGTTGACCTATCACTGTCTAGGTTCCTCAAGATGGTCTGAGAAGCTGTCAGAACTGTGTGAAACCTCTTCCTGGGAGTCAAGTCTACCCCCTAGCGGGCACCATAAACACCAGCGAGCAGACCCCTGCCGCCAGCTTGCTACTCTGGAGTGCCAGGAACCTAAGAGAAAATCACTTCTACTTTAGCTCATTTCACAGGGCTGGGGTGGGGGGGACACATGGGTTTGGAGTTCATGCTGTGTAGTCACCCCTGGCAGGAGATGATGCATTTTAAAGAGGTATTTATGCTATCAGACACTTGAAACAATGGACCCAAATGATTGGAATTCCCTGAAAAATCTGAGGAGAGAAAAAGGCTGGGACTCTGGTGCCCACTAGAGGGTAGGTTTGTCTCCCAGGAAGAGGTTTCACACATTTCTGACAGCTTATCAAACCATCTTGAGACACTGGACCCCGACAATGATACGATTCTTGACTGTTGGTGTCCCCTATAGAAGGATGATGGTCATGGCATCATCTTTCAGATAAGTATTGGGGTTGGGGTTTTAGCCCAGTGGCCTAGCAAGTGCAAGGCCCTGGGTTCGGTCCTTAGTTCTGGCTTCAGCATTCAGGCATCCTTTACAACCAGGTGTCTGTGGCCTCAGGGTCTCAGGGAAGGGCTAAAGAATATAGGTGGGGAAAAATGAGAGTGTTATGAAATATGATGCAATGAGGGGGTTATCTGGCAGGCCCATGCCAAGGGAACCTCACTGAAATATTATGCCATGCAACAGATGGTTATAAAGTGGGTTTACTGGGGGAAAGCGGGGGCGGGGGAGTGAGGGCCTGGAGAAGGGGTGGAGACAGGCAGATGAGAGCAGTACTATGAGACAAGGAGACAGAATGACAGAAAGGAGAGAGAGAGAGAGAGAGAGAGAGAGAGAGACTGGGAACATGTGGGAACACAGAGAGAGAACTTGTGTGGTCTGTTTATAAAGCCACATCTGGAGGGGACAAATAATGGCAGCAGATGATGGCAAAAGCTGTTGCTAGGAGCCTAGCAAAATCGCCTGTAAGCTAAGATAGGGCGGGGCTCCATCTACTTATCCACAGGGGAGTCATCATCTGTGCTGGGTGCAGACCTTCCAGTGTGGCTCCATGTTCTTGCCCACTGCTCTGTAAGTAAGCCTAATAAACCAGTTGGTTCCTCAGACAGAACTTGGTTCCATGGTTTGTGGTTGGGACTGTAGAAAGAGGGGTAGGCATTGTTTACATCGTCCAAAGGGAAGGAGTTTTAGCAACAGAACAAGCCCCCCTCTCTGCTTTTCACTCCTACTTGGCTCTTTGATTGGCATATTGGAGATGGGTGAGTGAGCTTTGCTTACTGGGGCTACCAAAGTCCAGGCTTGAACCTAAAAGCTCACATAATGGGGATACTGCCCCCCCAAGCCAATTTAGGTTGACATCTTGTAGCAGAAAATTAGTGGTATAGAGAGAAGTCAGCAGAGAAACCGAAACCCTTCCCTGCCTGAGCTATAGGAAACAAAAGCAAAAACAAAACAATCAAAAAAAAAAAGCGCGCAGAAAAACAGGAGTAGATGAACACAAGAGTAGATGAACGCAGGAGTAGATGAACGCAGGAGTAGATGAACGCTAAGCAATGATCAGAACTCACCAGCTATGCGTCCCTGAGCCAATTCATTATTCAAGACTCTCAGTAGGAACTCTCCAGACTTAGACCTTTCACATTTTGACACAACGCAGTGGGATTGGGGTGGGAGTAATTTCCACGTGCACTAGCTTCATTTCTGTTGCTGCAATAAAATACAACTTACAAAACTCAATTTAGGGAACAAAGGGTTCATTTTAGCCCATGATTCCATGTTATAATTCATCACTTGAGTAAGTGATGTCACAGCGACAGAAGCTTGACACAGCTGGTCATATGGACATTTACAGTCACAGAGAAAAATGAATGCGTGCATGCTCACCTGATTGCTCACCTGATTGCTTGCCTGCTGTGCTCTGCTCAGTTTCTCCACTCAAAGACAGTTCAGGATTCCCCTAACTAGGGAATGGCATTGCCCACATTGAGCTGGGTCTACCCACATCAGTTAATGTAATTAAGATGATCCCCCACAGACATGCCCGAAGGCCAACGTAAACAATCCCTCTCTGGGACTTTTTCTTCCCAGGTGATTCTAGGTTATGTCTGTTTAGTTTCAACCTGGGACGAGGGACTGAGGTGCATATTTTACATATCAAAGCAGACCTGGGCTCCAGGTCCTCCCAGCATCCTTCAGTTCCTAGTTGACAGACCCTGCCCCTAGCCTTGAACTTTCCAGTTCATCGGCTGGGCTGCCCTTCACCCAGAGGCTCTTCTCTATATAATCCAGACCACCACCCCCTCTCTTTCTCTCCTTCTCCTCCTCCTCTTCTTCCTCCCTCTCCTCCTTTTTTCTCTCTGCGTGCACACCCTTTCTTTCTCTTCTCCCTCCCCAACCCCTCTCCCATGGCAACTCCCCTGGCCTCAATCCTTGGGGCCAGTGAACTTGACCACCTGAGAGCAGCTTCCCAATAAACCCTCATTGAATGTATTCTAATTTGACTTGAATTGGCTCAGTTCACCGGCAAAGAAATAACTGATCAGTGCCAAGCTGACAAAGACAGCCGTCACACAACCTATCCTGTCCATGACCCCTCCCCCCCAGAAAACCAGGCTTCCCCACAAGACCAACCTCCTAGACCATCACCCCAAGTTCTCCTGCTTGATACCCAGGGAAGCTGTGGCTTGGTGGATGTGTTGAGGAAGATGGGCGTAATTTTAAGCTGAAGCTTAAATCTCAGCAGCCTGGAAGACAGGCAGATGAATTTACCAGCAGGTTGTCTGGGCATACAAGACCTCTGTAGCCACCCAGCAGGGTCAGATGCTCCCCAGATCACTCCTTCCTACTAGGCAAAGCCCTGGGACTCAGAGACTGTGCTACACTGACTGCCCTCCTTCCCCCTGCTCCCAACCCCCCACCCCGCAATCCCACCCCGAGGAAACACTAAGGGCCCTTTTAGCTCCTTCTCAGGAAACAAAGGCTCTTGTTACAGCCGCTGGTCATTTCCGGCTCTTTTGAACAGTTTCTCATCACTCCTGATCCTGACACCGTCTGGCTGTCTCAAGCAGATTACTCAGCAAGCAGGGCACAGACAATAGCCCAGGGAACAATTCCACTCCATCCGGACGAGGATCCATTTTCCAATTATTTGGTTATCCCATTTACTTAATGAGCAAATCTAGTGTCATCCCGTATTTTATGGCCACGAGCAGACTCATGGTGATGGGAAAGAACTCAAACCCTGGCCGATGAGGGACACTGTTCCTCTGAGCATGCAGGGACCCAGAAACTTCCAGACTCTCTTCTCTCAGAGCCTGCTCACCTGCCGCCACCTCTAGGATCTGCTTTCTCTTCCCATGACCAAATCCTCCCCTCTGCCCACTCCTGAGCCCTCTTCTCAGAGAAACCAGTGCAATGGACACCCTTCACAAGGCTTTCTGTTTCTGGGTTTAAGGTCACAGACTGTGCCAAGCCAAGTTTGGTTATCTATCCTCAGAAAGCCAGTTTTATTTAAAGAAGGGGCTTGCTTTGGTTTATAGGTTGGGGGTATAGTCCATTGTGAAGGGGAGACAAGGCTAGCAGCAATAGCTTGAAGCCGCTGGTCATGTCACGCTCACATTCAGGAAGCAGGTAACTTGAAGCAGCTGGTTGTGTTACAGCCACTCAGGATGCAGAGAGAGGTGGATGTCGGGGCAGGGAACGTCCTGAGATGAGAGAACAGTATGAGGAGGAGGCAGCAGAACGGAGGCTTGCAGTCTGGATCAGTCGCCCAGGAGGAAAGGCGATAGGAGCAGGATCCATCCATCCTGACCTTGAGAGACAGCTAACCAGCATCCTGCCTCCAAGTTATGGAAACTCAGGCCCCTTTCTTCTGTAGCACTGTCATCTTAAGCGTGTGGCTTCTGATGGTGCCAAGGTTCAAGAAGCCTATTGAAATAGCCAAATTAAGAGAGAGAGAGAGAGAGAGAGAGAGAGAGAGAGAGAGAGAGAGAGGAGGAGGAGAGAGAGACCTTTAGCATCCACACTTGAAAGGACAGATATATCTAGTGACATCCCTGCCCCCAAGCACATCTTTGAGGGTTTTGAAATAAAGTTAAGGTTTAAGTCAAAGCCAGAGTTCTGCACAGCTCTGCAGTCCCAGGCAAGGCATGGTCCCACCACCGTTCACCCACCAGTCTCTCTCTCTCTCTCTCTCTCTCTCTCTCTCTCTCTCTCTCTCTCTCTCTCTCTCAATCTCTCTCTGACAAGGTATGAATCTCTTTCCAGAGAAAAGTCCCCTCTTTGGCCAGCCCAGGTTTTATGCTTTCTCTTCTCACATCAGAGAAAATTCTGGGAGAATACCTGTGTCTTGGGGTCCATTTTGGCCATGATCTCCTAACCAAAGTAAGGGACATGGTAGTGTCTGTCTCTCTGTACTTGCCATTCCAGTTATAGTTCTTGCCCTGTTCTGCAATGACACCAACTGCCTGCAAGTGGCACTTTCCATGATAAGGTAAAAGTACTGTGCCAAGCACTTTCCTAAGTTCTGTGTCTGTCTTAGTCACTGTTCTATTGATGTGAAGAGACACCTCGACCACGAAAACTCTTAAAAAAGAAAGCATTTAATTGGGGGTTGCTTACCATTCCAGAAGCTTAGTTCGTTATTGTCATGGCAAGAAGCAATACAGCATGCAGGCAGATGTGGTGTTGGAGAAGGAGCTGAGAGCTCTACATCTGGATCCTCAGGCAGCAGGGAGAGAGAAACACTGAGCGTGACTTGAACATTTGAAACCTCAAAGCCAACCCCCAATGACATGCATCCATCCATCCATTTAACCTACCTGCCTGAATTCCTCCAACAAGGACACACCTACTCCAGCAAGGCCACACCTCCTAATCCCTATCAAGTAGCATCACTTCCTAAAGACCAAGCATCCAAATACATGAGTCTATGGGGATAATTCCTAGTCAAACCACCACATAGTCCTTACAACAACCAGAGACCAAAGAAGCCAAGAGATTCCTCAAAGGCCACAAAGGTATCAGAGAAAGAAGCTCAAATCCTAAAGCCCTTGCTCACAACCACTACCTTAGCTAGCTACTATAGCTACTAGAACTGTCCCAAATCCAAGGCCAAAGCTCTTTAAGGCCCCACTTTCCTTAAGTAAGATTTGACCCTTATAAATCTTACCTTTCCTTGTCTCATACTTGATGACCTCCTGGCTTTTTTCTCTACTAGTAGAGAGATGGATAGACATACAGATAGACAGACAGATAGGTTAAATAGACAGGTGAATAGACAGTTGGATGGATACAGGCATGAGTATATAAACAGAAGGATGGAGGATGGATGACTGTAAGCATGAATGGGCAGGTAGATGGTTGGTTGGATGGATGCATTCATGCATGCATGGATGGTTGGGTGCATGGGCAAGTATACGGTAGTTGGATGGAAGGAGGATGAATGGACAGATGGATGGATGGACAGACAGATGTATGGACGGACAGATGTATGGACAAGTTAATGATAGACACATACGGTTAGTAGCAAGTAAAGGAATGCATACCTCAAAGTGATCTATTTGGGCCACTGCCATTTCCTGTTGACTGAGCAATGAGAACACCACAGGGCCTATTAGCTCCTAATTCAAGAGAGTACATGGCCAGAGGGAAGCTCCCATGTCCTCCCTTCACCCTGACAGTTGTCATCCTGAAGGCTAACAGGCCTTTCAGGCCAAATCTGCCGCCAGAAGGAAAAAGCCCTGGCATAATATTTTGTATTCAAGAAATTAACATTTCTAGCACAATTAAAGAACTATGAAAAAAGCTTCACAGCCACTGGAAAGTGCCCTCTCAGTGGGCTCTGAGGAACATAGGCACACCCAGGGCACTTCTCCTAGCCCACCACCCCCATTACAAATACCCTACATGGGACAAAGGGCTTGGGGCAGAGGCAGGAAGGCCAGAGGATGCAGAAAGCACAAGAGGATGTACTTAGATTTCAGAATGGGACTTGGAGAGTGGGGGGAGATTTGAGAAGGCTCTGCTTTGCCTGGTCAAAGCATCTGGGCAGCAGGCAGTGTCCCACGGTCAGACAGGCAGATGCTCTAGCTAGGGGCAGAGATAGAAATGAGAGGCAGCATTTGTTGTCTACATAGTTGGCCACAGTGTCCTGCTAGACAGTCTCCAACCCGTGACCTGGCTGCCTGTGACTCCTGCCTGTCTCCCCTCAGCCTCCCTAGATTCCGTGAGAAGCCCATATCTCATGCCAGCTCATCCAAGTCCCCATCTGTGTGAATGGAACCCTGATGATCTTTGAAGGGAAATGTGCTAACAGATTGTTGTGTGGGACAACTGGGATTTCAGGTTACTTAAATACACATACACATGCACACTTGCACAAGTTCACACCACACACACACACACACACACACATCTCCTATACCCTAGGATTCAGAGGAAAGCACAGACCTAAAGGACCATACCTCTACTCTGATGCTAGTCTCCCTACATTGGGTGAGTGTCTGACTCTTTCATTTACTTGTGAGTATTTGGGAGAGACCTGCATATTTTCTCCTCAGTTTCATCTTGAAGAGAGAAAGTTAGAGCCAGGCACAGTGGCATAGACCTGTCCACACCCTGCCCCCAAACCCTACATGCACTCAGAAATCAGGCCATACCTCCACATGCTAGCTAGTTTTATATCAACTAGATACAAGCTATAGTCATCTGAGGGCCAGAGCCTCAGTTAAGAAAATGCCTCCACAAGATCTTAGTGCAGGCAAGCCCATAGGGCATTTTCTTAATTAGTGATTGATGGAGAGGGTCTAGCCCATTGTGGGTGGGGTCACCTTGAACTGATGATTCTGGGTTCTATTACAAATCAGGTTGAGGGGCTGAAGACATGGCTCAGTGGTTAAGGGCACTGACTGCTCTTCTGAAGGTCCTGAGTTCAAATCCCAGCAACCACATGATGGCTCACAACCATCCATAATGAGATTTGATGCTCTCTTCTGGTGTGTCTGAAGACAGCTACAGTGTACTTACATATAATAAATAAATAAATCTGAAAGAAAGAAAGAAAGAAACAAAGAAAGAAAGGAAAGCAGGCTGAGCAAGGCAGTAAGCAACATTTCCCCATCCCCCATCCCTCCATCCCTCCATCCCTCCATTCCTCCATCCCTCCATTCCTCCATCCCCCATCTCTCCATCCCCCCATCCCCCATCCCTCCATCCCTCCATCCCTCCATTCCTCCATCCCCCATCTCTCCATTCCTCCATCCCCCATCTCTCCATCCCCCCATCCCCCCATCCCTCCATCCCCCATCTCTCCATCCCCCATCCCCCCATCCCTCCATTCCTCCATCCCTCCATCCCTTCATCACCCCATGGCCTCTGCATCAGCTCCTGACTCCAGCCAGGTTCTTGCCCTGTTTGAGCTCCTGCCCTGTTTTGAGTTCTTGCCCTGGCTTCCTTTGATGATGAACAGTGATATGGAATGTGAGCCAAATAAACCCTTCCCTCCCTGAGTTGCTTTGCTCATGGTGTTTCATCACATCTGTAGTAACTCTAACAAGGTCACCTCCTCTGCTGCTCTAGTCTCTGTCTGAGGCTGATGTAACAGTAAACACACATGCTTCCTTATCTCTGCCGCCTACACTGCTCTACAGCTCTGAACACATGACCTGATGCCTCTGCCCCTAAACTGTGAACCATGGCCAGACTCTCAACCCCCAGGAAAAGTTAAAAAACAACACCGCATTGACTCCCTCTCCGTCCCACCAGTTCAGGTCCCCTCACTGGGTCCATGACACTGTTGTTTTTGCTCTTTCACAGGAAGTGAAGGTTCTTGGTGTTTTTATAACATCTATAACCTGCCTCATGTCTGTGTCATGCTACCTCTGCTGCAATGTACTGTCCCTCATGATGTTCCCCTACCTCAAGGCTCCATGGCCCTATGGTTGTGAGGCAGCCCCCTCACCTCTCTTTGAGACAGGGGCTTTCTCCATAGCCCTGGAACTGGCTATGTAGTCCATGCAGGCCTCAAATTCAGCGAGATCCACCTGCCTTTGTCTCCTCAACACTGGGATTAAAGGCATGTGCCACTAAGCTTGTCCGGTCCTTCCTCTCTTAATGAGGCCTATTTTGTGAAGGGTGTCATTCTCTCTGTCTTCCTTACCATGAGGCTGTGGACTAATGGTCCTGTAGCCGGTGTACTGAGTCCAGGTCTTCCACCATGAATCTCTGAGCAAGGCTCGGTGGGGTTACCCATGTGGGGAAGCAGGCTCAGAGAGAGCAATGATGAGCCAATGATGAACCAAGGTTGATGATGTACAACTGGAGCTGGGTATAGTGGTGCATAGTGGTAATCCCTGCAGCATGTGGGAGGATGAGGCAGGGGCATTGCTAAAATCAATGTCAGCATGGGTTATATAGTGAGTTTGAGGCAAACCTGGATTATATAGCAAGTCTCTGTCAAGTAAAGAAATAAAGAAATGAAATAAAGAAAGAAAGGAAGGAAGGAAGGAAGGAAGGAAGAGAAAGAAAGAAAGAAAGAAAGAAAGAAAGAAAGAAAGAAAGAAAGAAAGAGGAAATTATATTTAAAAGGAAAAGAAAGGAAGGAAAGAAAGAAAAACAATTTGAAAAGAAAACTGGAAGTTCATGAAAGGAGAGGGAAGAAGCACGTCCTGTCATTGGGAGACTTTCCTATAGAGCCCATACCTTCTGCATTTCAGCATTTAAATGCAGATACATATATGCACTAATAATAATGGTGATGATGATGACTGATTGATGATGATGATGGCGATGATGATAACGATGATGGTAGTGGCAGTAGTGCTGAGTTTGTGGTTCAGTTGGCAGAGTGCATGTTGGAAGTCCTAGGTTCTATCCGCAGCACCACATAAAACTGAGTATGAGGTACACACTCATAATACCAGCATCTAGGAGGTTGACGCAAGAGGATCAGAAGTTCAAGATCATTATTGGCTACATAACAAATCAAAGCCAGACTGGGCTAAAAAAGATCTTGCTTCAAAGTACTGATGACGAGGATGAGGATGATGATGATGGTGGTTGTGATTGATTGTGATGATGATGATGGTGGTCATGGTAATAGTGATGGTAATAGTGAGGATGAGGAGGAAGGGGAGGGAGGGAGAGGAGAGGGAAGAGGAGGAGAAGGATTGGAGACTAGGAAAGGCCCTAGATCTTCCTAGATTCATCAACAATGATGAGAACTCTCCTCTGTGATAGTCAAGGTTTACCAAGTATATGTTGGAAGCCTGCCTTGCCCACCCTCACCCCTCCCCCATCCAACACACCTTTCTAGGATCTAGGCCCTGCTTACCACCTGGGCCATCTTCTCAATTGGCTTAACCTTAAGTTCATGAGTAAACAAACTCAATTCTTTCATCTCTAAGGGGAAAGGGTGGGCTAGAGTTAACAACCAAATTCTAAAGAGCCCCCTGTGCCCCTCCCTTTGGCTGTCAGATGTTTGAGACAATGACTTTAAAGAATTGGAACTTCCCCCCAGCATGGGATCTCACAGTCTAGGCAGGAAGCTGAAGCCCTGTGTTAGCCATGGGGAGAGCATGTCTCCCAGAAGGAGACTTCACACAGTTCTGACAACCTGTCAGAGATCCTCCATCGCAGGACAGACTGGAGCTGAGGTGATGGTGGGTCCGTGCTGGGCAGGACCACATTGTGGCCAGGACTGCTTAGGTATGAATAACTCTTGCTCCCTATTTAAGCCAACACACCACTTCAGCACTCTGAAGACAGGGTTGGGGGCAAGGTTCATTAGGTCTCCTTATTTGTTCTTTTTCCTGGATGACCACATTGAACAAATTGCTTTTCTCTGTTTTTAACCAATAGTTTTCTGTTTAATTCATCTGCTGAGGACTGGTAGCCAAACCTCAGTCACTAGGGCTAACAGGCACCAGGCTCTAACTGTAATAAGTCCAATTAACAGAGTCCTTGAAATTCCTTCTAAACTGGATGCGGTGGTCATGCTCAGAACTAAGTTTGGGACTATGAAGATAGCGATCCTCACTCCAGCTGAAGTGTCTCAACAAACCAAGACTTCGTTCCAGCAAGAAGCTACACGCACGTGGGGACAGAAAACGCACTTGGTTTTCACTCTAAGGCAAGTGGTGACTATGTCTTTTTACCTTTGACCAAAGTCTGGCTTCACAGTCTTTCATTTCAGTTTTAAAAGAACTGGCACAAAGGAAATGAAGGAAAGAGAAAGGGGGTCACTATTTAATTCACTTAACTTCTGAGAATGGAAAAGGGCCTTTGTGTAAACTAAATTTTACTAGGGGAAGGGATTAAACCATTGCATTGGAAAGCCAACTCCAAATCTAGACCACACCTTCTGGTGGCAGACCATGTGGAAGAAGAGAGCTTTTGCTTTTTGCCTGCTTGCCTTCACCCTGCCTGCCAAGTTTATCTGTCCTGTCTATGCTGTTGCTAAGGCATTCCTCCTTATTATTAGATCCTCCCAATTCCAACATCGACTGAAGACCAGCTGAGACAACCAGCCTCATGGACTGAACAACTACTGGACTCTTAGCCTTTCAACTGAAAGTCAATCATTGTTGAGCTAGCTGCACCACAGCCTGTAAGCCACTCTACCCCCTTGTGTACATGTGTGTGTGCATGTGTATGTGTGTGCGTACATGCATGCATGCGTGTGCGAGCATGTGTATGTGTGTGTTCATTCTATGAGTTCTGCTCCCCTAAAGACCCCTGACACAGTTGGCATAAGTAAGCAATTTCCCAGCAGGAACCCACTTGCTCAGGAAATAACCCAACAATTCGCAAGTGAGATTCCAAGAAAAAGATGGTTTTAAAATACAGTGTAAAGGATTAATTCTTTGTATAATTGTAAATTTCATTTTGAACCTTTGTATATCTCATGGTATTTCTGACTTTCCTTTCTTTATTGTTTTCAGTTAATGTGCCTGGCTGTGCAATTATTTATATGCATGTTTTTTATATTTTTTTCAGGTTTTCCTGAATGTACTGCTTAAACAATAAAATCTATTTAAAACTGTAGCAACAGTCTGGAATCCCAATGAAGAGGGCAATGATGATATTGTAGAAGCATTTACAAGGGTCAGGGTTATAGTTTGTGTTGTGTGTCTGTGTGTGCAGGAAAGAGGTTCTGGAGTCAGAAGAAGGCGTCTGATCTCCTGGGTCTACAGTCACTGTGGGTGCTGGGACCTGAACTCCCACCTCAGCAAGAACAGCAAGTGCTCTCCAACCCCTAACACTGTTTGTATATGTTTATCTTAAACAGATATCGTGTAAAACATTTAAAACACTAGTGCTTGGTGGCACCATGCTCGCCTAGCACGCAGAGGTCTTGGGTTTCCATTCCCAACACTGCCCAAGGAACTAGCTGAATGAATGACAAGAATGAATGTTTACTGCTGGGCAGTGGTGGTGCACACCTTTAATCCCAGCACTTGGGAGGCAGAGGTAAGCAGATTTCTGAGTTCAAGGCCAGTCTGGTCTACAGAGTAGTTCCAGGACAGCCAGGGCTATACGGAGAAACCCTGTCTTGAAAAAAACCAAAACCAAAACAAACAAACAAACAAAAAAAGAATGAATGTTTACATCAAACTTACCTTCTACTACTTTCCATAAAGTAAGAAAAAAAACCCTGTTATACAAATATTCTCAACTGAGAAATAGACATTTGCAAGCGCTTCCAACAATCATGTAACTTTTCCTGGGGAGACAAGGATGAATGTCTGTTCAGCCTGGACAAAGTTCCAGGACAGGCCAGAGAAACAGTTGCATCCAATGCTAGCTTGGTGAAGGACTGGGTTTATTGAGGTGACATATAGTCACATGAGTGAAGGGTTACTTACAAGAGTTCCTTGATCTAACAGGGGCATGGATGACCGCAAATCTGGCCCCTGCAGGACCCGAAGGCAGGTCCACAGCAGCCTCCTCTCCACAACAAAGTCGCTGCTTCATAACCTGGGAAAGGGGCTCTCTTAGGGATTCACCGCTGTGAACAGACACCATGACCAAGGCAACTCTTATAAAAGACAACATTTCATTGGGGCTGGCTTATGATTTCAAAGGTTCAATCCATTATCGTCACAGCAGGAAGAATGGCAGCGTTCAGAAAGACATCATGCTGAAGAA
Source organism: Tokudaia tokunoshimensis (assembly GCA_036184795.1). NCBI lineage: Eukaryota > Metazoa > Chordata > Mammalia > Rodentia > Muridae > Tokudaia > Tokudaia tokunoshimensis. The sequence continues at coordinate 74,323,267 of BTHU01000013.1, forward strand.
GGACCTGAGAGTTCTACATCTTGATCCGAAGGCAGCCAGGGAGAGCATAGGAGCCTTAAAGCTTGCCCCCAAGGTGGCTAACAAGGCCACACCTCCTAATAGTGCCACTCCCCATGGGTCAAGCACTCAAACACATGAGTCTATGGGGGCCAAACCTATTCAAACCACCACAGGAGCCTTGTGAATCTTGAACCTTTTAAAGCTTTCAAGCCTTGTAAATTTTGTTTACTTCCTGAGTCTTACGTGTCTTCCTCTCCTGGACCGAGGGAAGGTTTCTGTTTAGATGATACAGCTACACAACTATGATGTCAACCATGATGTATATGGAACCTCCACATGCTTCACCAAAGAGGAGCTCAGTGCTGGCCTGAAGACTTTTGGTTTTTTAATTCTTGTGTTTTGTTTTTTTAAGACATATTTAATTTTATTTTACATGTATGAGTTTTTTTGTCTGCTTGTATGCAAGAGCACCACATGTGTGCAGTGTTCACAGAAGCCAGAAGAAGGCATTGGATCCCCCAAGACTGGAGTTACAGATGGTTGTGAGTCACCATGTTGTTAAGGATATGCTTTTCCAGGCAGGAGATAGTAGCACCCAGCGATTGTGTCAAGAAGGCAAGATATAAAGGAAAAATGTGTGTGTGTCTTATCCTCGGATTCAAGGAAGCCAGAAGGGGGTAAGTAGCTTGGTCACCTCCCAGAGCTAAAGGCAGATAGAACAAAACTACATGCTACACACTTTACCTCTCCACTGTGATTCTGAGTGCCCCTCTGGCCCAGCCCCAAATAACTGTCTCTGAAGGCTTCTAAGGATCAGCCTCAGATCCAACCACTGGTGTCTCATGAGGTGATCCTGAGAGAAGCTCTCTCCTGGGAGGACCATAAAGCCTGCTTGCTTGCTTGCTTGCAAGAGGGATGATATCCCTGATTGTTCAACCAGTCAGGCATGACTTTGAGCCAAACACCTCTGAAGTTCAATGTGTGTGTGTGTGTGTGTGTGTGTGTGTGTGTGTGTGTGTGTTCAGCCCCGAGTTCACAGGCCTGAAGCCTAGCTGCAGAGATCCACTCAGTTCCTTCCTGAATCCACATGACTCTGTACCTGAGGGGAAAGTGGGCATGAGAAGGGAGGAAGCCACTCAAGCCCTCTGCCAGTGACTCTCTTCTATCTCCAGACCCAAGAGGCCTTCCTCCCCAAGTCAAAGACTATTCAAAGCTCCTGAATAACCCCATTTTCTACATTCAAAAGACCCTACTCCAGCTATGTCAGAGCACAATTTCCTACGACGGGGCTGACTTACAAACAGTCACCAGGCAGACTTGGGGACACACATTAATAATCCCAAATCTGAAAAGGCTAAGGCAGTAAGATCTGGACTTCAAGCCTAGCCTGGGCTACATAGTGACTTCAAAATCAACCTAAGTTATAGTCAAACTGTCTGAAGAGAGCAATAGCTAAGGGTGCGATCCAATAGTAAAGCACTTGCTTAGTCCACACAAGACCTGGGGTACTTCCTTCCACCAAGGAACAAAACAAAACAAACTAAAACAGACTTAAAGGCTCCAATGGAAAGTTTTCATACTTTATGAGAAACATTCTCTGAGCCAGGCACAGGGGTGGCAACTAGACTGCTGTGTTCAGGAGGCCTAGGCCTCCCAAAGGGCAGGAAAGACTATCAGAGAGGATCTAAGATGACCCCATAACCAAATGTACACACACACACACACACACACACATACATATATATATACATGCACATATATACATATACACACATATATATGTATATATGTATATATATATATATGTGTGTGTGTGTGTGTGTGTTTGTGTGCAAGCACTTCAGCTATTTCCAACATTTAATTCTCTCTTAGTTAGGGTTTCACTGCCGTGAACAGACACCATGACCAAGGCAACTCTTATAAAGAACAACATTTAATTGGCACTGGCTTACAGGTTCAGAGGTTCAGTCCATTATCATCAAGGCAGAAGCATGGCAGTGTCTGAACATCCATGGTACAGGAGGAGCTGAGAGCTCTACATCTTCATCTGAAGGCTGTTAGGAGAATATTGGCTTCCAGGCAGCTTGAACAAGGGTTTTAGCCCCTGCCCACAGTGACAAATCTACTCCAACAGGACCACACCTTCTAATGGTGCTGCTCCCTGGGCGAACATAAACAAACCATCACAAATTCCATCCTTTTCCTCTCTCCCTCCAGTGCCTCCCTCCCTCTTTCCCTGGTACTGGGGATGGAACCCAGGGCCTCACACATGCTAGGCGATCACTCTAGCACGGACACACACACTTGTACACGTGCCCATGACCACACCACATCTGTACCTTAAGCAGTGATGCTACAATGGCAGGCAGGTGTAGGTGGGATTGCGGAACCGCTCCTGCTTCCAGCTATGGGACAAGAAATCTCACAGCCATCTTCAGGAGCACCGCAGTGCTTCCTAATAAATGAGTTCACTCCTGAATCAGACTATGCTGAGTCTAAAGATGTGCTTGAGGTTGTCCCTCTGTGGTCTCTCAGAGTCAGTCCTTGCTCTGTGGAGCCTACTCACAGTACAAGCTATGTAGTTTCTTTTTGTCTCCTGCTGAAGCCTGCAGAAGAGGGACTGTGCAGTAGGAAGCCAGTGGGCCTGTCCCTGTAAAGTCCTCAGAAGCTTAAGGCACAGTCAGTAGGAAAAGAGAGGGGGAACACCATCTCCAATCAGCTGCCACTATCCCTGGGTACCCACCCTAAGGGCAGCTTCATTTGCATGTCATCTGCATAACCACACAAGCGCTCTATTCCCCATGGGTCAGTCTTGTTGCCTATCATTTCATTCAGGCAGCTCTGCCTTCCATAAAGGAGCATCACAGCACCTGGAGATGACTCAGTTCGTAAAACACTTGTCTAATAAGTGTGAGGATAGGAGCTTGGATTTCCATGACCCACATAAAAGGCCAGGCACAATTGGGCACATTTGAGATACCAAAAGTGGCTTGATGGGAAACAGAAGCAGGTGCTCCCAGGAAGCTTGAAGGGTAACGACTAAGTCCAGTCAGTGAGAGACAGACTAAAGGCTGCAAGCACCTAAGGAATGACACTTTACGATGTCTTCTGGCCATTACACACACACACACATGCTTACCAATGTGCACACACATACACACACTCACATGCACACACTCACATGAACACACTGAGGGACCCTGAGGGCTTCTCCAGTACCACACCCTCCTTACAGCTTCTCCCTCCCACCTGGGATCAAGGCTAAGCCAAATTTCATTCTCCACCCACAGGATCATTCTTGAGTAAAAACTTCTCAGAATGTACTGACTGATAGTCACCTGACCCTCTGGAAAGTACCAGGCAGAGCTCAAATGCATGTCATGCTTGCTAGCTAATAGATTTTTTTATTTGTTTGTTTTTGTTTTTGTTTTTTGAGACAGAGTTTCTCTGTGAAGCCCTGGCTGTCCTGAATCTCAGTCTGTAGACCAGGCTGGCCTTGAACTCAGAAATCCGCCTGCCTCTGCCTCCCAAGTACTGAGATTAAAGGCATGCGCCACTGCCCAGTTAGCCAATAGATTTAAAGGTCAATGTGCTTAGTCAATAAGTTTGAACTGTAATCTTGCTGATGTAACCTGAACCTCTAAAAAGTATAAAAAACTGCTTGTTATAGTCATTTAGGGTCCCCTTCAACTGAATGAGGGTTGACCCTGACACACTGGAAAAAAAAAAAACCTCTTGCTTTTTACATCGACCTGCATCTTGGTGTCTCACTCGGGAGGCTAGGGGCGCATCTTGAAGTAAGTACCACTAACTGAGGGTCGGGGTCTTACAACACACACTCACATGCATACACAGACTCAAATGCACACATGTACATGCATGTAATGTAGACTCTGGAACCTCACATTCTGGTTCTTTGATAAGCTTCTGTGGGACCTTGTTTGGCCTCGTGGGGTTTCTGTACTCTAGAAGCAACTTCCTCTGTAATGCTCTCCCCTGACTACTACAGAAAAGAGAAGCTAGAGCTGGAAGGCGTGCTTCTGTGCAAGAAGCTGGGTGACGGGCAGCAGCTGCCTCTCCCTCCTGCAAACCCCAGGGAGCTCTGATCTTGGTTAAACTGCTTGTTCAGTCTGGGCCAAGGGGCAGTTGCAGGCGGCTATTTTGAACTCTGAATATCACTCTAAGCCTTGGGGACAAGTTGACAACCCACAAGATCTATCATGTCTTCTGAGAAACTTCAAGATACAAGGACTCGTACACCTGGCTGTTACTAATTATCCCGAAATTTCTTCCGTTATGTTTTGTGACAGAGTGTCATAGAGCATGCTTTAGTTAGGGTTTTATTGCTGTGAACAGACACCATGACCAAAACAAGTCTTATAAAGGACAACATTTAATTGGGACAGCTTACAGATACAGAGGTTCAATCCCTCATCATCAAGGTGGGGGCATGGCAGCATCCAGGCAGGCATGGTGCAGGAGGAGCTGAGAGTTCTACATCTTCATCTGAAGGCTGCTAGCAGAATACTGACTTCCAGGCAGCTATGCTGAGGGTCTTAAAGCCCACGCCCACAGGGACACACCTATTCCAACAAGGTCACACCTTCTAATAATGCTACTCCCTGGGCTGAGCATATACAAACCATAACGTAGCTCTAGACTGTCCTTGAACTTGTCACGTTGCCAGGGATGACCTTGAACTTCTGAGCCTCGTGCTTCAATTTCCCAAGTTCTGAGCACCACCATGCCTTGTTTGTGTGGTACTGGGGATGGAAGCAGGGCTTCTGCACTCTAGCAAAGTACTGAGCCAACTAAGCCACATCCCCAAACTTCCTTATGGGTCCAGTGTCTCACAGCTGGGAGGAACAGAGTCACTTCTGGAGTTAACAAAGATAACTAGAATGGAATGACAAGCAAAGCATGGGCTGACTATCCATGGATTTGACTGCCAACTCTGTCACACCACACAATTGTCTTAGCCTTCTCATGCCTCGGGGTCCTTGTTTGAAAATGAACAAGGTGCACTCAAGTCTAAAAAAGATTAAATGAAAGAACATAGCTATAATACCTAATGCAAAATGCAGTTTCTGCTGTGTAGCAAGCAGACAAACAGTGTCACTTGTCTACCACAGACACCGTCCTCTTCAGTGTTTTCCAGATCTCACTGCCAGAAGGAGGTAGCAAAGGCAAGTCAGACCCTATCTCATCTGTACCTTTTCTCCCCAGCCCCTTCTTGCAGAGTTATAGTGGCCTTGGTATCCCTAACAGGCCAAGCTGGGTCACCAGACCTCAAAAGGCCAATCAAACACACAAATAATAGTAAAAAGCTGTTCTATAACAGTTTCCTCTGAGACTGAGACTTTCCATCCTGCAGGGAAGTTCCTAAGACAGAGAGTAGCCAACACAAAATAGCTTCAGGAAGTCCCTGAAACTGACAGGATTCGCTAGGGTCTTCCTTCCCAAGAGTAAACAATAAAGGCTGCTGAGAGTCACTCTCAGACAAGCTTCAAAGAAGACGGATACCAGATCTGCTGCCTGGAAGAAGCAGAAACTGTGCAGCCTGGAAGGGGCTTAGGCCAACTACACCACCTGGAAAGGCCACTCTCCAGCCTGTTGAACTGCCTGGGAGCCATGTAGCAAGCTCCAGGCTTCCAGCTTTTATGGTGGGCATAAACAAAGCAGCTGTATTTGGGTTATTTCTTCTCCTATAAGTAACCCCTCACCCCATAAGTAATCTATGGTTGTTTGATTCAGATGGCCCCCATAAGCCCATGTATTTAAGTTCTTAGTTGCAAAGGAGTAGAACTCTTGACAGGATTAAAAGGATTAGGGGGTATGGTCTCCTAGGAGAAAGTTTGTCACTGGGGGTTGGGCTTTGAGGTTTCAAAAGCCCATCTCTCTCTCTCTCTCTCTCTCTCTCTCTCTCTCTCTCTCTCTCTCTCTCTCTCTCTCTCTCTCTCGCTCTTTCTGCAGGTCAGGATATAAAACTCTCAGCTATTGCTCTAGCACCTGCCTACCACCATGTCCCTTGCCATGCTGATAATGGACTAAAGCTCTGAAAATGTAAGCAAGCCTCCAATTAAATGCCTTCTTTTATAAAATTTGCCTTGGTCATGGTGTCTCTTCACAGCAATAGAACAGTGTCTAAGACACAACCCCAATAAAACTCATTGATTCATCAGGCTGAACTTTAGTGGTGTTATGGCTATTCTTGGTTGTCAAGTGAATACATTTGGAATGAACTACAATCAAAAAATGGAGAGCACATGAGGGAGAGATTATTTTTGCTTGGTTTGAAGTAGGTGAATCCACTTCTAGTCCAGACCTTTGAGGTGAGAAGACAATACGCCTTTGATCCAGATCCTGAGGTGGGAAGACACACCTTTAATCTGGACCACACCTTCTGCTGGAAGGTATAAGGACACAGACATGCTCTTTGCCTGTTTGCCCTTACGTCACTAGCACATCCATACCTTCACTGGCATTTGGGGCTACTTCTATGGGATTCCAGCAGATACTGAAGACCAGCTGAAATATCCAGCCTCGTGGACTGAGCAACTACTGGATTTTTGGGCGTTTGTTCAGTCAGCTGGACTGCAGCCTGTAAGTCATCCTAATAAATCTTGTGTGTGTGTGTGTGTGTGTTTGTGTGTCTGTCTGTCTATCTGTCTCTGTGTGTATAGATATTCATTCATTCTACAAGGTCTTTTATTTTATAGATTCCTGATTCATACAGGCAGTATACATACACATATATACACATACTCTGGTTTTTGTGGGCTCCTTCTGGGTGTGTGTGTGTGTGTGTGTGTGTGTGTGTGTGTCTTCTCAGGAAAAGTATGTCACACAACAAATCAGAGAAAGGAACTTTATTTAATGCAGTAACGTTGGAAAGAGGAACAAATAAAGAAGTTCAGTGACACTTCCAGGTTCTGATGTGAGGTTTAGGCTTTAAAAGGGGTAAGAGGCATGCCTGGCTGGGCAGTCCTGGTCACGGTGTAGGCATGCCCGGTCACGGTGTGGGCCTGCCCGGTCACGGTGTGGGCCTGCCCGGTCACGGTGTGGGCCTGCCCGGTCACGGTGTGGGCCTGCCCATTCACGGTGTGGGCCTGCCCGGTCACGGTGTGGGCCTGCCCGGTCACGGTGTGGGCCTGCCCGGTCACGGTGTGGGCCTGCCCGGTCACGGTGTGGGCCTGCCCGGTCACGGTGTGGGCCTGCCCGGTCACGGTGTGGGCCTGCCCGGTCACGGTGTGGGCCTGCCCGGTCACGGTGTGGGCCTGCCCATTCACGGTGTGGGCCTGCTTGTTATGGTTGTTGGGGCTTCAGTCTCTCCTGCCAAGGTAGTCTGACATGGTGTCAGAGTTATGGGACCTCTCTTTCCAGGGAACTAGCTACCTCAAAGGCCACCAGACTGCAGGCCTTTTTCTCCCAGCACAAGACACCGGGGAAATTCCAATTTCTTGGAGTCCATTGTTTGAATAGTCTTAGAGCTAAAGAGATTCTCTTTAGAATGTCTTCATTCCTCCTGGTGGGCTACATAATCTCTAAGGTCCCCCAGCCTGTCACAGGATGAAGCCTTTCCCAGTAGCTTTTGCTGCAGTTGGATGTTTCTAATGTGAGGGCCTAAGGTACCTCTAATTGGCTGATTAAGAGTCTGTGAGTGGCTGGGAAGATGGACTCACAAGCATGAGAACCTGGCCAGCAATTGCAACATCCAGCCAAAACCAGGCACAGCAGAGGACATCCGCATCTCCAGTCCCAAGGGGCAGAGACCATTCAAGTTCTGTACTCAAGGGCAACTCTGAAGGCCGAGGCGCCTCCTATTGTTCCTTTTACCCTAGAGGCCCCAGTGAGAATGGCTAGAACACAGAGCCCTGGGCACACAGCATGCCCCAGGTCATCACTGCCTTTACCTTTTCAAGCCTCAGTTTCTCCTGTGTGTGGAAAGCAAGTCTCAAAATGGTTCTGAAGCATAGCCAGCTAGTATGGGTGTCTATGAAGTCAGTGGCACCAGGCAGAACCACTCTTGGAGACTTACCTGATACTCCATGTACTTACTAAATAGCTAGGTGATTCTGGAGAGTTGTCACCTTGTTAAGAGGCCGAGGACAGCTGCTGAGCTCTCCCTAAGCAGGGTGGGGTTTGTGGTGTGCTGTCTGTGGGAGAGCATTATCTTCCTCCAGTCATTCAGCATGCACGCCCCTGAGAGGTCTCACTCCTTATCTCCAACCTAAGCTAAAGGATTCTCCCAAAGCGAGGTGGTCACTGAGTACTGGAGCCCTCCACCTGGGAAGGAGGAGATAAAGATGATCCAGGGTTCAGGGGAACCTGGTCCAAATTTCCTCTGGTATATCACATCTCAACTTATGATGGTGAGTCACTCGGTTACCTGAAAGACGGGCCTGATCTGTTCTTTTGTTCTTAAAATTTCATTACATTAATATTTATTTATTTATTTATTGTGTATAAGTGGGGGGGGGGTGCACACATGGAGCTCAGAGGACAACTTGAAGGAGTTGGTCCCAGAGATGGCATTCTGGTTGTCAGGTTTTGACTTCACAGTAGTCACCTTCTGAGTTTAATCATCAGCCTTGGTCCATTCTTTTTTTTTTTTGTCTGTTTTGTTTTGACAGACAAGGTCTCACTGTGTAGCAGTGGCTGGCCTTGAACTTACAAAGAGCTGCCTGCCTCCGCTTGGCAGAGCTAGGATTAAAGGCGTGTGTCACTATATCCAACTCTGTTCTCAAAGTAGCATTATTACCAGTTTGGCAAATATCCGACACTTCCCTTCTTTCCCCTCCTTTTGTAGGTCCAAGTTCCAGGAAGTAGAGAACAAGAGGGCAGGAGAATCCCAACCTTCACACTAGAGGCTTTGTGTCCACCTTTGACCTCAGTGTGCTTGTGGATGACCTGAGGTCATAGACCAGCGCCCTGCACATCCCACCATGTCCCAGGCGGGGCTGTGACCTGCTTGTCTGGAACTTGGCTTACATTGTTTACCACTGCTCAATCGTTGGAGTGAGCTCCAACCACCCAGCTTCAGAAGAAATGGCTGCAGAGGCCCGCAGGCAGCAGGATTCTTGCCCCACCATCCCCTCAGAGGGCTGTGGAAATTCACCAGAGAAGAAGCGCAGTGAGGCCTACTCTAGACCTGGTGAGCTGAGGTCTGTGGTGCGGGGAGGAAGCAGGAATGGAAGACACAGTAAGTACTCTAAGCAACTCCCCCCAGCGTGGACAGATTCCAGGTGCTAGGGTTTCTTTCCCAGAAACCCCAGAAGTCCACAGAGGCATGCTTCCTCCAAGCAAGTGTATACTCTTTTCTTGTGCATGGGTAGATTCATGATGCCTGGTGTGTGTGTGTGTGTGTGTGTGTGTGTGTGTGTGTGTAAGAAGTGTCAACCTCAACCTCTGCCTTACTTTCTTTAAGAGGCTCTCACTTGACCTGGAGTTCTCTGGATTAGCTAGGCTGGCTGGCTGACAGTCCAGGGAATTCTTGGTCACTGCCTTCCTGGAGCTGGGCATACCCTTGCATCTATCTGGCTTTGGGTGTATGTGCCTATGAGAGCTTTGGGGGATCTAATTCTGGTCTTCATGCTTGCATCTCAAGAACTTTTCTTACCCAGCTCCCTCCCCAGCCCACCTCATTCTTTCTGAATTACAGGAAAGGAGAAAGGGATTACCAGTGTGTGTTTGCTGATGGAGTGTGAGCTTGGCCCAAGGGCACGGCTCACAGAGAAAAGCTTGCCAACTGAGCTAATAATATAATAAGGATAGCATTGTCCTGGTCATCAGGTAAAGAGGAAGTAAGGTCAGCTCTATGACAGTTCCTTTCAGAGAGGAGGATGCTCTACATATTTTCCCTGAAGCTTTGACAGGTGCTGAGTGTCTGAAGGTTGAAGTCTTACTCCATATTTTCAGAAATTCAGGAGTAGACTACTAAGTCGTGTGTGTGTGTGTGTGTGTGTGTGTGTGTGTGTGTGTGTTGCGGGGGGGGGGGTGGTCAGAGGACAATTTATAGGAGTCATGGGTTCTGGGGCTGACTCAGGTTAGCCAGTTTGGCAGCTTACCTGCCGAGCTATCCCTGGTCTCCATATGGGTGTCACACATCTCCATGTTTAACCGACAGCAAGGCCTGTTGATTGCACATAAAAATTTTGGTATTAGGTGACAGGTTATTTCTCCACTGCCGGTGAAATGAGCCAATTCAAGCCAGATTAGATTTTATTAAAGGCAGGTTTATTGGGAAGCTGTTTTCAGGCAAGTTCATTGGCCCCAAGGATTGAGGCTTGGGGAGTCGCCATGGTGAGAGTGGGTGTGGGGTGGGAGGGGAGGAAATAGAGAGGAAGGTAGAGCAGCACAGAGAGGAGAAGAGACCAAAATGTCTGGACTATATAGGAAAGAGCCTCTGGGGAAAGGGCAGTTCAGCCCCTGGGCAGGAAAGTTCAAGGTTGGGGGCAGGTATGCCAGGTAGGGACTGAGGGATGCTGGGAGAATCTGGAGTCCAGGTCTGCTTTGATATGTAAAATATATACCTCAGTCCTTGGGTTCGAAACCAAACACTATGGAGTATCAAGGCCAGCCTGAGATATACACAAGACATTATCTAAAAAAAAAAAAAGTTCAATTCGGTTAAAAAGAAAAAAGAAAAAGAATTCTACTTCAGTAGAGGAATAGAAAGAGGTAACCTTATTCTGTAGTGGGGTAGGAATCAAGGTACAGGGGATTTGGGAAATACTCAAGGTGGCTCCCAGTGTCTCATAAGCCACATCTTACAATACAGAGTGATAGACTGTACTAGGTCACAACAGGAACAATATACCTGGTTCTAAGACCAGCTAGCGTCAAGGACCCTCTCCCACCCCCTCACCTGTCTCAGCTCTCTAGGTGTGTCTGAGATGACCTTTACCCACTGGGTTATGCTAATAGCAAAGGATTCCTCACTTTTCTGGGTCACCCTCATGATCTTTCACCCAAGTGCAGCTTATCTCCCATATAAAAGAGAACAACCCCCACCTATCCACCCATGCACCCCATACTGCCAAAGCATGGGGGAGTCTCTTGGTGTCTGGCTTAGTTAGGACAGAGCACAGCTGGACAATAGGATGTTCCCTGGGCCTCAGCCAGACAGGACCAGATTCAAGTGGCTGGGCATGAAAACATGGTGGCTTCCTGTGGTCGGTCATCTAGCTTTAATGGGCAAGTAGAACATTCATTTTGTACACAGAGACAGATGTGTTCTGTCCTCATCTATAAGTGGGGGACCAATCCAAGATAGAAAAGCAAACAATGTTCCACTCCTTGGTGGACCAAGTAGAAGCTGAATCTAGGTTTTTCTCCTGAATGTTCTTGTTCTCTTAGACAAAGGGCTAGCCTTATCTTTAAAAGAGCTACCTCAAGGTCTCTGGAAATACTACTGAATGTGCAGATACTATATGTATGGCCTCTGCTGTATCTGCTGCATTCCAGTGCAGCACTGAGAGGTGAGTAGCCAGAACCCCTCACTGGCAGAATCTATGTACATGTATATGTATGTGTATATGTATGTGTGTAGATAGACTTGTACATGTATGTGTTTATATGTAGAGGTCAGACCTTAGGTGCAGTCCCACTGGGTACCATCTACCTTGTCTAGAGCTCACCAGTGATGTACCCATCTGCCTTCCTAGTACTGGGATTACAAGCTTGTACCATCATGGCTGGCCTTTATATGGATCAAACCCGGCTCCTCATGTTTGTAAGGTTTGTAAAGTGTAAACACTTTACTGACTGAGCCTTCTCCTCACTTCCCCAGACAGTTTTTCAAGACCAAGCACTGTGTGTAGGCAGCATGTAGACATTGGTTCTTGTCTGCTCAAGACAAAGGGAGGCCAGCCCTCGCATTCTGCCTGCCCTTTGACATTCATCCCTGTGTGGCTGGCACCTTGGGGCATTATAGCCTGAATGGATAGAGAACCTTTAAGAATGGCCACAAGGTCTCAGAGATGTGTTTGCTGGTTTGTGTTTGGACAGTGGGGCCCTTGAAGGAGGTTAGAAAGGATCTAGGCACTGGAGCAGACAGAATAGAGAGGTGGTGGCCGGGGTGGGGGTGGGAGTGGGGGTGGACATTGTGGAAGAACGAAGGAAGCCCCTAGCCAAGAGAAGGTTCGGGATGCTTGTGGGAGCTCTGGGTTACTGGGAGAGCAGGGAAACCCCTAAGAGCAGCATTTCCTTCCACAGAGAGCACAGAACTCCGCTTCTTCAATCCACTGTACCTTTAAGAAAAAAGAAAATCATTTATTGTGTGTGTACACAGGCTTGAACAGTACACATACAGAGGTCAGAGGGCAACTTTTAGAAGTTGGTTCTCTTTTCACTTCATGGCCCTGGGGGGGGGGGGGGAATGAGCTCAGGTTTGATGGGAGCTGTCTTCACTCCTGAGCCAATTTACTCTTTCTCCCTGGATATTTTAGGGCCATCCCAGAGGCCCAGCCTTCTGACTTCTGGCCTCTCTAAATCTTTTCTCCAGATACCCTGGGGCTTCCTAGAAAAGAGGATTCTTAGAATTCCTCAAAGTAACTCCCAACTGAGCTGTGGAGCTCCACACCTGTAATCCCTGCAGGGCCTTAATTGCTAAAAGTTCAAGGCCAATCTGGGCCTCTTTGGTAGGCTTTGTTTCCAAAACAAAACAAGGGGCTGGGAGATGCTTAGTTGGTAAAGCATTGCCAAGTAAGCTGGAGGATCTAAGTTCTGGTCACTGCACCCATGTAAAAAGCCAGCACACCATGACTGAAATCCCAGCACCGGGCAAAGGAGACGGGACTACCCCGGGCTCACCAGCAAGCCTAGCCTAGCCGAACCAGTGAGCACCAGGTTCTGCTAGGGACACTGTTTCAAAAAAAATAAAGTGGAGATCCAAGAAAAGAGAAGACCTAGCGTTGATCTGTGGCCCTCACGCATACATGCTCATTTGTACATGCTCCCATCCCCCAACACACACGTACACATATATAAACACTTTTATAGGTCCCTCACCCTCCTGAAGCCACTGTAAAAATCAAAGCTCCTTAGTAGGAGTTAATGGATATCCTTCTGCTCTAGGAAGTCTAGAAAGTCTCAGTCCCATGAATCAGGAAAACCACACTCCCATTTCCCATAAACTGAGTGTGAAGTTAATGCCCCTGGGGCCATTGGTATCAGGTAGGAAAGGTCATAACATAAGTCTAAAACATCTTTATGCTGTGCCCTAGTGTGTTGCCGTGCAACAAAGCGAAATGAGGCGGGGGACAGCACTGGTCAACTTCCCAGGGCAGGGGATACCTTTGTCAGGGCAGGGTGGTATCTTAGAACTCAGAGGTGTGTGTAGGGTTCTAGCTTAGCCAGTAGTTCCCAGAGAGTCATGATGGACCACCACAAAACCAATGGGGCCTTGAAACCTCAAGACTTCTGAGAGCAGGTCAAAAGTCATTTCTAAGGAGATAGGGGATGTAGATGTGATCCAGCCACAGTCACCGCGTTCCGGTTGCAAACCTGTGCACCCTTGTTGGAGACAGGAGGGGTTTGCTGATCCTGCTTTCAATGAAGAAGAGGGAAGAAATCCACCCCTACTTGTCACCCACATGTGCAGCCCTAGCCTGCTGCCTTAATGACCACCTTGACCTTGATCAAGTATTGCCCTTGGATTTTAAGTGTTCTTCGAGTGGGGGAGGCGCGCAGAGGTCACCACGTCTTCCCACTCCCTGTTCCTTCTTGTCGGGGTGGTCGGTTCTGCTCACTGACTGTGGGCAGACCAGGAAGTGACAAGACAGGTTGAGACTCCCTAGGGGAACCGCGTGGGGTGGTGGCTTGTGGCTTCCTCCACTTGTAGTGCAGGGCGGGGACCAGGAGGGGTGGCACTGCTGGATAAACGGCTGCGAGCTGGCCAGGTCCGGCCCCACCGGAGGGCGGGGCGCAAGGAGAGGAGGAGCCTGAGGCCAAGCCACCGCCTCCTCCTGCGACCTGCTGCTGCCAAGGCTCCTCCAAGCGGCTGGCTGCCGAGGTGAGTGACCCTAACCCGGCTCGCCCGTGTGCCTTAGGCTGTGCATTGTCCCCGGGATCCTTGTAGCGTGCCTGCTCTGACGCACCCTGAGCAGTCACTACAGGTCGGGAAACCTCGTCGTTTCCTAAACCAAGCCACATGACCCTGGTGGCAGAAGATACCAGCGGGGTGCCCAAGGACCAGGGAAAGCAGGCGTCTGGAGCCCGGGTTGCACTTGTTAGTCACCCTCCGAGCAGCCCTGAACTGCCCCGGGTCGCACGTGCTCTTCGTTTTTTTGTTCAGCGTGTTTCAAGGGAGGGAGTGCCTAGTACCCAATAGGCAGATCTGCCTAGTGCCCGCCTCTGCCCGCGGAACCTTAGCCTGGAAAGTTCTTCCTGCCCACTGAAATCTGGGAGTAGGTTGCCGGCAGGAGTGTCGCGGTAACTTTGGTCACTCTAGTTAGATAAAGTGGAGGTTGTGTCTTAGGCTGTTTGGGTCGGGGATGAGGGGCGGTGGGGTACCAAGAAGTCAAACAAATGTTCAGCGCCACCTCTAAAACAGGCTCCAGAAGTCGGGGTTTGTGAAATGCCCTAGGGAGGTATGTCTGTCCGGCAGAGTGCTGCTATGATATTATTAGCAGCCAACATTTCTCCGACACTTATATGTGCCAGGGTGCATGTAGGGGCTCTGTGCGCATTAGACCAGCTAATCCTGGCAGCCAGGATACCCTGTTCTTCTGTTATTCAGGGGAATACTGAGCCTTCCAGATCCCCCGTGTTTTGCAAGGACACAGGTAGCAAAGCATAGAGTTGTTAGACTTTCCCAACAAAGAGGGCTTCTATAAGGTAAGGAGGCCAGATTCTCAGAATGCCTCATGGACGCAGTACTGGGCCAGAGCAATGCCCACAAGAGGAAAGGGCATGCCCTCTTAAGTCACCACAAGAGGTGGTGTGTGTAGTCCGTCTGTGTCCATGTGGAGGTCAGAAGTGGATATTGGTTTATTGATTTGCACATCTTGAAAGATGGGATTGCTCATTGAACCTGGAGCTCACCAACTGGCTAAGATGTCTGGCCAGCAAGTCCTGGGAATCCTCCTGTCTCTGCCTCCCAACGCTGCTGTTACAAGTGCACTAGCTTTTTACCTGAGTTCTAGACATCCAATCATAGTTCCTGTGCTGGCACAGAAAGCCTGTCACTGACTGAACCATTTCCCTGGCCCTGCATGGGCTGTTAAAAACACAGCTGTCCAGTCCTCCTGGGCAACCAACTGAATTGGTCAGGAGCACAAGAAGGGCCCAGCTGTGTGTGTGTCTGTCTGTCTGTCTTACCTATCTTTGTCACCAGTGGTCTGCAAAAGGGTTGGCAGGAAGCAAATGCTTAACCAATGTTCCATGGATGAAGAGACATAATGGGGCAAGTAATGCTGTGGGGGAAGGGGTGGGGATGAGAAGGCTTTCCAAGGGAGGCCTTGGCATGGGAGGCTAGTGGCCTCAGACCCAGCCGGGAGCTCAGGATGCCCCAACTGGTCATCTAGAGTTTGACCAGATTGCTTGAAGCCTTCTGAGGTCCTCCAGGCCTGATCTGGTTAGACTTGTATCTCTCTAGTCTGAAGACACCAGATAGATGGATTCCTGGCCTGGCCTGTCCGCTGTCCTTGTTTTAAAGGTTCTTTCCTTAGCCTCTTCAGAGGCAGTGTATTGGGCAGGGTTTCAGGGTGTTAAAAAGTAAAAGTTCTTGATTGAAGTCCAAAGCCACACACCTTCACAGTGGGTGGGATGAGGCAGGTGGCTGGCTGTAGTCAGCAAGCATCTACTCTAAATCTCAGCCAACGCTGTATCTTCTGGCTCTCTGGACTTGATCTTCAATTGGCAAGCCTTGCCTGGACCTCAGGCACTGTATCCTCATGAAACAGAGAGAGCTACCCACGGGCATTCATTATATAGAACTTCAAGTTGTGGGAGTTTGTTACGTATCAGATTCTTCACTCTGCTCCCAAGGGTTTGAATACTAATGTTATGTGTTTGGGTTTATGTCTACATTGGGGTGTGTGAATATATGTGTGTGCAAGTGTGTGCTCACACGAGCGTGAGGCCCAGAGGTCAACCTCAGCTGTCATTCTTGCTTTTTCTCTTCCACTGCTCTGGGACTCGCCAATTCAGCTTGGCTGGCTGACCTGTGAGCCCCAGGGATTGCCTGTTTCATCTGCTTCCCTCAGGTTTGTGGTCACAAGTGTGCACCAACATGATCACAAGTGTGCACCAACAAAGTACTCAGCCTTTTTATATGGGTTCTGGAGATTGGACTCAGGTTCTTGCATTTGCAAGGCAAGTAGTTTTATCAACTGAGTTATTTCCTTATGTCAGATTTGAGTACTATTCTGATTGGACCTTCCAGGCTTATGTAGAGAAGACCATTGAAGCCCAGAGTGGAGTCTGAGATCCCTTCTCTGTGACAGGGCTGGTCCCAGCTCCAGACCCCAGGAACCCTTCTGAGAGTCTGGGCACCTACCTCCAGGAAAGGAAAGAGTCTCTCTGTGCTTCCTGCTGTCTGCAAACTGAAACCTTAATAGGCTGAGGCAGGGGTGGAAGGCCTTCTGGGACTTGGGTTCTCTGCCTTCCAACTGAAACTGGATCTGCCTCTTGCTGCCTTCCCTACCCTGCAGAGTGGTTAGGACTTGCTGGGTTGGGCAGGCAGGAGGTGGGTACTTTAAGTACTCTATGAAAGTTCTCTCTAGTGTCTAGACCAGGAATGGGCCTCTGGATTTAAAAGGAGAGAGTTTGCCAATTTAGAACCTATGTTGGCTCTTTTCCTCCTCTGTGAAGGGGTGGGTGTGTGCCTCTGTCTTGTTTTGTCTGAAGATATGTGTGTGCTATGGTATACAGGTAGAGGTCAGAGGACAACTCGGGAGACCTTGTGGTTCTCTTCTGTCTTTACATGGGCACCAGGTCACCAGGGCTTGTGCAGAAAGTACTTTAACCACTGAGCTATCTTACCAGTGTTTGTTTCCTACTCCTGCCCCACCCATGAAACCCCATTCTAATCTGTGAGGTTGTGAAGGTTTTTGGGGGGTGGGCTCCCTACGTGATATGCAAGTATCCAGTCAGGGAATCTTCTGGTTGACCCCCAAAGCTGGGCCTCTAATCTGTCCCACTTGGCTTCTGACAGCACTGCAGCTCATCCTGCTTCCCGTTCTTGGCCTGCCATGCCCTCCCACCTGAAATGACAGTCTTCCTTCCTGAGCAGTTAGCTTCCCCACACACCCGAGCCTGGCCCACCAATGGTGTTATCCTAGTTCCCTAGGGCAAACTAGCCTTCAGTCTCTTCTCTCAACCCCAAACTCTTTGCCACTCACTCTAAGTCACTCCAAATCCTGCTTCATCATCCAAGTAACATTTACAGAGCACTAACGAGGTGCCAGGCACTCCAACCAGTGCAGCTGGGAGAACTACCCAACTGTTACACTTCCAGACTCATCTGAACCCTCTGTATTTCTGAGTACAAGTAAGGAAAAAGCCTCTCTTCCATGTGTCTAGCCCTCCAGAGCACTGTTTGAGTAGATCTCTGCCCAGTTTCTCCTGCAGTATAAAAGCCCTCTACCAGGAGAGGTAGCCCTCCCAAACAACACATCCTTCCTTGTCACCTTGGTCACCCACAGGAGCAACTGTGGCTATCACCTCTCGGTAGTCAGGTGTATTGCCTCTCTTCCACTCCGTGCCACAGCCTAGTGTTTGGACATTACTTGCATGCCGGGAACTAAACCCAGGCTAGAGCATTCTGGGCAAGTGCTCTTGCACTGAGCTGCTCCCCAGCTCTAATTGCTTGTTTTGAGCCTCTGTAGCTATCAGTTTAGGAGATTACTCTCGTACAAACAAGGAGACAGTCCCAAGAGCATCACACTAGCCAGTGGCATGAACGTGGAGGAATATGAGGACCAGTAAAGGGTGGAGTGTGCTATCCCAGGATGTGTGAAGACAGCAAAGCCTTCCTGAGAGTGGCGAGCAGGCCTTCGACAGTGACACCTCCCCCTCCATACTATAGATAACTGATATTTGTGGGGTGGCTGTCTGGATGGCGGGGGAGAGTAGGTCTGTCACTCTTTCCAGTAGGCTTATGGAGGTAGCAGGACCCCCGCAGTGAGGTTGGATGTCTCTGAGGGCAAACTTGTTCCAAGTGGCTGTGACCCAGACCCTCCCAGTAGAGTTGACCTGGACAGTGTGGGATGTGACAAGGAGCCAGTGCTCGGTGGTTTGGGTGACCAGCCATGCCTGTGCAAGGGTCAGAAGCGTACAGGAAGCAATGGTTCCCCCATGAAGACTGGGCCGCTGTAAAAGGTGAGGTGAGTCCTTCTGATGAACCTTAGAGGGATGGCCCCAAACTGGTCAGAGCTGGAAGCACGCGTGGGGGGTGGGGGGGGGGGCAGCTGGAGCCTAGTCATCAAAGATGGCTGGGCCGGGGATGGCATTCTGGAAAGCCTTGCTCCTACGGATCGAGGCTCTGTGGCTGGAGATGGAGACCGTAGTGTACCTCTGTTTTCAGGGTCTCCCTGAGCAAAAGCCCCATGGAAGCAGATGGAACCCCAAGGAACTGCAGAGAGTCTGTTAGCTCCTTTCCGCTTCACCCAGCAGGTGTCTTTTCCTGGGGAAGTGTCCCTTCCTCTCAGAGCTGCTACTCTAAGGGAACCTGGAGATCACCCAGCAGCCTTGCCTGGGACACAGTAGGCTAAAGGGCTCCTGTACTGAGTCAGGAATTCTGCCCCAAACCCTGCTGCCCAGCGCTCTCGGTGACTCTGGGGCTCACTGGTGATGGAGAGCCCTCCTTGAACCCCACCAGCTCTACAGGCATCTTCCAGCATAAAGAGAGCACAGGTTTCTATCCTCAGCTGATACTGTCCAGGGATCACATGGTATACCCAGCAACGAGAGGAGATTCAGACAACAGGCAAACACTGAGTAGCTTAAGGGCTTCCGTAGTCACTGTTTGACTTAATGATAAAAACAGAGAGGACACTAGGGATATAACTCAGTGGGCAGAGTGCTTGCTTAGCTTGTATGAAGTCCTGGGCTCTAACCAAAGACCCACATAAACCGGACATAGGAGAGTATCCCTCTAATACTAGAACCGGGGAGGTAGAGGCTGAAGGATCAAGGGTTCAAGGTCATTCTTTACAACACATGGGAGTCTAAGGCCAGCCTAGTCTACACGAGACCCTCAGTAGGAGAGAAACCTTCCCAAGGTCACACTGTTAGCATGTGGTTAAACTCAAGTTCATATTCAGGGCCGTCTGAGTACAGCAACCAACTGCTCACCTAGCCTTACTTACTGATTCAGATTGGGTAAATGTGGTCCAGGGCTACAGGAGCTGATAGATGCCTTAAGTATCCAAAACCAGGGGGTTGGATTTCCAAGGAAGTAGAATTTGGCTAGGTCAGGAGTGTGTTCAAACTCAGAGGGAAAGAACAGGCCAAGTGCAAGAGAGTCACAAACCAGGGCATGACGACAGAGAAAACAAAACCAGTCTCTGTATTGGCCCGTGCTGGGCTCCATACGATTCCAGAAACTAGCCCTGTCCCCAAGAGGCTTTACTGTTAGGGGCAGGCGTAGGGGACTGCCAGTCAGAGCAATATGGACCCGCTCTAGTTGTTGGTCCTTATAAAGCCACAGACTGGGAAGTGTGTGCTTATCAACAGACTTCACTGGACTGCAAGTTAGCTAGTTCTGGCAGGCTGAAGACAGATATGCCCACGCACAAGCCCAGACAGCATGGTTCTCATCAACAATACAGAAGTTTCGTGAACTCTGGGCTGCCCTGAGAGCCTAGGAACTCAGCAGTAAGCAGCCAGCAGCGGGTGGGCGTGTGCCCTTATCTACCATTTCCAGTGAAATGATTAGAGCTAT
This sequence comes from Tokudaia tokunoshimensis, assembly GCA_036184795.1. Lineage (NCBI taxonomy): Eukaryota > Metazoa > Chordata > Mammalia > Rodentia > Muridae > Tokudaia > Tokudaia tokunoshimensis. The sequence goes on from BTHU01000013.1 coordinate 74,343,155, forward strand.
TCGTCTGTCATCTTCTGCAATGGGCACTGTCTGGCATGTAGTGACAAAGAAGCTTCCCCTATCAGCACAAAATGCTAAGAGAATTCTCGAGAAGCCGGTAACAGCTGTGGTGATTGCAATGAATTACCCTCCGAGAAATTGATCAGTTGCTACTTTCTGTTACCATAATGCTTGCTTTGTACCTCGAAGGGTCTCAGTGTCTCTGCCCGCCCTCTCCTTTATGCTCCATGACATTTACTCATTTTATGCATCCTGGCTTCAGCTTGCCATCCTGCCTCAATTCCTGTACCAAAGCCTCTGCAGTCTGAGCCACTAATTACTACAGTGAGTAGTAATTCCTCCCCAAACAGGAAGTCTCCTGCAGAATTGCTCTCTCAGGGCACTCTGTAACCGAACATCAGCCACCTCTCTGGGGCCAGTCCCTGTGGCCAGCTGTAGGCGGGCAAACTGAGAGGGGAGGTGTCCCAGTTACCCGCCCCGCTTCTGAAAAATCTTAGCCAGACTGCTGAAGGTGGAGACTGTAGTCAGAAGAGGGCTTGCAGTGGGGTTGTCTGGGCACTCTAAAGACTTCAGACCTCCCCTGAAGGCCAGATGGCGCAGTCACCTGTTGCTGGTAAGTCTGATCAGGGCTCCAAGGCAGCCTACCTGGTTCACTTACTAGTACACCATCCTCTAGTCCACTTGAGAGTGCTATTCTATGAAGGTCTGCAGATTTACCAGAACCCAGAGAGAGCAGTGTTTTCCTGAGAGTTGCACAGCCTCAGCCTGGCAGCAAAGAGCACAGTAGAATAAGATCTTGTCAAATAAATGGAGAGATCGATGGTCTGCTGTGTGTATCTCAGCGCCACCTTCCCGGGGAGGGCGTTCAGGCAATGAACACAAGAGCCCGTTCAGAGTGCAGGGCTCCGGTTTGCACACAGAGAAAGTAGCAGCTTTGTGGGTTGTAGTGTGTGTTGCTTTAAAAAAAAATTAATGTTCTTGATGTATTTCTGAGGAATGTGGGCCCATTGGGAATTATAAATTTTACACAGAACTGTTGGCTGAGAGTAATCGAACTGGATTTTTCTAGAAGGATTTGAAAAGCTAGATGTTTGTAAAAGCTTTATCAATTATTCATTCGCTTTTATTCTGCAAAGTGATGTGGAGAGAAAATGTTCTTTTCTAAAAGAGCAAACTTGTGTGTGTGTGTGTGTGTGTGTGTCCTGGCTTATGTGCATGGACTTTGTTTTCTCTTTAGCAGGCACAAAACTGCCTTCCTTTAAAAAAAAATAATGATTTTTATGATGTCTAAATAACAATCCCAGGTAGTATTGCAAGAAATGTAACAGCAAAATGTTTGTAAGAGTCCATCTGATAGGGGAGATGCCCACAGAGAAAACTGAAGTGTGCTACTTAAAACATGTTTGATGTCATTAGCTTTTATTCTGTTTGGGGCAGAGCCTCCTGTAGCCCAAGCTGGTCTCAACCTCATCATGCAGCCAAGAATGATTTGGAACTTCTCATTCTCCTGCCTCTACGGCCCAAATATGAAAATGGCAAACGCACACACTACCACCCTGTTTGTATGGTTCTGGGGATGTAACCCAGGGCTTCCTGTGTGCTCCATGCGCTCTCTACCAGTTGGCCTGCATCTCCAGATCTGCCACTAGCTTTCACGTGATAATTAGAGACTGGCAGCCTCTCTTCTCTCCCCTCACCTTGGGAGGCAGACATAGGGGTTGGGCAAGGAAAGAGACTGTGGTCCCTGAGTGTAGGAAGGAGCCAGGGCCTGGGTCTGAGTGAACCCCCACTTAAGACCCAGGATGGAGGACAACCCCACTCTAAAGGAACAGCAGGAGGAGTGACTGGAAAATTGTTCCCAGCAGCTCAGAGAGAAGATAAAGGGCACATGAAGGAAACAGACATAAATCTAGAACCTGGTGCTGGCCAGGTGACATCTGTAGCACCCACACACAGAGCCTCTGCCCTCACCTCCCAAGATGTCAGTTGCATGCAGAGACTAGATGAAGGCCGAGCCAGCTCTGGGTCCGGGAGGAACTCCCTTTACCTGTCTGAGCCTTGGTTTGTGATGTGCAAAGTAGAAGCATCTTCTGTAGGTCATATCCCAACACACATCCAAGGTCATGGATTGCTGCACAGTGAGATCTGGCCGTGTCTTCTAAGCTCTTCTCCTTTGACCCTGAGGATTTGGGTTGTGTAGGGACCAGGCACTTACAGAGTGCTGGGTTGTGCTGGCTGCCTCCCTCAGTAGCCTTATGCCCCAAGGAAACCTTAGATTACTACTTGGGGAAGTCACGTGGCAGAAAAAGGGAGAAGGCGTTGTCCCTGGGAATCTCTTCTTTTTGCATAGCAAGGGTGTTATTTTCATTCAGGCTGTGTGGGCAATCCTCTATTTAATGATGGCTTGATGTAGGATCTTTCAACTTCAGGGAGGTAAAACACCAACAGCATTCAGTGGAAACTGTTCTTCAAATTGTGAATTTGGGTGTTTCCCGGGTATTTTAAACTCACAGCATCATCAATTTATGGTGGATTTGCTGGCTGCCATGCCACCGTAAATCAAGGACCATAAAATGAGCAAGACTTGCATGTGTGTCACTTGTGTGCCTGTGTGTTCACACACATGAACTCACATATAGACACATTCATGTGAAGGCCAGACGTCTTTCTCAGTCACTCTCTGCTATATATATTTATATTGAGGCAGAGACTATCACTGGAAACAAATGCTCCTATATTTTCCTAGTCTTACCCAGAGATCCTCTGTCTCGGCCTCTGGGGTTACAGGCGGGCTACCACTCCTATCTGGCATATATATCGGGTGCTGGGAAGCCTAACACTTTCATAGCATGCTCTTCACCCATGAGCCATCTTCCCAGCCCAGAAAGACTTTAAAGACTTTATTATTCCCTTCACCTGCCTGAGGGTTGTAAATTCATATCAAATTGTGTTAGGTTTAATGTTGCCCATCAACATGTGGGAAGGGATGATGGGAGATTGTGGGACTTCCCAGCACTCTAGGGGAAGGTGCATGACACTGTATACTTGTTCCATCCCTGTGACAGAGAGCCTCAGGGATCAGAGAACAAAATGTCTATTTTTGTCTTACAGAGGAACTGGGAGACTTCTCTTCTTCTTCCTCCTTTAAAAAAACTGTATGCATATGTGTGTACTCATGTGTGCATGCTCATGTGTGTACATGCTCACATGTATGTACTGAGTCTGTATGTGTATAGGTATGCCTGTGTGCTCCTGTGTGTTTGCACTAAAATGTGTGCTCACATATGTGTGTTGGGTTTCATGTGGACCCAGAGGGTGACATCGGGTGTCACCTTCAGGAGCTCACCAGCTGGCTCAGAGACCATCCTGTCTCTGCCTCCCCAGCACTGGGATCACAAGTGCATGCCACCATGCTCCAATTTGGGTGTAGGTGCGGGGGTTGGAATTCTTCATATTTTCTAGGCAACCACTTTACCAACTGAACCATCTCCTTAGCCCCAGGCCCTGGGCCTTCTGTTGGGCCTTGTAATTGCTAATCTTAGTTATAAACATGACTGAGCTTGGGATCAAATAGTTATGACAGTTGCTGGGCACTGTTGTGAGGTACTTTTTGATTTTGTTTTCTTGAGACAGGTTCTCATAATGTAGCCCTGGTTAGCAGAGAACTTACTATGTAGACTAGGTTGTCTTCAATCTCACAGTGATCTGCCTGCCTGTCTCTTTAAGTGCTGGGATTAAAGGTATGTGTCACCAGGCTGGGCCAAGAGAGAAACTTTTTGGGTCAGATTATTTGAGTCAGGAAGACCAGTCCTAAATATGGGTGGCACCTTCTGGTGACAGCCCAGATAAAAGGACATGGAGAAGGAAACCCCTGCTTTTTGCCTGCTGCCCTCAGTCTTGCTGGCAAACTCATCTATTCTGCTGCTGAAGCATACCCTCCCCCTCCCCGCTGATGCTAGAGCCGGCTTCTTTGGGTTTCCATCCTAGACTAAAGCTCAGTGGCTCTCCAGGGGTCTCCAGACCCATAGGGACTTGGAGATACTCAACCAGCACACTGAACAACTCCTGTTCTGGCCTCTCTAGCATGAGACAGCCACTGTTGGATTACCTGAACCACATCCTGAAAATCACTCTAAAAATAATCCTGATTCATCTCTTGTGAAGAGCAAGTAGTTTGGTGTCTCTATCCATAAAACTTCTGGCCATCTATAAAAAATAAGGAAAATAATGATGCTGGCTGGTGACTTCCAGAATCTCTGAGTGAAGTGACAAAAGAGAAGAGTGAACTTAGTGATAAAATTAACCAGCTCCAGATGCACGTAAGCAGGCTAAGGTTTTCTAGGTGTATCCTGGAAGAAATCTCCCCAGCAGCCATAAAGTTCAAGTTGCTGAGACTCAAACCCAAGCCCTCCTTATAAGATTGGCCAACTTACAACAGAAATTCAAGTCTCAGATCTGAGGGATGTCAGCAGTTAAAGTGAGGATACTGGTTAGGAAAAAAAAAGTGATCCTGTGCCTCAGGATGGAGATGTGAGTGCGCGCGCGCGTGTGTGTGTGTGTGTGTGTGTGTGTGTGTGTCTGAGGAGGTTGAAGGCATTCGATTTTTTCATTTGAGGAATTAGCCTCCTCGACCTCAGAGGACGTGCCCCCACCCCACCTCCGAGGTATCACCCTCTTCACCCTTGCCTGGGTGAATTACTCTTGCAATGTCTGTAGAACAAGACTTTCTGTAGGAGATACTGGACAGAACAATGCTGATGCCCCTTAGTCCCATGAATTATTGTCTGTAGATGTGTAATGGGACTCGAGGCTCAACAGGCCTTGAAATGAAGAGGTGTGCTTGCCACACCAGTGAAGAACTTAATGAGTTTGCAGATTTGTGCAAGCAGAAGTCTGCAGAATATGTATGGGGATGGATTTGAAGGGTGTGGGATAATGGCGGAAGGATGAAAGGACCAGATTGGCCAGTGTTAATGCACATGAGCTCCTTGCACAGAAATTTTGGGTTTAAAATGGACCTGCATACAATTAAAGTGCCAAGCATGGCCGCTCACACCTTTAGTTCCTGTGCTCTGGAGCTAGAGGAAGTGGATCTCTGAATTTCAGACTAGATGGAACTACATAGACTATTTCAATAAATAAATAAATAAACAAATAAATAAATAAATAAATAGGTGAAGAGTTTATTTGAATTGTTGCCTGAAGTATTTATCAAAAAAAAAAGTGGCTTACTGAGAGAGAATGAGCTGGAGATGCCTGATATCCTTTGGCTTAGTGTTGATGAAGGGATTTGGGGGTTTAGGGAAATTGGAATGCTAGACAGTTGCCCAGTACACATGCCCTTCACTAATGCTGGGAGATGGTAAATGGCAGGAGGAGCACCAGCACATTTGAAGAGCTTCGTTGTTGCTCCATCCCTTGGGCCAGACCTTAAATTGGAGATGCTGATGTTTAGCTGGACATTGAAAAGCAGTGACGTAAAAATATCCTTAGAAGGAATAAGTGCATTGGTGCCACCATTAAGTACTTGAGAGATGCAAGGGTGGTGGTCCCTACCACATTTCCTTTTGACTCTCCTATTCAGGGTGGTGTAGATGACAGATGGATTGTCTGGTGACAGCTGACTCCTAAAAGCTGTTCCACCATGTGTGGTTTCCTTACTTGAGCAGATTAACACATCTTCTGGTACATTTCCCCCCAGTAGTTGTTCAGAAGGACCATCAGAAGCAATTTGCTTTTAGCCAGCAAGGCCAGCAGGACACCTTTACTGTTCTAGAGGCATCATGGGTATGTTAATTCTCCAGGCCACTGTGGTGATGTCATCCCTAGGCTGGCGATCCTGGGCTGTGTAGAAAAGCTAGCTGAGGGGACTGGAGTGTGGTCAAGAGCACTGGCTCCTCTTGCCGAGGACCTGGGTTTGATCTGCAGGCTCAACACTCATACATATAAAGTAAATAAATATTTAAAAAATATTATAAGTTAGCTGAGCAGTGAGTTAGCCAGTGAGAAAGTGAGTTTTAGCTAGCATGCTGAGCATCTTCATCTTCTGCCCTAACTTTCCTCAGTGATGGGTTACGATCTGGAAGTGTTACCAAGGAAACCCTTTCCTCCCCAAGCCGCTTTTACTTGGAATCTTTTTCTCCCCTTTGTTTGTTTGGCTTTTGTTTGTTTGTTTGTTTTTGAGACAGGGTCTCTCTACATAGTCCTGGCTGTTCTGGACCACTCTATGTAGACTAGGTTAGCCTTGAACTCAAAAGAGATCTGTCTGCCTCCGCCTCCTGAGTTCTCAGATTAAAGGTGTGTGTCACCATGCCTGGCCAAGCCAATGAGCTTTATAGCAAAAGAAAGCAAAACTAGAACAGACTTTGAGTTTTGTTAGATGGAGGGAAGAAGATTTGCAGGCAAAAAAGATTTAGAAGACCAAGCATGATCCCTGAGGGAGAAGAAGAGGAGGGAGAGGGGGAGAGGAGGGGACGGGAGGGAGAGGGACAGAGAGAAGGAAGGAAGAAAAGAGGAGAGAGAGAAGAGAGAGAGAGAGACAGAGTCAGAGAGACAGTTGTTTGATCACCACTGGGATGCAGAGCCCCAGCTAGGTTCTAGGGGAACAAATAAGACACACAAGCACTCCCTGACCTTGGCACGAAAACCAGAACTTATCTTATTCAAATAAATATTAATTGAGCACATACTGGATGCCAGGCTCTGGGCTAAGTGATGGAGACACCTGCATGAGTTAAAGGTAATCTCTGCCTTGTGCAGGGACTGACAAGTGAGCCAGTAAGTGAAGTGGGTAGAGTGAGTCACGGAGCCCAAGGTTCCCCTCTGCCCTAGCCCAGGGGAAACCCGGGGTTAGTCTTTTGAGTCCTGTGAACGAGCCTGCTCTGGCCTGGCTAGGGTTGGAGAGCAGCTCTATGATCTGGTCCTCCCAGAACAGCTGGTGAGGGTGTGAAGACCAAGTTCAGTGTCCTTAGGAAGTCCACAGGAGAGGCTCCCCCAAAGGCTTTCTGGAAATTAAACTCATAACTAGACAGAACAGGAGGAAGTGATGTCATCAAACTTGAGTCTGAGGAGGAAGGCCTGGAGCTGTCTGTGTGTCTTGGCTACCTCTGCCCTTTCTATACCCCCACGCTTCCCAGCCCAGGAGCACAGCTGAGACAAACATTTTTTTGTTTTTTTTTTTCTGATTTTTCAAATCCCTCCCCATGGCAAGGGGAGGGACAGCTACAGCCTTCAGGACACACGGGCCCCAGATTTTGTGGTCCAGTCTCCTGGGAAACAATGGGCCACCTCACTTTGGGTGCTGAGGATGTAGGCTTAGGTGTTGTTTTTTTCCATGATCTCCAGCCTGGCTGGATTAAACAGCCATTCAAGAGCTGGCTGACTCACAGGCCTCCTCCTGGAGTTCCCTGGGCACAGCTAAGCTGGCCCTCCCTGGCTCTCACGGAGCCTGGCTAGGCTCTCATTGAAGGCTGCAATGGTGGAATACAGATTATGAATAGGGTCTAAAATCATCTAGAAGACAAGACTCTGGACACACGTATTGTATTATATTATATTATATTAGCCTCTGGGCCTGCCTTTGAGAGAGCTGGAGGGAAGATCCAGTCCTCACAAAGAGAAAGTGGGACAGCACTGGCACTCATCTCTCTCTTGACTGTGGATGCCATGTGACCACCTCCTCTCTTGCCAACACCACCCCTTCCATGCCACGGTGGACTGTACCTTGAACGATGAGCCATGATAAACCTGTTCTCTCATAAGTTGCTTTTGTCAGGGTACAAAAACAAGAAAAGAAAATAACACAGAGGTTTTTTTGGTTTTCTTCTTCTTCTTCTTCCAGCTCTGTTGTAGAGCCAGCCATCTTGGACCTAGTATCTTGTTTCCCCTGTGCACACAGTGGGGATTCAAGGCTATCTGAGGGGATTCCTCTGAGGAGGAATGGAAGGACTGAATGTTGTTGTGCACTGCCCAACCACAGGGGGAGCTCTGCACATGAATCACTGTGTAAATGATGCTGTGTAAGGAGAATGAAGAAGATGCAGGGCTCATGCCCCAGCCTTAATGCTGATTACAGGGCCTTCCTCTCCCCCTCTCCCAGATAGAATCAAGCTAAGTCTAACATCCACGACTTGAATTGAGCTGCCCCGATAAGCAGTTGTTCTGACTTTCACTGTTGAGTTGAAGAAGTGAAACTGAGTGGATGAGAGATGGACAGCTGGGTTCTTTAGAAATGCTCAGTCCTTCAAGAGTATCCTCCAAGGCTGCGTGTTAACATCCTGGTCTTTCAGTCTTTGCAGTACCACACTCCTCACACTTGTCCCCAAGCCTGGTAACCTACCTGCTGCAGAAGTGGACACCATCAGGTTTGACTTGGTGAAATGCCACCCATCCCACACCCCTCTTCTCACTCCTGTTTTGAATGGTTATCAGTGGCCTTGCTCACTGTCTGGACAAACACCTAAGGGAAGGAAGCAACTTCAGGGAGAAGGGCTTGTGCTGGCCCAGGTCTGAGGACACAGTCCATCATGGCGGGGAAGGCACGGTGGCAGGAGTGTGGGGCAGACGATGAGGAAGCAGAGAGAGGTGAATGAAGGCACATACCCCATCTTCTTCTTTTAATTGATTCCAGGCCTAGTGCTTCACATTTAGGGCGTGTCACCTTGCTTCAGTCTAATCTAGAAACTCCCTTCCACAGACCCAGAGGTTTGTTTCCTAAGTGATTCTAGATCCTGTCAAAAGTTGACAGTGTTGGTTTTTATCTTGAAGGAAAGAATTCAGCCAATAGACAGTTTCAGCAGAAGTTTATCGGGTAAAGCTAAACAAAACAAACATTCCGAAGAGAGATTTGAGTAGGCTACCCCAAGGCAGGGGACAGCCTAGTAGGTTCTTGGTGTGGAATTTTAAAGACATTTTTATGAATATTTATGAGTAGATAGCATATTCTTGGAGTAAGTTGGGTTTTCCTCTCCAAATCATGTCAAACCAGTTATCAGTTTTAAGTTATTTCTTTCTTCTAAGAAATTCTATAAAACAGGCCTGGGGTAGTGGTCCCAAACCACAATTGTGTGATATGATATTGATGTCAGGGTCTGAGGTTGCACATGTCTGGGAGAATGTCTTATTAGCCAAGAAGCTGAGGGTGATCTTGAACTTCCGAGATTCCCCTGCCTCCACCTTCAGAGTGCTGGGATTACCTTGTCTGGTGTATGAGGTACTAGTGAGCAGACAGAGGGCATCATGCATGCTCCATAGTCTTAAGTCAACTTGACACAAGCTAGAGTCATTTTGGAAGAGAAACCTCAATTGAGGAGATGCCTGCATCAAGTTGGCCTGTGGGCAAGTCAGTGGGCCATGGTCTTCTTGATTGGTCTGGAAAGGCCCACCCCACTGGGGGCAGTGTCATCCTTGGACCCCTGGGTGCTAGAAAGCAGGGCAGGAGCAATAGGAAGCCATGTTCCTCTATGGCCTACACTTAGGTTTCTGACTCCAGGTTTCTTGCCTTGTGCAGACTTCTGTCTGTAATGGAATGTGACATGGAACCTTAAACCCTTCCCTCCCCAGGCCGCTGTGCTGTTTATCACAGCAACAAGTACTTTACTGGGTACTCCCCAGCCCTTTCCCCAGTTCTTTACTGCCCTACCAACCACAGTGGCATTCAGAGTGTGACCCCTGGAGTTTCAGAAACTCTGCAGTAGGTTCTGCAGCTGCAGCAGATGCCAATGTGACATCGTTGACGTTCCGGTGTCAGAAATGGCACTAAGTGCTGGAGTTCCCGGACCAAACAGTCCCAAGTGCTGCCGGAGGAACTTGGAGCCTGGGGAGGAGCCAGGCAGGAGTGGGGGAAAGACTGCAGAGCAGAGCAGAGGTTGCCCTTCAGGGTCAGGGAGGGACAGCCATAGCCGCTGAAGGTGTGATTTGGGAGCTGGGATCCTGACGGGGAAGGGTGGCCTGGGACCTAAGACTGCCTCTGCAGGCACCCCAGGCTCCACTTCTAAACTTGCTGGTGCCCTGCCCATCTTCCTACTGTGCCACCACCCCAGGGCGACTTCCTCCCAGCCTCCACTTCCTTTTGTTTTCTTTTTTGACAGGGTCTCCCAGCTGGCCTCGAACTCACTGTGGAGGCGAGGATGACCTCAAATTCTAGTCCTCTCGCCTCTGGGATGATAGGCATGCACGGCCACTTCCCATTTACCGAAGGCAAATGCAGGGGCAGGGGGTCAAACCCAGGGCTTTCTGCTTGCAAGGCAAGCACTCTACTGACTCAGCCACACCCCCACCCTGCTCCTCACCCCATTGAGCTGATTTGGGGTGAAATGCATCTGTGCCTTCAGGCCATTATCTCAGAGCATGTAATTAGAAAATATGTTATATTGATTTGGAAATCTATTTCTGTTTTACAAGAGACAAAATGGAGGGTTTTGTTGTTGTTTGTTTTTTAAACCCTAGACAGAGGAGTGAAATGAAGATAGTAAATTTAAGAATCCTAAAGACTAGATGTTGTAGTGCAAATCTTTAACAGCCAGCCAGGATCGTACAGGGAAACCCTGTCTCGGGGAGAGGGGTGGGCACAGAGCTGCGCCTTTACTGTGAAGTACCACAGCCCCCTGTGTAGGGAAGAGGCTGGGTTTAGACGAAGGGAATTTGCAGGCCCCGATTCTCTCCTTCTGCCACTGGGTCCTAGGAATAGACCTCAGGGTGTCAAGCTTGGTGGCGTGTGCCTTTACTCAATCACTTCTATGTGCTTGCATGCACGGGGACGCAGCAAGGAAACTGCCCCAGTGGCTACTCCAGTAGGGGAAGGGTTTTTAAACTTTCTCGTATGTATGTATGTATGTATGTATGTATGTATGTATGTATGTGTATATGTGTGTATATATGTGTGTATGTATGTGTATATGTGTATGTATGTATGTATGTGTATATGTATGTATGTGTATATGTGTGTATATATGTGTGTATGTGTGTGCATGTATGTATGTATGCATGTATCTTTTACTTATTCACTTTACTCCCACTCACTGTCCCCCTCCCAGCTACCCCCTCCCACAGTCCTGTCCCCATTCCCTCTCCCCTTCTCCTGTGAGCAGGTGGGGGCCCCCCACCATGGCGCTTCAAGTCTGCGAGGCTAGGCACCTCCTCTACTGGGAGCCCAGTTAGAAGAACATATCCCACAGACAGGCAACAGCCTTTGGGATAGGCCCGGCTCCAGTTTGGGACCCACATGAAGACCAAGCTGCACATCCGCCGCTACATATGTGTGAGGAGGCCTAGGTCCAGCCTATGTATGTTTTTTGTTTGGTGGTCCATACTCTGAGATCCCCAAGGTTCCAGGTTATTTGACTCTGTTGGTCTTCCTGTGGAGTTCCTATCTCCTTCAGGGCCAGCAATCCTTCCTCCTGTTCTTCCATAAGAATAAAAGTCCCCAAGCTCCCTCCACTGTTTGGTTGTCTGCATCTGTCTGAGTCAGCTGCTGGGAGGAGCCTCTCAGAGGACAACATGCTCCTATCTACAAGCACAGCAGTGTCATTAATAGTGTCAGGAGTTGGTGCTTGTCCTCGGGATGGGTCTCAAGTTGGGCTGGTTATTGGTTGGCTGTTCCTTCAGTGTCCGGGCCTGCATTTCTTATAGACAGAATACGTTTGGGGTTGAGAGTTTTGTGGGTGGGTTGGTGTCTCTATTGCTCTACTGGGATTCCTGCCTCCTACAGGAGATGGTCTGTCTCTTCAGGTTCCATGTCCCCAGTGTTGTGAGTCACAGCTAATGTTACCCCCATTGATTCTTGGGCACTTCCCTTTCCCAGGTCTCTGTCTCGACATGGAGATGCCCCCCACCACCTCCTCACCCCTCTCAGTTCAGATTTCCATTCATTTTCATGACCATCTCTCCTGTCCTTCCCCACACCTGATCCTGAACCGCCCCCCATTCCCCTCCCCATGCCCCACTCTTCCAGTTCCCTCCCTCCATCTGCCTCCTGTGACTATTTTATCCCCCATTCTAAGTGAGATTCAAGCTTCCTAGCTTGGCCCTTCCCTCTTGTTTCGTTTCTTTGGGTCTGTAAGGAAAGGTTTTGTTGTCAATAAGAGAGATAATATACAGAGGCATCTGGAAAAGTCCAGAGCAGAGAGAGAAAGAAGCAGATTGGCCGTGGCCAGGGCTGTCTGTGAGAGAGCACCGGGTGGAAAAACCATTTGGGTTATAAGGAAGATGAGTAGCCTGGGGAAGGAAGCCTATGAGCTGGAGCGGGGCCCCAGAGTTTAGGGTAGGGAGAGGAGGTGAAAGGGCCAGGAGGCTAGTGTGGGAGCTTTGGGATATGTAGTAGGTCCTTGTGGGTAGAGACTGAGGAAACCTAGAGACCAGCATGGACTTTGAAATGCAGCAGCAGCTATATGTCAATGGAGAGCCACGTGCTCCTGCCAGAGGCAAGGAGAAATGTCTTCTGTTAGAGGAACATGAACCTATTTTACAAGTTCCTGCAGAATGCCGGCTTTTATCTAACTGTCACCAATTCTTCTATAGTCCATCTTGATTCTAGACATAGAGACCACCTGAGATGCCGGGCGGTGGTGGCGCACGCCTTTAATCCCAGCACTTGGGAGGCAGAGGCAGGAGGATTTCTGAGTTCGAGGCCAGCCTGGTCTACAAAGTGAGTTCCAGGACAGCCAGGGCTACACAGAGAAACCCTGTCTCGGAAAAAAAAAAAAGAGACCACCTGAGATCTAACACCACCGAGCCATCTCATCAGGTCCCCATATCTGTCTCACTGGCCGGGGACTTACTGATATGGCTATGTTAGATGCCTGGGAGTGCCCAGAAGTCCTCCTCCCCAGCTGTGGGGCTACAAGTAAGTGGCACCATGCCTGGTTTGTCTACATGGGCTCTGGCTATCAGACTCAGGGCCTCGTGCTAGCAAGGTACTGTACTCCATGAAGTGAGCACTCTCTGCAGCCCCTTTAATCCACCTCTTAAATTGTCCCTCCTCTTCGTGCCCCATAATGGGGTTACATGTCAGTGTGGGTTTCAGAGGGGACAAACCGGATTCACACCAGTGGGAGGAATGAGATGCAGCACACCTCCTGGAAGATTTGCAGCTGTGCGCCCTATCCAGCTGCATGTCCTTATTTAAACCCCAGACCAGTCAGTGAATAGGAGAGCGGTTCCTTCCACCCAGAGCACAACTGTCCTAACACCAGACCATCACTCTGGAAGTGGTGGGGTGGCCCCCAGACCTCATCACCCACACACAGATCCATCCATACGGCCCTGGAATGATGGACTCAGCAGAGGCAGAAACAAGCCCCAGGGTCTCCAAGACCAGGATGTTGTTGAGTCAAGGGCGTTGTCGAGTCCCAGGGACCAGACTGTGACTCCTCTCCAACAGCTAACAGTAGCTGTTGCATAAGTGTGGCTTCTCTGCAGGTCATGGGGCTTAGAGGGCTCCACTAGGTAGAAAACGGAGAAACAGCCTTGGGGTGCAGAGTCAAGTGAGTCACAGAATCCAGGCTCAACCCCAAAGCATGTTTACTCTTCAGTTACAGAAATAATAGCCCTTGGAAGCCCAGTTTCTTTAAAAACAAAAATGAAATTTGTATGTGTAATGCCTGGGATTAAACCCAGAACAAGCTGAACAAGCATATAAAAACACACATTTGTTTGATTTTTATTTTTAATTAAGTGTCTGTGTGTGCGTACACACACATGAGTGCGGCGCCTATAGCGGTCAGAGGCATCAGATACTCTTTGACCTGAACTTACAGGTTGTGGGCCACACACTGTGGGTGCTAGGAACCAAACTTGTAACTCTTCAAATGCAGCGCATGCTCTAAAACACCGAGCCACCACTCCAGCATCTACTTTGCATATACCCAATTTGCATATTTGCATATGTTCACTTTTGTATATATTCAATTGTGCGGCTGTCATCACAGTCAATTTGTAATATTTGTGTCCCTGCAAAAAGAAACCTGGTGCTGGTGAGCTCACTCCCCATTTTCCCTGAAGCCCTCCCTCCTCTGCCTGCACCACTAATCCGATTTCTGTCTGCAGATCTGCTTAGCTGCGCACTGATGGAGTTATAGGATACATGGCCTTCCCACTGCCTGACTCCTAAGCATCTGCTTTCCTTTGTTTGTTTGACCCGGGTCTTAGCAAGTAGCCCAGGCTGGCTTTGAGCTCCAAGCTCTTCTGCTTAAGCCTTTCAAGTGCCTGGGTTGTAGGCATGTGCTCCTGCAGCTGGCAAGCACAGCACGGCAAGGGCCATCATGTTGGAGCAGGTATTAGTGTAGTACATGCCCCTCTTCACTGTTGAGCTGTGCTCTACTCCTGGGACGCCCTCTGTTCATTTAACAGTCCATTGACAGGCATTTGCGTTCTTCTTGCTTTTCGCTATTACGAGGACTGTTAATATGTGTTTCGTATGGATGCGTTTTCATTTATCTCAGAAGCAGAATGGCTGGGGCAGTGGGAAACTCTCTGCTTAACTTCATGAGGACCCATCAGACAGACTTCCTTCCACAGTGGCCATACTGTTTCCCATTTCTTTTCTTTTTTTAAAGATTTATTTATTATTATATCTAAGTACACTGTAGCTGTCTTCAGACACACCAGAAGAGGGTGTCAGATCTCTTTACGGATGGTTGTGAGCCACCATGTGGTTGCTGGGATTTGAACTCAGGACTTTCGGAAGAGCAGTCAGTGCTCTTAACCACTGAGTCATCTCTCCAGCACCCCGCTTTCCATTTCTGCGCAGTGTGTGAACTTCTGATTTCTGGGCTGATGAGATGAAGGTAGTCTCCTGTTCTTGTGGGTCAGCGTTGTACTCGTGTGTTGGTAGACATGGGGACTTGTGAGCAGCAGGTTAGCAGGACCTGGATCTAGGCAGGGACTGTCGGAGGCAAATGTCTAGAACACATTCCTGACCATGAGAGAGGAGGCCGAAGATGGATAAAAATATTCTATCAAACATGGGTATTTGGAATGTGGCTGTGAATTTCTGAGTCAGTGTTTGCCTAACATGAATGAGAGAGCCTGGGTTTAATCTCCATCACTGCATAAGCCAGGTGTGATGGCCACATCTCTAATCCCAGCACTTAGGAGTTAGAGGCAGGAGGATGAGGAGTTAAAAGTCATCCTCAGCTACAAAATGAGTTTGAGGACAGCCTGCGCTATATACAACTTTTTCTTGAAATTAAAACAAAACAAAATGGGGGTGATGGCTCAGCAGATAGAGAGCTTATAGTGCCAGCATGGAGAACTGAGTTCAGATTCCCAGATACTACATAAAAGCCAGCGGCAGCGATGTGTGTCTGTAATCCCAGTGTTCCTACAGCAAGATGAGTGGCCGAGATGAGAGCGTGGAGGCCACCTAGCCTGCTGTGCACAGTAACACCTCAAAAGAGATGGTAGGTGAGGACCAACACCAAGGTCGTTCTTTGCACACACTCTCACCCCACCCACAATATAACACCAGCCTATGACATCTCCCTCCTGCCACATGGAGGTTAAGAAAAGTAAGTGGGCAGAGGATGCACCTTGAGAATAGAATGAATTCGAGCCTTAGTTTGTGCAAAGCTCTGGACTTCATCCTTAGAGTATGGGCACATACCCGAAGATAACATCGGGGCATCCCTGGAAGCTGGGGTAATCCCGGGTTCTGGGTGTTTGGTCCTGTGTACTGTATTTTGGAAGGATAACTGCACCCTGAGGATTCCTGCAGGCTACCCCTGATTGCTTAGAATCGGAAGGATCGACACAACCATGAGAAAAGGCTCGGGCCATTCCTGCGTACCCAGGAGCTGGCAGAAGCTGGCGGTAGCTGGCGGGTTGGCTGTACATCAGAGCCAGAATTGCAGCCCATGTTTTTGGCTCTGCTGGGAAGTAAGAGGGGTTCAAGCAGCCTGGTAGAGACCCAGAGGGGACAGGACCGCCCCAGGCACAGTGCTCCTTTGTCTGTAGCTTGGCAGGGAGGTGAGTAGGGCAGGCTACAGACCTAGGCTCAACAGCTGCAACTGGAAATTCTCTCCCTCTGTGTTTTCAGTCTGTAAATAGATCCCACATCAGAGGCACGGCTAGAGGCCAGACTCCGACTCTTACCTCCACCAAACACACAGGCAGTGGTGACTTCTGCGCCTCCCCATGGTCTTCAGACCAGTAGCAGGCCTCATCCTTGTGTGTGGCCATACCCATGAAGGACTGTGAAGGCAAGGGCTGGGGAAATGGCTTAGTGGGTAAAAAAAAATTTGCTATGCAAGTGTGAGGATCTGAGTTCAAATCTTCAGAACCTACAAAAAAGCTGGATAAGGTAGTGGGCATCTGTAATCTCTGCATTCCTATAGGGAGATGGGAAGCTCATGGAGCAGCTAGCATAGTGTGTGCGAAGGAAAAGCCACAAAGAAACCCTGTTTCTTTCTCTTTTTTTAAAAAAGTTTATTTATTATTATATGTAAGTACACTGTAGCTGTCTTTAGACACTCCAGAAGAGGGCATCGGATCTCATTACAGATGGTTGTGAGCCACCATGTGGTTGCAAGGATTTGAACTCAGGACCTTCAGAAGAGCAGTCAGTGCTCTTAACCGCTGAGCCATCTCACCAACCCTGAAGCACTGTTTCAAACATGGTAGAGAGGCTATCATCTGATATCCACACATATCCAGACTCACATACATAAATGTACACACATACACACACACACACACACACACAGTGATAGACAAACATCAACACCTATGCTAAATGATCTGATTTAGTGCCAGGCCAAGGGTTCTCAAGCTTTCTCTGACAATTTTTACATGCTAATTTCATAAGGTTTTACACAAAGCCTTCCCCAGCCTCATTGCCTGCCTTATCCTCCTGCCTCAGCAATTTGAGAATAGACGCTTCCATCCATCCAGGCTTCTGGGATCACATGGTAGCAAATGAAGACATCCTAGTCTGGAAGCCTTGCAGAGTCAGGCAGGATGGCCCCAGGTTCCAGATGGCTGGGCAGGGGGTCTCCATTGCCAACCTGCAGAGCACTTGCTCCTGACTCGCCTCTGGTCCAACTCTCTAATCTCCAGGGCCTGGGGGGTGCCTGGCATGGGGCAGAGGGGGCTTCTCCTGCAACCAGTGCTCGCTCAGTATTTACTAACAACACCGATGAGTGTAGATGTGCCCAGTTCTCCTGTTCTACTTATTGTTGCAGCCTTGTAAAGAAAGCACTGTGTGTGCGTGCGTGCGTGAGTGCATATGTGTGTGTGTGTGTGTGTGTGTGTGTGTGTGTGTGTGCGCGCTCGAGCGCTCAAGCGCGCGTACGCATGCGTATGTGTCTTTTTCAGCCACTTTCCACCTTATTTCTTGAGACAGGGTCTCTCACTGGGACCTGAAATCATTTCAGCTAGCCTGGCGGGCCTGTGGTTCCCCAGGGATCTGCCTGGCTGCACACACAGGCACATGCAACCACGCCTGGCTTTTGTGCATGGATTCTGGAGATCCCATCTCAGATCCTCATAGGTCTATGTGCCAAACCCTGTCTCCTGAGCTGCCTCTCATCCCAGCTCATTGCATTTACCCTTCCTATTTGTAGAAAACATGTATAGTCTGTTGGCAGTGGGCAGGACGGATGTGCATTGTGCTGGAATTCCTGCTTCTTAGCCTGTGAGAGGCTTCACCCAGATTCCTTCTTCCTTTCCCATGTCCTCTTAAGTTATCTCGACTCATCCTCCCATGTGTCTGTGTGTGGTACGTGTGCACAGAGTATGTGTATGCCTGTTGTTCTCCACCTTATTCAATGTGGCAGGGTCTCAAGGTGAACCCAAAGATCATCAATACTAGTCTAGCTAATCAGCTTGCTCCAGGGATCCTCTTTCTCTCATTTCTGAGTCCCATACCCACCCAGCATTTATGTGGGTGCTGGGGATCCGAACTCTGGTCCTTGTGCTCACATGGCTTTACATCCAGAGCCATCTTCCCAGTCTTCGTTTTCCATGTCTTTCCAGCCTTCCTCAGTGTATAAGAGTCACACTCCCCCCACACACACACTGTGCATACGTGCCCCGTCTGGGTAGGGGCTGCACTTGATCCTCTAGTTCCTGTGTTTGCAAGAGGAACACTCACTTCTGTGTGCTGGATAAAGGCCTAACCAGCCTTTTTGGCCCAAGTTGGGAGGTAGAGAGCCAGATACCCTGGGAACCCTCCAGTGACCAGGTCTCTGCATCCTCTTACAGGCACTGGAACATCAGGGGAGATGGACAAACCGCTGATCAGTCGCCGCCTGGTGGACAGTGATGGCAGTCTGGCTGAGGTCCCCAAGGAGGCCCCCAAAGTGGGCATCCTGGGCAGCGGGGATTTTGCCCGTTCCTTGGCCACACGCCTGGTGGGCTCTGGCTTCAGTGTGGTGGTGGGGAGCCGTAACCCCAAACGCACGGCTGGCCTCTTCCCCTCCTTAGCCCAAGTGACTTTCCAGGAGGAGGCCGTGAGCTCTCCAGAGGTCATCTTTGTAGCCGTGTTCCGGGAGCACTATTCCTCACTGTGCAGTCTTGCTGACCAGTTGGCCGGCAAGATCCTAGTGGATGTGAGCAACCCCACGGAGAAGGAGCATCTTCAGCACCGCCAGTCTAACGCTGAGTACCTGGCCTCACTCTTCCCTGCTTGCACTGTGGTGAAGGCCTTCAATGTCATCTCTGCGTGGGCCCTACAGGCTGGCCCAAGGGATGGGAACAGGCAGGTAGGTGCTAGGGGATAGGAACCAGCATCCCTCATGCCACTGTAAAAATCTCATCTTACACAGCAGGAAGTCGAAGCTTGGAGACATTAATGATCTTAACCCAGAGCTGGTGAATTGGAATTTGAACCCTACTTATATAGACATGGATCTATGTTCTTTTTGAGATGGGAACTGGGTTTCCTCAGAGTAAGAAGGAAAAGATGACAGCTGCTGACTTGAGAGTCAAGAAGGAACTATTTTGGGTCTGGAGAGATGGCACAGTGGGCAAATATGTGCTATGATACTGTTAGAACCCAAGTTTAGCTCCCTAGCATCTGCATGGAAACTGGATGCGGTGGCTCTAATTCCAGCACATGGGGAGGTGGGGGTGGAGGGCACAGAGACAGGGACCCCTGGGGCTTGGTAGCCAACCAGTCTAACAGAGAAAGCCTCGGGTTCAATGGGATAAAGAGAAAGGGGGATAGAATAAGACAACTTACTCTCATTGTCTTTCAGTTGCTGTGATAAACACTCTGTCTGAAAGCAACTTAGTGGGCAAAGGGCTTCTTACAGGTCACAGTCCATCCTTGTAGTAAGTCAGGGTAAGAACGCAGGCCTGTCTCCTGACCCATACAGCTTCACCTCTGTGCAGGGAGCTCACTCACAGCCAAGGAGGTGCAGCAGAAACCACAGAGGAATGCTGCTTGCTGGCTCCTTCAGGCTCATGGTCAACACGCTTTCTCAAAGCTCAGGACCACATGCCTAGGAACGGGGTGCTAGGCCTTCCTGCATCAATTAGCATAGCAACCCCCTCGAGACATGCCCACAGCCCAATCCTGTGGGCAGTTCCTTCACTGAGGCTCTTCTCAGGTGACTTAATGGCTATGTTAATAGCTAAAGCTAACTAGGACAGAGGGCTTGGAGCGGACAGAGCAAGAGGACTTGCTGGAGACATCTAAGGCCTTCAGCTGGCCTTAGGCTCAGGCTCAGGAAGCAGAGAGGACACCTCAGGCTGATTTGACAGCCTGCAAAGGAACCAAAGTTAAAAAAAAACAACAACACTCCTCCCCCCTCAAAAAAAGCAAAACAAACAAAAAACCCTGAGACTTTGAGACTTCAGTGTGTTCATCTGAAAGATGGGTGTCATAATATCATAATACCGATCTGCAGGCTGGGCAGGAGACCGAGATCACTACACAGACAGACTAACTGCCCAGTAGATGGACCTCAGCTATGTCAACAGGGCTCTCGGGGTTCTTGAAGACCTGAAGACACCAAGGTGTCTTTCACTAGAGTTCAAAGGGCACAGTGGACTTACAGGCTGAGAAGGCAGGTAGTGTTGGGGACTGAGGTCTCTGTGGAACCAAGGGGTAGCCTCCCAGAGAACACCTGTGCATTAAAGGGTACATCTGCAATTGCTGCTCTACAATCAGGGGCCACGTGTAAGATGCAGTCACTCAGCACTTAGCCCTCAGAAGCAGCTGTCCCAGAGGTGACAGGGCTGCCTGCCTGACCAGCTAGCACAACAGCAATGCCAATGAGCTAGCAGGACACCCAGGGAGAGCTCTGTCTCTTCCAGTGGTGGCTCTCCAGGGGGGGCCACAGGGCCCCACGCAACATCTTTGGGTCCAGCATCAGAGCCATCTTACACTTTCACTTGTACCATCAATTGGCCACTCACAGAACTGAAGAACCTCAGTTTCTTCACCTCACTGAGGAGTGCGACCCTGGTGGTCACCATAGCCTTGCCCACACCCGTGACTCTGGACACCTGTCCCCTTCTCTCCTACAGGTGCTCATCTGCGGTGACCAGCTGGAAGCCAAGCGCACCATCTCAGAGATGGCGCGCACCATGGGTTTCACGCCCCTGGACATGGGATCCCTGGCCTCAGCGCGGGAGGTAGAAGCCATACCCCTGCGCCTCCTTCCATCCTGGAAGGTGCCCACCCTCCTGGCACTAGGGCTCTTCGTGTGCTTCTATGCCTACAACTTCATCCGGGACGTTCTACAGCCGTACATTCGCAAAGATGAGAACAAGTTCTACAAGATGCCCTTGTCTGTGGTCAACACCACACTACCCTGTGTGGCTTACGTGCTGTTGTCCCTGGTGTACCTGCCTGGTGTGCTGGCCGCTGCCCTTCAGCTGAGGAGGGGGACCAAGTACCAGCGCTTCCCAGACTGGCTGGACCACTGGCTGCAGCATCGCAAGCAGATCGGACTGCTCAGCTTCTTCTTCGCCATGCTGCACGCTCTCTACAGCTTCTGCCTGCCGCTGCGCCGGTCCCACCGCTACGATCTGGTCAACCTGGCTGTGAAGCAGGTATAACCCACCGCTTTCCCTGGGAGCTGGCTGGGTACCAGTGTGTCTGTCCCCGCTCATGCTTAAACAAGGCAAGGCCAAGGGAGACCAGGTACTGAGAAGTTCTCGAGCACTGAGGAGGAAGACATTACAGGGAGATAGGTGCCTGTGTGTGTGTGTGTGTGTGTGTGTGTGTGTGTGTGTGTGTGACAGAGGGGTCAGTGCACACACGTGTGTGTGTGTGTGTGTGTGTGACAGAGGGGTCAGTGCACACGTGTGTGTGTGTGTGTGTGTGTGTGTGTGACAGAGGGGTCAGTGCACACGTGTGTGTGTGTGTGTGTGTGTGTGTGTGTGTGTGTGTGACAGAGGGGTCAGTGCACACGTGTGTGTGTGTGTGTGTGTGTGTGTGTGTGTGTGCGTGCTGCTGCCTGTAAGTGTGGGTATGTACTGCTATGGAGCACCTGTAGAAGTTAGAGTTGGCCCTTACCTTGTTTGAGGCAGGGTCTACTCTCATTGGCCTCTGTGTACCCTACACTTGCTGTCACCAAGCTTCTGTACACTCACCCATCTCTTATCCCTTCTCTCCATGAGTGCTGAGACTGCAGATGTGTACTGCAGCACCCAGCATTATGTGGGCTCTGAA
>BTHU01000013.1:74369773-74404773 GCA_036184795.1 Tokudaia tokunoshimensis
AATCTCCACCTTGGTTTTTGTTCTTGCTGTTTAGGGGACTTTTTGTTTTGTTTTGTTTTTGATACAAGGTCTCTCACTTGCCTGGAACTTGCTAAATGGGTTAAGCTGTCTTGCCAGGGAGACTTAGGGGTCCACTTGTCTCTGCTTTCCCAGTGCTGGGGTTACATGCATGTGTCATGTCCAGATTTTTTTTACATAGGTTCAAGTGATCCAACCAAGGTCTTTGTGCTGTTGACTGAGTTCCCACCCCTCCCTCTTAATTTATGCCATTCTCTAAATTCTCTGCCTGGCCCAGACCCTCCTTGATGTTGTATTAACCCAGTGTTGCCTTCATGCCAACTTCATGTCCCAGATGTCACAGGTGAATTGGTCTCACCCTTACATGACATGGTCTGTCCCTTAAAAGGGCTTCAGCTGTTTTGCCAAATTCTCAAAGGGAGAGCCAGGCTAATGGAGCATGTCTAAGGCGACCCTCATAGCAAGACTGGGGTTTAGCATGCCAATGCCTGGCAGTGGTGAGCTGATTCAACCTGGATATGTTTAGGCAGGTGGCCCAATAATTGACTGCACCTTTGGGTCCCAGGCCTGGACACTGTTGGGGAATGTTATATCCAGTCCCTGAAGCTCTACCTGCAGGAGGCAGTCACCCTTGTCTGCTGTAGGCCTGTGGCCACTGCTCACACTGGCTGGTGCAGGGCCTTGTGGGAATAGAGAGCATGGGCACAGAAAACCCCTCCAAGATTTCCCTGAATCCCAAGGCAGTGCAGACTGGAAGGCCAAGGCTGTCAAGACCATGCTTACTGACAGCGTCATTACTATCTCTAACTGCCATTGGCATGGCTTTCTGACTTGCCCATGCGCTTCATAGAGATGCATTTCCAGATGAGTCAGAAGTCAAAGTAAAAAGCAACATTTGACCCACAGGCAGCTTTCCCCGTCTTCCTCCTTCCAAAGTTAGCCAGTGTGGTACCACCAGAGAAAGATAACACTTAGCTGACTGTGGACCTGGGGAGTCACACAACCAAGGACTTGCCTTGCTAGCACAAGGATCTGAGTTTGATCAATCCCAAGAAGCCATATAAAAAGCTGGAAGTGATGGCATCCGCCGGCCCTCCCAGTGCTGGGGAAGCAGCAGAGACGGCCAGATCCCAGTTTTGTAAGCCAATGTTGACTCCGCTGCAGTTATACAAAGCCAGACTTGGGGTATTAACCACCTGAGCTCAGTGGGTGGATGAGTAATGAGTGAACAGCAGACCACGTGGAGATGAGTTGCTTAGCCACCTCCACCAGCCATGAGTCAGTCTTGTCTGGGGGCTGCTGCAGCAAGGACCTGTGCCCTGGGCAAGGTCAGGTCAGCCTCTCCCCACTAGCAAACAAACGCTGCTCTGGCTGATTTTTACCACATCATGATTACCAGCAAAATCCCAGCTCGTTTGGCTCTGTCGGGTAAAGAAACTCAGGTCCAGAGATGGTGTTTCAAAGTCCCACATGGCTAGCAGCCAGGGAAGAAGCAGGTCTCCCAGCTCCTGGTCCTTTCGTGGCTTTCAGATACCAATGTGAAGAAGCCTACCCTAAAATAGTACAGAGTGGGGAGCAGGGGTGGGGCGGGGGGGACTGGTGTGCCGCTCAGCTGGTCGAGTGCTTGCTTAGCGTGCTCAAAGCCACGGACAACATGGCAGTGCGGTGCAAGCTTGGAAAGTGGAGACAGGAGGATCCGAGTTCAAGGTCATCCTTGGCTACATCGTGAGTTGGAGGTCAGCCTGAGCTACATGAGACCCTGTTTTTTTTAAAAAAAAACAAAAACAAAAACCAAGAAACCAAGTCATTGGTTTACACTCTACAGGCAGAGTGGCCATAAATGGCATTTTCTTGGTTTCTTTAGTTTCTGAGCTTTGCAGCCATTTTTGCTTAGCCCCTGGATTCACTTTTAATATTTTATGGTAGTAACAGGCTTATGTGAGTTTTGTGGTTTTTTCCCTTGCTGAAGTAGTCTCTCTCTCTCTCTCTCACGCACACACACACACACACACACACACCTGACTCCTCACTCATTCTGTGAGAAGAGGCAGAGAGCAGCCTGCTTAGTCCTCTGGTCTCAAGGGAGGCTTTATGGCTTTTTTGATGGCAGATTAAACCAAGAGCGTTCAGGGTTGAGATGGGACATGACAACAGTCCTAATAGAAGGACCTTGATCTAAGCTCTTCCCCATGCGGGCGCTGGGTCAGGGAATGCCAGTGGGTGAGGAGGGAGACCTCAGGGTCGGCAGAGCACCCCTGATGTACCTGTGTCTCTGCGGCTCAGTGGGAGATGCCACTTATGACAGAACGTGCTCTCATTCTTTACCGCTTAGGGCTTAGCACACAGTAGGTACTTCCTAAATGCTTGCTGAACTAACTGGGGAAGGAATGTCAGTCTGTTACCTGGCAACAGTTGAGCCAGTGCTAAGTGCCTCAGAGAGGACACGGTGGGAAGGAGGTCTGAGTGTTTTGAGTTTGGAGAGGGGAGGGGATGTTGTTGAGTGTCACTGTGTCCTGAGCACAAGCCAGTAATGAAGCAGGTTGAAACAGGCTGGGAGGGGAGGCAGCTGGCAGAGCCGGGTCCATAGAGGGGGGATGCAGTCCCAAAACAGTTCCTTTCCACTGTCCTGCGCTGTGGGTGCTGGGGAACAATGGGGTACAGCCAGGCTTAGGGAACATGTATTTCGTTGGTTGGTGGGGTTGAGATATGAGTCAGAGTCTCAATGTGTAGCCCAGGCTAGGTTTGAACCAATGATCCTCCTGACTCAGCTTCCCAAGTGCTGGGATTATAGGCACAGACCAGCAGGCCTGGCTGAGGGTCTGTATATCCTGTCGATCTCTCTGGTCTCTTACCCTCTAGCTGAGGTGACCCCTATGGCTGGCCAGCAGCCAGGAAGGGAGCCTTGACTTGAGAAAGCAACTCGCCTTTGTCTTGTGTCCTTGATCCCTACAATGGGTGCATAGTGCTCTCCGTCTTAAGGAGTACTCAAGAGATTAATAACTTTTAAAAAATTGATTAATTAATTAATTAGGGTTTCTCTGTCCTGGCTGTCTTGAAACTCACTCTGTAGACCAGACTGGCCTCGAATTCACAGAGATCCAACCGCCTCTGCCTTCCAAGTGCTGGGATTAAAGGCCTGCACTGCCACCACCCAGGTAATAGATTTATTTTTATTTATGTGTGTATGTCCGTGCTTGAGTATGTGCACATGAGTGCAAGAGCTCTTGAAGGCCAAAAGAGGGGGTCAGAGTCTCTGGAGAGGGAGTTATAGGTGGTAGCAAACTGCCTGACTTGGGTGCTAAGAACCAAAACTGGGTCCTCCGCAAGAGCAGCAAGTGCTTGTAACTGCCGAGCCATCTCCGCAGCCACAGTTAATGGCATCCACGTGCCCAGCACGCGTTAGCCGTCCAGCAGAGCATGAACGTAACTGTCCTTTGGTGCTTGGCCGACGTGCTCTAGGGTGCCAGCCTTGGCTACAGCGGTCATGGTTTTTCTCCTGTCAGGTCCTGGCCAACAAGAGCCGCCTCTGGGTTGAGGAAGAAGTCTGGCGGATGGAGATATACCTGTCCCTGGGTGTGCTGGCCCTGGGCATGCTGTCACTGCTGGCGGTCACCTCGCTCCCGTCCATTGCCAACTCTCTCAACTGGAAGGAGTTCAGCTTCGTGCAGGTAATGCAGATTCCCCTTGAGAGCCAACTGCAGCTTGGATCCAGGTCAGGTGCTGAGAACTCCCCACCTTGCAGGGTCGCCCAGCCTCCTGATCCTGCTTCAGCTTGCTCAGGACACGTTAATCTTTCTGACCCTGGGAAGTCTGTCACATAGAGGTTCTGACAAGAGTGGAGGACAGAGCATGGAACTGGGGCTGAACTTACTCAGGGGACACGGTGCTTCCATATAGAGTCATTGCAGGATCCCGGGTTCCTTGGGAAGCAGTGAGCTGTGACTTAGCTTGGAAACTCTGCCAGCACACACCCTCAGATCAACTCACCTCAACTCAACCTCAGATCAGCTCTGTCCCCACGTGGGGAAGGTAGAAACTAAGTGTGAGGTTTGCTGTGTGATAGGATCAAGCAGTGTTTCCTAAATGTGCTGTTTCTTAGGCAAATCCAGAGAAAAAAGAATGAGGACCAGGGTGTCACTTACAGGTAGAGTACTTGCCAAGCGTGTACAAGGCTCATGCTTCAATCTCTGCAATAGATGGATAGATAGATAGATAGATAGATAGATAGATAGATAGATAGATAGATGATAGATAGATAGATAGATAGATAGATAGATAGATAGATAGATGATAGACTAGATGGATAAATACATAGGTAAATAGAAAGATAGGATAGATAATAGATAGATAGATAGATAGATAGATAGATAGATAGATAGATAGATAGATGATAGATAGATAGATAGATAGATAGATAGATAGATAGATAGATGATAGACTAGATGGATAAATACATAGGTAAATAGAAAGATAGGATAGATAATAGATAGATAGATAGATAGATAGATAGATAGATAGATAGATAGATAGATAGATAGATAGATAGATAGATAGACAGACAGACAATAGATAAATAGATAGGTAAATAGACAGATAAAATAGATAGATAAGCTAGATAATGAGTAGATCCATGTTGGTATAGATGTATTAATGGATGGTAGACATATAGATGAATGAGTTCATGTGTGAATTGATGGTGATAGGTAGGCAGACAGATAGACAGACAGACAAATGATAGTCCTCCAATAGATTATGGATTTACTTGCCCTAAGAGAGTCATGGTATACATTGACACTTGGGAAAGTCTAGTGTAGTTTAGACACACAGACTTCTGATAGCCAGGTATCTGTGAACACTGCCACGCTGATTCTGTCTCTCAGCTGACAGCTGCCAACACTCAGGGAGCCAGTGCTGCTGGGAAAGGGTCTCCTTTGCATTCCTCAAGGTAGTGGTCACTCTGAGCATATACCGCACACCAGGCGACACTCTAGGCCCAGGATGCAGTGGAATCAAGGTGAGCAGAGCTTGTAGGGGACACGGCACCTCCCGCTGTTCTTCATGGAGCAGAGGAGGGTCAGCCCTGCAGACCAGCTCGTCTCTCCAGTGGATGGAGGCTCTCATCTCGGCTCCGCCAGTTGTATCAAGGCAGAGAACAGCCTTGTATCTACCCCCACTGTCAACCAAAATCTGTCCTAGCTTCTCTTTTCATCAAGCACTCAGAGGGACAGTGACAGAATGCTGCTCTTACGTAATCCGAAGTAATTCTTTGTGACTAGGGACCCTTAGCGTACCTTAGAACCAAACAGTTGTGGTTGGTTTTTAAAGCATGGCTCTGAATCTCAAGGGCTCTGCTTCTCCCAGAAGGCCCCTGGAGGGGTGCTCAGGGCTGACGCACGCTGGCCTAAGAGGGTGGGGAGGAAAGGACTTTTCTTGATCTGGGACTAATCCCTGTTTGTCTCATACCCAAATCTTGGATTTTTCTCTTCCCGCCTCAAGTATCCTGGATATGTGGTTTGACCACAATTAAAACAGGCTGTGGGTCGCTTCCCTTTCCAGAAAGTTCTTTCCTTAAGCAGCTGTAGATTACATGCTCCAGCTCTGGCTGCTGCGGGAAGCCTATGGATTTGATTTTGTTAGTCAAAGCCGGCTAGGGCTCCAGAAGTCATGCTTTGCTTTACATATCGAAGCAAAATGAAATGGCAGGGTTTCATTTGTGGGTGTCTGATGCCTGTGCTCTAGCCTCAGAAACCTCAGCTCCCTCTCCTGGGGGCCCTAGTATGGAGGGGGGTCTGCCAGGGCCCCCTGACGCCTGCTCTGTGCACGTGGGCAGACCATGCCCCTGTCCCCAACCCTCAATTTACACTCCCGAAAAACGGAATTAATGCCGTAAGAGAAATGTTTGTGAGGTAGGTGAGAAGAAAAGGGAAAGCACCCGCTACTCTTCTTGGGGTGTCTGGTTGCACCCCACTATCTCTGAAAAGCATCAGCCATCTGTTTCTGTTTTGTTGGGGACAGGGTCTCACTGTGCTTGCTACACAGGCTGCCCTCAAACTCCTGGGCTCTGAGATCCTCGTCTCTGGAACTACAGGGACATGCTACAGACCTGACTCCCAACTGCTGCTGTCTGTCTGTGTCTCTTGCTCTCTGTGTTATTCCTGGCTGTCCACTGGAAAATGGAATGACATAATACACTTCTTATGTCAGCCACTATCAACAATGTTTACAATGGGAGTAGGGGGAAGGTTCTAAAGCCACAAAGCACTTTCTGAGAGATACAGAATCAGGCCTGCCTGCTCAGATGCTCAGGGACAGCCTGGAAGTCTAGGTGACCCATAAACGTGCGTGCTGCCCTCCAGTGGCAGGAACACAGGATCAGCTCCAAAGCACCCATTGGTCTGCCTGGTTCACCTGATACTTATCTCCACGTTCTGGAGCTTCTGTCTCATCACCTGTCCCTGTCCCCACCCAGGACTGTGAGTGGACACATGTAAAAGGCAGGCTTTCTGTGACCAATATCAGCTGGGGGGGGGGGGGTTCGAGGGAAGAGCTGGCCTCCTTGACTCCCGTCAAGTTCGTGAACAAGTGTAGTGAGGAGCTATCGGATTTAGAAACCCTGGCCGACCCCTGGGCCTGGAATGCTTTGTTTAACTGACCTGAGAGCCACTGAAATATTGAGCCCATTAAAATATCCCATATGCTTGCATTTAAACTTCTGTTTCTAAGGTGATTTGGGTGTTGTTTTGTTATATTTGGTTTAGTTTGGTTTGGTTTGATTTCGTTTAGTTTAGTTTGATTTGGTTTGGTTCAGTTCAGTTTGGGGGACAGAGTCTCATTTAGTCCAGGCTGGCCTCAAACTTGAGCTATGTAGTGAACGAAAACACTGAATGAGTGCCTGACCCTTCTGCCTCAGCTCCCGAGTGCTGGGATCAGACACAGACCATCACACGCATTTCTGTGGTACTGTGATGAAATCCGGGCCTTTGTGCTTGCTGGGCAAGCGTTTGACTAGCTGAGTTATACCTGCAACTCTTTCGCTGGCTTGCTTCTTTTTTGAGACAGGATCCCGTGAAGCCCAGGCTAGCCTTACACTGGCTATACAGCTGAGGATGACCTTGAGCTTCTGATCCTCCTGCTTCTGCCTCCCCAATGCTGAGATTACAGATGTGCACCACCGCGCCCTGTTTATGAGGTGCTGGGGATGGATCCCAGGATCTTGTACATGCCAGAAAAGCATCTACTCCTGAGTTATATGCCTGCAAAGTGTCCAGGAGGACACAAAGCATCTGTGCAGAAACCGGGGTGCAGCCCTGAAACCCCAGGTTCTGTCCCTGAGTTACAGGCGATTCCTGCGACCTTGCTCAGTGCAGCCACGGCCTGAAATAATGACAAGGACCAGCCTGACCCCCACTTGGTGAGCGATGGCGGAAGCCCCTCCAAGCTGTAGTAATTGAGTACCAGCAGGAGCCACGGCTAACAAGCCTCTGTGTAATAAAAATGGCCCCAGCTCGGTGTGCGTGCGTGTCTGGGGTTGGGGTTATTAATGGCTTCTTGACAACCTTTTTCCTTCTTATTTCCTTTGGTCCTCTAGAAATTTTAAAAATTGTTTCCAAGGACAGAGAGAATTTTAGGGAAAACAAATAATCTGAGAACATCCAAGCTTTCCAGCAGGATTGGAAAGTCTAAAGGCTTTCTGGCTGTCGGCCCTGGCTAGAAGCTGCTAGCCCAAAGTCAGGATTCCTGCCACGGAACTAACTCAGAAAACCAAAGAAGCGATATACGAGGTGCTGGCTGCAGCTGCTGGGCCCTGGGCAGGTCTCCATGCTGGGCCAGCGTGCTCGTCCCTCAGTGCTTAAGACACTGACCCAGGTGGGTCAAACACAGGGTGTATCCCTGGAGAGATACCCGACCTCCCGTGAGGACAGTCCCAGGCCTGAGTGGGTTCTTACTGCTGCTTCCGCGGACCATGCAGGAACCACCGCCCCTGTGTGCGGCCAGTGCTTCTCGATCTGAAGAGGAGCCGGAACTGGACCCTCACCAATAAACCAGCCTGGGCACCGGGGTCCTGTGTGGGTTCCTCAACCTCCAACAAGAAGGGTGTGGGTGCCAGGATTTCCAAAATTAGTGGCTCAGTCCTGGTGACACATTTGTATCATCTGCTGAACTCTGAAAAACAACAGATGACTGAGCTCCACCCTAAACCAGTTGAATCTGAATTTCTGAGGCGGGGCCGACTCGTGTTTCCTCAGAGCTTCCCAGGTGATATTAACGTGCAGCATCGGTTCAAAACCAGCCTCTGATTGAATTTTTCAGATATAAAATCAGATGGAGAGAGACAGGGGGTCACATTGTATTTGGGCTTTTTTTTGGGGGGGGGCTTTTCTAGACATGGTTTCTCTGTCCAGGAACTCAAAATGTAGACCAGGCTGGCCACCTGAATTCTGGGATTAAAGGTTTGTGCCACCACTACCTGGCTGCATGTGGGTGTTTTATTTGGACTTTTAAAAATGTAGTGGGATCAGAGCTAGGAAGGTGGGTCATTGGTTAAAATGCTTGCCACACACATAACTTGAGAATTAGAGTTTTGGTTTCCAGAACCCACGTAACTGCCGAGTAGGCATGGGAGCCTAGTTGCAATTGCAACCTCAGAAGGTGGGGATGGGAACCCCAAGCAAGCTGGCTAGTGAGACTAGGCTCCTCGGCAAGCTCTGGTTTGACTGAGAGACCCTGCCTCAATAAATAAGGTGGAAGAGTGAGCAGGGACGATTCCTGACACCAACCTCAGTCTGCACATACACGCAGGTGCGCGCGCACGCGAAAACACACTCACACACACACACACATACATACTCATACACACTCGAACACACACATACACACGCACACATGCACACACACACATACACACACACAGAGGCAGCTGCCCATGAAGACAGTGGCAGCCCTGGAAACTGCTCGTAATATTAAGCTGAACCGTCATGAGGAATGACCTTCTGAATGATGACCAGTGAGTTCCAGACCCTCTGTCTGGAGCTCACTGCCATCCCTGACTACCTTGTGTTTCTCCTTAAGACAATTTCTAATGGATTTCTTTATAATCCAGCATTATCTCAGCTAGGTATTATCTGTAAAAGTCTGGTTTGGATATGCCAGCAGACCTTGTTTCTATTCTAATATATATGAAAATATACATAAAATCAGTAGAGGGTTTTGTTCTTAAGTTCCTTCAGAGTAATTCCACTTAAAAGTTTGCTGGGGGCCATCAGAATTCCAAACAGTACTGTCGGAGGAAAGGAAGAAGCAAAAGAAAGGGCAGAAAGCACGGTCATTTGTCAGATCTGCCGGGGTCAATCTTTATGTGCCTTTAGCCCGGCGTGGCTCCTGTTTTCGGCCCGGGACGCGGGCCCAGGTGGTTTAGGAAGCAGTCATAGCATCATACAGAAGAAGATTGGAGGGCTCCGGTTGTGGCTCAGGAGTGGAGCTTGCCTTGAGTGTATGAAGCCCTGGATTCTCCCCCCATCAGGGCACTCCTGAGATGGAGGTGGGAAGGTCAGGAGGTCAAGGCCATTCTTAGCTACATAGTGAGTTTGAGAGTAGACCAGAAGAGGAGACGCCCTGTCAAAAGAAGAGGTAGGGGAGGAGATAGTGGCCAGGCCCGGCAAGATGGCTCAGTGGTGAAGGCAGTTGCTGCCAAGCCTGACAACATGAAGTTCACCCTTGGGACTTACATGGTGAAAGGAGAAGATCGACTCCTCCGGTTGGCCTGGGGCTGGGATTTGAACTACAGGTGCCCCGGCCTCCATGGCGTCCTCTCATCCCTGCCTTCTCTCTTCCCACAGTCCACTCTGGGCTTCGTGGCCCTGATGCTGAGCACGATGCACACACTCACCTATGGCTGGACCCGCGCCTTTGAAGAAAACCACTACAAGTTCTACCTGCCGCCCACGTTCACACTCACGCTGCTCCTGCCCTGTGTGATCATCCTGGCCAAGGGCCTCTTCCTCCTGCCCTGCCTCAGCCGCAGACTCGCCAAGATCCGCAGGGGCTGGGAGAAAGATGGTGCTGTCAAGTTCATGCTGCCCGGCGACCACACACAGGGGCAGAAAACAAGCCATGTGTGAGGCCCTGGAAATGGACACAGGCACAGCTCGTGGGGGCCCTGAGCTGGGCTGCACCGTGGAGTGATGATACATGTGTGGGTGGCTCAGATCCTAATTCCTGGGGTGCAGGTGTATGCCGAGATACTCAGAATGACACCCCACACGTGCGATATGTACTCATATATTTCACATATAATAGGATTTGCTATTATTCTTACTTAGCTAAAAAAAAAAAAAGACAAAGAAGAAAAGATAAGTGGGTCCCTATATTTCAACTTAAGCATTTCAAAGCAAATGCCACACATTAAACAGCAGATCCCACCCTTGTGGTATCTACAGAGGCAGACAGACACTTCTGGTATAGGACAGACTGTATTTTAGGTTCTACCCTTTAATCCTCTATGTTCCCTGTTAGCTCCATCCTAAAGTTGGTGCAAATCTTGGGCAAGAACTGCCTCTGGTGCAGCCTACCCCATCCCAGGGTAAGAAAGAAGTCTCGAGTGAACAGGGGGCCAGGTCTGGACTCCCCTGCTTCCCTGGGCATGTGTGGGGAGGCTCAGCAAGAGCCCCCCGTCCCCCCAGAATCTGTGCAGGAGGTCTTTCAGGTCTGTCCTTTCTTCAGGGACAGGTCTGAAGCTGCCCCATCTGATCCTAGCTGAGCTGAGGAGATTGCTCCCCACTCCCTGGAAGTCCAGAGTCACCGAGGAGCCTGCAAATTGATCCTTCTGCGAAGGTGTGAAGTCACCGCCTCCCCAGAGCCATTAATGAACCGGATCTTCGGGAGGAGGATAATTGTTTTCCCTCCATTAAGTTGGTGGTGACCCTCCTTTAAATCACTGTGCCTTCTCGCCTTTTCCATCATTAATTTGGACATCTCCATGGAGTGGACTCTTGTCGGGGCAGTTCAAGAGAGGGAGGGAAGCATTAGAGACTGCGGAGAATAACCAGCGAATCTTCTTCTTGGGGCAACCCTCCCCTTGGATGTGCCCCAGGCCTGCCTTCATTAAATTGGTCCCTAAGGAGAATAATAGGAACCCCTTTCGATTTACCCTGTTGCCTGCAGGCAGAGAACCTACCTTCTGAGGACCCAGAAAACACAGAGGCCCCATGCCCTTCTTCAGGGGGTTCCACAGCCCCCTTCCCTGGGCCTGGGCCTCCCTTCCTCCCTCCCATTTACATTCAACCTCAAAAGTCTTCAAATATTGTTTTTTGAATTCTTAAAGAGACCATATCCTCATTTTATTACAATGGTTAAAATTGTCCTTTGTTTATTATTCTTATTAAGCTTTTCTGGGCATGGTTTATTAATTAGACTTAATCACACAGGTGTATATAGGAGAAATGGGACATATGCTTGTGTGTGTGTGTGTGTGTGTGTGTGTATGCCCGTGCATGTATGTGTGCATACAATTATGCACATGTGTTTTGGTTATCTGCAGTCTCAGGAATCCTGAAACTGTATTATAATGCAAAAGAACTGGGAGTAGCTTTTCTGCCAAAGCTACAAGGGTCAAATTTTACTGCCCCAAAACACAGAGGGTCAGACTATAACCAGGGCATAGCGCATCTATCCTCACAGCCCTGTGGTGTTCATCTGTGAGGAAAGAGTGAGGAAAGAGCCAGTCCCCTAAATCCTACAGAGCTTAGGTCATCTATCATTACATAAGAGAGCTCCTGTTGGCTCCCCCATGGGCCAGGAAGCATCTTTTGACACAGGAAAGGAAGAAGACTCAGTCGAAGTACAAAGGATGAGATGCCCCTCTTCCCACTGGGGAGGAATCATAAGGATCCTCAAGTGAAAAGGGGACAGTATTAGGCCCATATTGGGCAGAGGTGCCACACTGGAGAGTCTGGCTGCTTCTCACAGGTATGGGCAGCCAGTACTCCATGCTAGGAACAGGGCCTACGACCTGTACTGGTGCCAGCTATGACCCACAGAGAGGACCACTGGAGGCAAAGCAGAGATTCCAGTGTAACAGGGACCAGTGAATTCCCTGCTGACTGCAAGCAGGAAGAACCCTGAGGATCACAAGTAGCCCCAGCTGGTGGGAATCTACTGCCTTCTCGATCTCTCTCTTGAGGGAGAGAGTTCCTGTAGCAAAGGTACCCACTGTAACACAGGTACCCACCGTAGCAAAGGTGCTCACTGTAGCAAAGGTACCCACTGTAGCACAGGTACCCACTGTAGCAAAGGTACTTACTGTAGCAAAGGTGCTCACTGTAGCAAAGGTACCCACTGTAGCACAGGTACCCACTGTAGCACAGGTACTCACTGTAGCAAAGTACTCACTGTAGCACAGGTACCCACTGTAGCAAAGGTGCTCACTGTAGCACAGGTACCCACTGTAGCAAAGGTACTCACTGTAGCACAGGTACTCACTGCAGCACAGGTACTCACTGTAGCACAGGTACTCACTGTAGCAAAGGTACTCACTGTAGCACAGGTACTCACTGTAGCAAAGGTACTCACTGTAACACAGGTACTCACTGTATGTAGCACAGGTACCCACTGTAGCACAGGTACTCACTGTAGCACAGGTACTCACTGCAGCACAGGTACTCACTGTAGCACAGGTACTCACTGTAGCAAAGGTACTCACTGTAGCACAGGTACTCACTGTAGCAAAGGTACTCACTGTAACACAGGTACTCACTGTATGTAGCACAGGTACCCACTGTAGCACAGGTACTCACTGTAGCACAGGTACTCACTGCAGCACAGGTACTCACTGTAGCACAGGTACTCACTGTAGCAAAGGTACTCACTAGAGCACAGGTACTCACTGTAGCAAAGGTACTCACTGTAGCACAGGTACTCACTGTAGCACAGGTACTCACTGTAGCACAGGTACTCACTGTAGCAAAGGTACCCACTGTAGCAAAGGTACTCACTGTAGCACAGGTACTCACTGTAGCACAGGTACTCACTGTAGCACAGGTACTCACTGTAGCACAGGTACTCACTGTAGCAAAGGTACTCACTGTAGCACAGGTACTCACTGTAGCACAGGTACTCACCGTAGCAAAGGTACCCACAGCAGGAACAGGACAAGTTCCTTTCCTCACCCTGCTGCTGCCACAGCTGCTTATCAGATGTGAAGTGGGTACTTGTCAATCAGCTCATAGGTGGAGGTGATCATGCATCTGTCCCTGTTTCTCCCCATCTCCCCGGGCAGTCAGCAGCTTCAAGGAGGCTCGTCACTCTAAGCCTGGTAAAGTCCCAGAGAAGCCCAGCCCAGTGCTCTAGAAATGAAATGCCACAGTCTGTGGTGGACATGCAGTCTGTCTGTGGTGGACACAGTTCCTGTTTCATCTCTCAGAAGTGACAGTACACAGCCACTGTGTGGACGCCAGACTTTCCCTTCCGGTATCAGGACCCCACGGGCAATGGTTCCTTTGTGGCTGGAGCCAATGCTCGCTCACTCGGCCATACATTAGATGGAAGGGTCGCCAACGTGAACATTAATCTGTGCCAGAGGTGGCCACTGAGGAATGGCAGGTGTGCAGAGAAGTGACAGGCCACTGACAGAGCGGGTGAGGTCCCCACAACACAGTCTGGGTTGTAAAAAAAACAAGGTGCCTGAGGAATGACAGTCAAGGTTGTTCGCCACCCTTGGTATATACAAAACAACTGCATATTTCCTGGGAAACATATAAAGTGTTGGGTGTTGGTTGTTGGTCTTGCAAATTTCTACAATTTCAGATAGTTTATCTCTGTGCTGAATTAGAACTCCAACGGTTGCTCAGAAATGCTCCTGCTTCATATGCAGTAGAAACTTGGATACGCCGGTCATTCCAACCCTCTCCTAGGCCATGTGAAGCTTCCCTCCCCTCCCAGGAGGTGAATAATGAGGCCCTACTTACCAAGTGCTGGTTTCATTTATTGGACCAGAAACCTGGCCTGTTTCTGCAAGTTCCCATTGTAGGCAGAGACTGGTTTTCAAAACACTTAAGTCAATCATGAAATATGTCCCCACCCATCGGGCTTCTACTTCCAAAGAATCTATCCTGCTAAATCCAGTCTTGGGACTGAAAATATACTTTATATTTGTGTGATTTTTTTATTTCATTATGTGTGGGTGTGGCATGTGCGTGTGCGTGCATGCATGCGTGTGTGTGTGTGTGTGTGTGTGTGTGTGTGTGTGTGTGTGTGTGTGTGTGTGTGATTGTGCGTGTGTGTACAACTCAGGAGGACAATTTGAAGGAGTCAGTTTTCTGCTTCCTCCAAAGTAAGCTCCAGGGATAGAACTCAGGTCTTAGAAACAAGTGCCTTTACTCACTGAGCCATCTCACTGACCTTGAGACATTCTTTTTAGACTCCACTTAACTCTGGAAGCAAGGCACTTAGTGGGGCTGAAAATAAACAGGAGCATACAGATATGCAAAGCGCTGCCTGACCACTGGCTGCTTCCTAGTGGAAATCAACTTTGTTCACACAAGCTCAGTAGGAACTCACCGTCCACTGTCAGAAAACCACAGGTGAGGCCACACAGGGACATCCCCAAGGATCTTAAAGAGCAGAAATGGTGTCTTCTAGACATGACAGAGCCCATGCATTCATGAACCTGCAATAGCTACATCTGCCTGAACAAGATGGAGCCACTCAGTATTCCAGCACGGAGTGCATCCCACCTTTAGCTGAGCAGCTATGGACAGTTGGTGGCTTTTGGAGTAGGGAGAGTCAGTTTTCTTTAAGGGTGTGGCCACTGGTAGGCTGACCATGTGCTAGTAAGTGGCCCCAGTCCCATGAATACACAGACATCACCAACTGAACTCAGCGGGTTAACAACAACAAACACCAACCAATCATCCATGCAAACAATGAAGTTGGTAGAAAGTAGGTGATTATTTGGGAGAACATTGGTGGAACCAGTTGGAAGTAAATGTGACCAAAATATATTGTGTACACACATAAAATTCTCAAGAAATTGATTAAAATATTGTACTTTTAAAAGAGGTGCTGGAGAGATGACCTTTCGTTTAAGAGCACTTGCTCTTCCAGAAGACTGGGACTCAGTTTCCAGGACCTCCATGATGGTTCACAATCCTCTGCAATCACCCTCTTCTGGCCTCTGCAGGCACCAAGTATGCATGCAGTGCATAGACATACATGCAGATGAAACATCTATACACATAAAATCAAAGTAATCATTTTCCAAAGAAAAAGCAATTAAAACTGAACAGACTAGTGACCCTGGGGTAGGAGATATGGCTTAGGTCAAGAGCACTTGGTGCTCTGCAGAAGACAGGAGTTCAGTTCCCAGTATCTGGATCAGATGACTCATGAGCACCTCTAAATCCAACTTCCAGGGATCATACCTGGCCTCAGTAGACACCTGCACATATGTGGCAAAGACACAGACACACACAAACACAAATGTACACACACACACACAGAGAGACACACAGATACAGACACACAGAGAGAGATATACACATACAGAAAGACACACAGACAGACACACACATGCACACAGATATACACACACACACACAGATACACACAGAGAGAGACAGAGACACACACACAGATACACAGACACAGACACACACACACACACACACACACACACACACACACAGAAAGACACAGACAGACACATACACCCAGAGATATACAGGCAGGCACAGAGACACAAACAGATACACACACAGAGATACACACACACACACATACACACACACATACACAGAGACACACAGATACAGACACATAGAGAGATATACACATACAGAAAGACACACAGACAGACACACACATGCACACAGATATACACACACACACAGATACACAGAGAGAGAGACAGAGACACACACACAGATACACAGACACACACATACACCGACACACACACACAGAAAGACACAGACAGACACATACACCCAGAGATATACAGGCAGGCACAGAGACACAAACAGATACACACACAGAGATACACACACACACACACACACACACACACACACACACATCTTCCAAATAAAGCATCTTTAAAAGGGGGAGACTCTAGAGAGATGGCTCAGTGGTTAATAGCACTTACTTTTGTATAGGACCCAGTTTGAGTCCCAGCACCCACACAGTGGCTCATAAACCTCTGTAACCCCCACTCTAGGGGATCCAGCATGTATGCACGCAGTGCATATACGTGCATACAGCCAAATATTCATACACATAACGCAAATAAACAAAATCCTAAGAAGGGAGTCTCACATGCCACCAATTGTTGGAGTTGCACAAGGAAAGAATTGTGAGAAGGCAAATCGTGACGAGGTGAAAACCAAGATCTTCTAAGGCCAGTAAGACTGGGATGTAACTGAAGCAGAAAGCACAGTGTTCACCAGCAGGCAGGGAAACGAAAGTAAGCGGTGCTCAGACCCAGCAAGTTGCTCCGAAAAGCAGCCAGGAAAGACAAAAAGACAAGTCACCTACAGTTGTGGATGGTAAGAGAGTTCCTAACATGTCGGTGGGAATCAGCAAATAGTGACTACAGCTCTTAAAAGACAGGGAAGGAGTGATCATATTCATTTACTTACATATACATTTTTTATTTATTAAGTTTTGAGACAGACTCTTATTATGTAGTCTTGGCTAACCTGTAACTACATAGACCAGGCTGATCTTGAACCAATAGAGACTCACTGGCCTCTGCTTCCCAAGTGTTGGGATTTAAAGTGCATGCACCAGGCCCAGCTCAAGTTAGGATTTGAAGGACAGGAATGAAACCTTGGGTTTGATCCCCAGACACGGGGGTGCTATCCTTCAAACCCACCACTCAGGAGGAGAATCAGAAGTTCCAGGTCATCCTTGGCTATATAGCAAGTCCAAGACCAACCTGGGATGCATGTGACCTTGTCAAAAAGCAATGAGGGCAGCATGAGTGTTTCCAGGAAACAAAAGTTAAGAAGTTCCCAACAGTTCTTCCCTAAAGTCAGGCTTGGTGAGAAGGCAAAGGATCCCAGAGGAGAGGTTGAAAGGAAACAAAGAAAACCCCAAGCTATGAGGTGGCTCAGCGGGTAAAGGGACTTGCTGCCAATCCTGAAGACCCAAGTTTGATCCCCAGGACCCCAGGAAGCCACTGTGCACTGAGGCAAACTCACCAATGTCCACTAAGAGCTCTAACTCCCCTGAGTCTCCAAATCTGACAGGGTCTTTCTAACACAGAAGCACTCCCCCGAGCCTTTGCAAAAACCTAGACACCAGTGTCTACTGAGGCAGAGCGAAGGAGCAGCTTTTGTGCTCACAGAATGAGCAGGAGTTTGACCCCCCAGAGCCCGCCCTCCAGCACTGGCATGCTGCCAGACACTAAACCAGCCTACCTGGCCTCTCCCCGCTGTAGCTGGGGAGCTCAGAAGGTGTCCACTCTAGGTTGTGTACCAAAGGGAGGCCAAAAGCAACCCTCCAGTTGGAGGACTTGAATTTGAATCCCCAAAACTCACATAAAAAGCAGGATATGAGAACAGGGTCCCCAATGGAGGAGCTAGAGAAAGGACCCAAAGAGCTGAAGGGGTTTGCAGCCCCATAGGAGGGACAATGATATGAACCGTCCAGTACCCCCAGAGCTCCCAGGGACTAAACCACCCACCAAAGAGGGACCCATGACTCCAGCCATATATGTAGCAGAGGATGGCCTTGTTGGACATCAGTGGGAGGAGAGGCCCTTGGTTCTGAGAAGGCTCCATGCCCCAGTTCAGGGGAATGCCAGGGTCAGGAAGAGGGAGTGGGTGGGTTGGTGAGCAGGGGAAGGAGGAGGGGATAGGGGGTTTTTGGAAGGGAAAAAAAAAACAGGAAAGGGGACAACATTTGAAATGCAAATAAAGAAAATATCTAAGGAAAAGAAAAAAAAGTATAGACTCAGATGCAAAGCAACTTACTCTGTGCCTCTTTGTCACTTAGCAAAGTATCATCCCTGAAGTACTTATGTACATACAATACTTTGTTCGTGACATTTGTATTTTATACTGGCATTTCTTTTTCTTCTACTCTAAAAAAATTAAAATGTTGGATCAGTGTGTCAATACCTGAAAACAAAACAAAACAACAAAAATAAGCAGGATATGTGGTGTCTGTAATCCTGGGGCTGCCAAAGGGGGATGGGAAGCAAAACAGGGGACTCCCCAGAAGGGAGAGATAGCCTGGGGTACACAGCAGTGGAACAAAAGGCCATCTCAAAACAAGGTGGAAACTAGGGACTGGCACCTGAGGTTGACCTCTGGCGTTAGCCCAGGCTGGGTAGGCCATCACCACAATCAGCACACATCGATTGTTCTCTTCAATCAAAAGACAAGCGATTGTGAGGGGTAGCTGTGAAACCACACCCTGGCTAGGGAGCTGTTGGCTGGCAGCGACGGTTGCAGCAGAGGGAGGGTCAGTTTTCTTTAGGAACTGGGCCCTTCTACGGTGAATGATCCTGTACCCAGGCGCATGCGCGCTGGCAGCATTAATCAGGTTCGATGGGTTAAACAAAAGAAAGACGTCGTGAAGCCCTGAGGAGGACATGACAAGGCAAGCCTGGAGCAGCGGAAGGGGAAGGAACGGGACCGATTCGATCAAAACACATCGTCAGCATGCATGAAATAAATAAATATAAAGTTTTTATTCTGAAAGAATGAACAAAATCTATTTTAAAAGATGAGACTGGAGAGGAGAGGGGCAGGAGCTGGGAGGAGAGGAGGGAGGGGAAGCTGTGTTCGGGATGTAAACAAATGAATACATTAATTAATTAAAATAAAATAGCATCATAAAATATTATCATTATAAAATAGTGATAGTAAATAATAAACACATCAAATATTTGCAACAAAGAAAAATTCACAATATGAAGTTCAAGCTTTCTAAAAAGACAGAAATTTAAGGTATTTCTCAAACTAAGTGAACTTTCTTACAAAATAAAAACAGATTATTTCTATTATTTCAAAAAAGATGGAGGCTGTCTGATTAGATTTTGTCAATCTAGTTATGCATGTAATTAATTATGTATACAGCTGCATACCTAAAGACCAAAGGCAATGGTAGAAGAACATGTGTTAGGAAGAGAGAAACATTAAGATAGGGGTGGCTAGATTATCACGTAACGTATAGTTTATGACAAAAGGCATTATTTGGGGTAGAGGGGTTCATTATATAATGCTAAAATATTTAAATATTTATAAGTGAATGCATTAGATAATGTTACCTCAAAATACATGAAGAGGGGCTGGAAGGACTTCTCAGCGGTTAGGAATACTTGCTGATCTTGAAGAGGACACACATTGTGCAGCTCGCATTCACTGTAACTTCAGCTCCAGAGGTTCCCAACAACCCCTTCTGGCCTCCCCAGACACCTGCACTCACATGCACGAACTCACATAGACACACTTGCATACATACAATTTAAATAGATATATTTAAATATGTGTGTGCGTGTGTTTGTGTGTGTGTGAGAGAGTGTGTGTAGGAAAAGATGCATCCTAGCTTGCTTTCTATTGCTGTGATAAATACCAAGTCCAAAAGCAACTTAAAGAAAAAAGTGTTTATTCCTTCTTATGCCTCACATAATGAAGAGAGTCAGGGCAGGACCTCAAGGCAGGAGCCTGGAGCCACAAGGAGTTCTGTTTACTGGCTTGTTCCCCATGGCTTGCTCAGCCTGCTTTCTTATGCAACCCAGAGGTGGTACTACCTATAGTAGGCACAGAGTTGCTTGTAGGCTAGCTAAGGGAGGCAAATCCCTCAATTGAGATCCCGTCTTCCAAGATGATTCTATCTTGTGTCAAGTTGATGACAACAATCAGCCAGGTGGCAACCTGCCAGGAAGTAGGAAGGTAGAGGGAGGGAGAGCAAGGCCATTACCATACTAAATCCCAACAGGTAAACATTACATGTGTGCTTAACAATAGAAGCTTGATGTCACAGTTCTATTCCCAAGAAAACATATTAGGTCATAAGTCAAAATTTAACAAATAGAGAAAAATAAGTATGTAGAATACATTCTCTAAATTCAATGGAAAAAAAAACATTAGAATTCAAGAACAATGTGGTATTTTAAATGTCCAAACATTTGAAATTTAAAATATTCTTTTCTAATTAGGTCATTTATCAAAGAGAAAACTGTAATAGAAACTTTTCAAAAAATTTTAATTGGATTATTATTAAATACCTCTACCAAAGAGTTCAGGATGAATCAAAATACTGATTAGAAGGAAACCAATACTCTTGACAGGAACCACAACAAAATAACCACATGAAATTGGTAAAAAAAAAAAAAAAAAAGAAAAAGAAAAGGAAAAATGAGAAGCCACAGTACAGAGAACAATAAACAGAATTTATGAAGCAAGAAACAAAGACTCAGTAGAGGAGGCAGCAACCCTGAGAATCATTTTTTTTCAGTTAGACTAATCAAATAAATGAATATTTGATAAGACTAATCATGACTCGAAAGACAAAGATTCAAATAAACCATTGAAAACTGAAAAGGAGACAACAGTACAGATGAAACGGAATTTTTAAGAGACCATCAGCAATTACATGTGAGGTCTGGAGAGATGGCTCAGTGATTAAGAGCACCTACTGTTCTTCCAGAGGTCCTGAGTTCAATTCCCAGCAAACGTGTGAGGTGGCTCACAACCTCCTCCCACTGCAGCTCCAGGGGACCCCAACAGCACTGGCCTCTGAGGGTACCTGAATTCATGCGCACATACTTACACAATACACACAATTAAAAATAATAACAATAGATGTGGCCTTGGCTAAGCGGAAGTCGGGCCTCTTTTTTCTCGACACCTTCTAGGCGGTCGGCTGTGTCAAGATGAAGCTGATTATCTCCTTCCCTGTCACTGGCTGTCAGAAACTCATTGAGGTAGACGACGAATGCAAGCTTCGGATGTTCTATGAGAAGCGCATGGCCACATAAGTGGCTGCTGATGCTCTTGGTGAAGAGTGGAAGGGTCATGTGGTCTGGATCAGTGGTAGAATAACAAACAGGGTTTTCCCATGAAGCAAGGCGTTTTGACCTGTGGCAAAGTGCGCCTGCTGTTGAGTAAGGGGCATTCTTGTTGTAGACCAAGGAGAACTGGAGAGAGGAAGTCTGTTCGTGGATGCATTGTGGATGCCAATCCAAGTGTTCTCAACTTGGTTATTGTAAAGAAAGGAGAGAAAGATATTCCAGGACTGACAGATACTACTGTGCCTCATCCGTTGGGACCTAATAGAGCTAGTAGAATCTGAAAGCTTTTCACTCTCTCCAGAGAAGATGATGTCAGCCAATATGTTGTCAGAAAGTCCTTAAGCAAAGAAGGTAAGAAGCCCAGGACCAAAGCACCCAAGATTCAGTGTCTTGTTATTCCATGGGTCCTGCAACACAAATGCCAACGTATTGCTCTGAAGAAGCAACTCACTAAGAAAAGCAAGGAGGAGGCTGCAGAATACCCTAAACTTTTGGCCAAGAGAATGAAGGAAGCCAAAGAAAAGCGCCAGGAACAGATTGCCAAGAGACGTAGGCTGTCCTCGCTGAGAGCTTCTACTTCTAAGTCTGGGTCCAGTCAAAAGTCTTTAAGAATGACAAATAAATAATCAGACCTTGAAAAAATAACAATAAAAATTGAAAGACTCTACATGTGAGAGTATACACATAAGTTTGGAAATTTGGACAGAATGAGCAAGGCTATAACCATGTGTGTGCAGTGCTTGGGGAATCCAGAAGAGAACGCTGGCCCCACTGGAATAGGAGTTATAGACGGTCCTGAGCTGCCCTGTGGCTGCTGGGAACTGAATCTAGGTCTTCTTCAAGAGCAGTGCTTTGAACCATGGAGTCATCTCTCCAGACTCCTTTTTTTTTTACAACTATTCTCAACTTACTTTAAGAGACTGTGAGGGCCAGTAAGAGATAATATATGTTGAGTGTATTCCACTCTTAAAACTGCAAGCAAAGCAGGCTTAATCTCGTGATGTGACCAAGGCCTTCCATGTGACTACATTCGGCTTATTCTAGGGATGCAAGTGCCTCTTAATGTAGATTCTACAAACATCACTAGCTAACCACAGTCACCACGTGGAACTTTTGATCATCTTAATAACAAGAAAAAAGGAAAGTGATAACATTTATCCACTATTTGCTGTGGTTTGGATATCATGTAAATGTGTTCCCTGCAGGTCATACATCGGAAACCTGTCTGCTGTGCGGCATTATTAAGAGGCGATGGGACCCTTTAGGAGTGAGGCCCGTCAGGTAGGGAGACTAGGTCGTCACTGAGCATTACCCTTACGAGGGGTCAGGGGCAGGGACTAACAGAGGACTCAGGGGACATAAGTAGCCTACAAGACTTGGTTGACAGAAAAATTTGCAACAGAAAATAAAACCAAACCAACAAAAACTCACCAGAGACATGGAGGCAGATCCGTTGGTGTCTTAGTTAGGGTTACTGTTGCTGCAATAAAACTTCATGGTCAGAAGCACCTTGAGGAGGAAAGGTATTTTTGTGGCTTTAATATCCTCAATAACAGTCCTCTGAGGATGTCAAGGCAGGAACTCAAACCAGGCAGGAGTGGATGCAGAGGCCGTGGAGGGGTGCTGCTTACTGACTCGCTCTCCGTGGCTTGCTCAGCCTGCTTTCTTATAGAACCCAGGGCCACCAGTCTAGGGGTGGCTCCACCTTCATCAATGGACTGGGCCCTCCTCCATCAGTGGGCTGGGCCCTCCTCCATCAGTGGGCTGGGCCCTTCTTCATCAGTGGGCTGGGCCCTCCCCCATCAATCACTAATTAAGAAAATGCAGCCTGATCCTATAGAGGAAATATCTCAGGTGAGGTTCAGTCTCTCAGATGACGCTAGTGTATGTCAAGTTGACACAAAACTATCCAGCACAACTGCTAAAGTCCTCACCTTACAAGCATGAGGACCTGAGTTTGGTTAACCAGAAGCCACTCCCCCCTCACATATGCACACATTAGTTTTTAAAGCCAAGCATGGTGTGCACTTGCAATCTCAGCATGGAGGAGACAAACAGGCAGATCCCCGAGGCTCACTGTGTAGGCAGCCTGGCCTACAGGAAAGGTTCAGGTCAGTAAGAGACCTTGTCTGTAAAAGTAGGGTGAATGACACCCGAGGTTCTCCTCTGCCCTCCATATGCATGCACATG
Source organism: Tokudaia tokunoshimensis (assembly GCA_036184795.1). NCBI lineage: Eukaryota > Metazoa > Chordata > Mammalia > Rodentia > Muridae > Tokudaia > Tokudaia tokunoshimensis. The sequence goes on from BTHU01000013.1 coordinate 74,392,998, forward strand.
TTCTCAAACCACACAGACACATAGATCTACACACATACAAACATGCACACAGCACATACAAGTACATGTACATGAAAGAACAGCTTCTTCCTTCTTGGTGTCCAGTTTTCTGTCTCACATGAGATCCTTCCCTCTGCACAAGTCCCCACAATCATGGTACTATCTACCAAAAAGCTATCAAAACTCTAATCCATAAAGCTGTCCAGTTGTGGGCAGTCAGACTCCAAAACTGTTAACAAAACCGGTCTTCTTTACAAATTACTGAACCTCAGGTGTTTTGTTATAGCGGCAGAAAACAGACTAATACACTATTCATGATGAGGGAGGGAGGGAAAGATGGAGAGGCAAAGGAGAGAGAGAGAGCTTTCTTACTTAGAAAAGAGAAACCAGAAGGATTTTAACTTAACCTGTTACACCATCTATAATCACTCTGACGCTGACACATTTGTCACATTTCACGTCAAAATCAAGAACAGGGGCTGGGGACGCAGCTCAGTGGTACAGCGTTGGCTTAGCATGCTCGGAGCCCTGGACGCCATCCCTGGTGCTGCCATGATTTAATTAAGTAATTAAAGAACAGGTCAACAGTGCTAACCATCACCACTTCTACTTAAGACTGTATCTATCGTAGAGAAGAAATCTCAGCCAAAGAGGAAGGACCAAGAGGCAAAGCCACACGCAACAGGGAAGATGCACCTCTCAGGGCTCTCAAATGACACAGTCACCGTGTCCTGGAAGATCAGAAGACGGGAAACATTCTCATAGCCACTCGGAGGCTTTAGCCAGCCTGCTTTTCATTAACATAAAGATCTGCTGAGGCTGGAATTTGTCTCAGTCGGTAGTGAGCTTGCCTAGTGCATGCAAAGCCCTGAGTTCTATTTCCAGCACAGAATAAACCAGGGCTGGTGATTCCATTCCAGTTCTCTTGGGGAGGGGGGTGGAGGCAGGAGGATCAGAAGTTCAAGGTCATCTTCCAATGTTTAGGGCGTTTGAGGCCATCCTGGGCTATGTGAGACCCTGCCCCAAAATAGATAGATTGTTCAACCTTGAAGACCCTCTCTCAAGAAAATAAAAAATACTGAATTCTCACATGCTAACAACAGTGGTAAAAAACACTTTTTAAAAATGGCTTTTACAATGACAAGAATATAATCTGTGTAGAATAAAACCTAATACGTATGAGAAAGTCCTATAATGAAAGGATGTGATTTTATTGAAAGCATTATATACTATCTTGGGAAGGAAAACTCCATGTTAGAAATTCCAGTTTTCTCTAAAATTATTTAAATATCCAATGAGATAAAAACCCAATCTTTTTTAAAAGAAACTGTCCAGCTAGTTTAATAGGTTTTATTATTTTATTGTAGTACCGCCAATAGTGCATTACTCACAGATCTAGAGAAAGAGATTCAGCAGCAGCAGTTGGCCAGACGAGGGCGCACTGGAGTCAGGAGGTAAGAGAAAGGGGACTGGGCATTTGCCTTCATTATGGTGTCCACCAGAGAGAACTGGCATGGTAGAGAAAGCAGGTTTAGGATACCAGAGGGCCCTGGGAATATGGGCTGTTTCTGGGTGCTGAGGATGTTGTTACAAAAGCGTGGCCTGGAGAGATGGCTCAGGGGGTAAGAATGCGAGCACGAGGACCTGACTTCAGATCCCAGGACCCCCACAAAAGCCAGGAGTGGGGGCTGGAGAGATGGCTCAGCAGTTAAGAGCATTGGTTACCCAGGTCCAATTTCCAGGACCCACATGGTGGCTCACAACTGTCTATAACTGCAGTTCAGGGGATCCAACACTGTCTTCTGACCTCATGCAACAGGTACTCACATGGTGAACAGACATACAGGCAAACACCATATAAAACAAAAATAAGTAAATTTTAAAAAAGGGCCAGGCTTGTCTGCATGCTTCTGTAACCCCAGTCCTATAGGGAGGAGGAACTGGGGAACACTGGGGCTTGCTGGTGCAGCCTGGCGCCATGTACAGTGAGGGACAGAATGGACTGCCTGACATCGTCCTCTGGCTTCTGCACGTGTACACACACACACACACACACACACACACACACACACCATATACATGCACAGTGTGCACCCCAGAAGAAGGTGGGTGACAGAGAGGCAAAGGGCCAAGGTGAGGTGGCTTGATCATCGTATCCGGTTGTCCAAATTAAGGTGCGCCTGGCAGGCACAGGCAGGGGGTGTGTGAAAGCACAGGCTCCCCAGAAGCTGGAGCCGCAGGTGAAGAAGCTGGAGCCGCAGGTGAAGAAGCTGGTGCCGCAGGTGAAGAAGCTGGAGCCGCAGGTGAAGAAGCTGGTGCCAACATCTCCGCAGAGGAACCAAAAGCCCAAGACAAGGTAAGGTGCTCGTGACGGATCGGGCGTGGAAATGCACCCTACCAAATATCAAGATGTATTTTAAAGTTATCCTAATTAACACAGTGTGGTGGAAGCCCAGGAATAGATAGAACATAAAACCTAAAAACAGACCCACACAGATACGGAAACCTGAGGCACCACGTTATGTTGATTCAGAGACACATATTTTGCATATTTTAATTTCTCTGAAATTAGAACACTTCTTGCAATTGATAATGTCTACAGCACCACTGGTAAGCAGTTACTAAATTGTTACCACCCACCAGCATAAAAGGGTTTTTTTAATATAAATTATACATTTATTTATTCGTGTGCGTGTGTGTGAGTATGTGAATGTGCATGAGTGCACACATGCCACGGTGTACATGTGGCAGTCAGAGGGGCCCGGGCATCACACTCAGGTCATCAGGCTTGGCAGCAAGCACCTCCACCTGCTAAGCCATCTTGCCAGCCCTTGCACCAGCTTTTGATCTTTCAGGCAGGAAGTGATTTAAGGAGTAGCATAAAGAAGAAACTTTGAACAGTATGGTGGTGCCCCTTGATTCCAGCACCTGAAAGGTCAAGGCCCAAAGATCAGGAACTCAAGGTTATCCTCTGCTACACAGCAAGTTTGGGGCCAGCCTGGAGTACAGGCTGAAAAGGAGAGGGAGGGAAAAAACGGAGGAGGAAAGGGCTTTTATTATAACTCATAGAATAGTTATCAATAGTATGGAGGAAAATTCCAGAAAAAAGCAACAGCAAAGACTAGTTCATCACCCTTCTGACAGTCTTGCATGGTAAAAAGAACAGCGTTGCTGAAACACACAACTATTGGTTCATTAACAAAGACTTCAGGATGAGCCACAGGGAGACAGCCACAGGACACACTCAGAACCACCCGTGCCTGAAGAGGGCAAAGGTGAGAGACACGGAAAAGACCTTGTGACAAACAGGAGGAGAAGCCGCTGGACACGGACACGAGCGATGGGCGTGCTGGGCAAGTGTGGGGTTATGTGGCCCATACAGTTAGAGAGGATCAAGCCACACAAAAGATCTGCATTTCAACTGTCACTCATCATGCCTCAAGATACAAGTTTTCAAAGCACGTGTCAACGGGGTTTCCTTGTTTCATCTTTTGTAGAGGAGTAAAATCCCCACCCCGACCCCCAGACAAATAAGGAGCTTGGGGCCACAGCAGGCTATGTGAGGCCGTGGAGGAGAAGGAGGGGAAGAACTGGAAGAGGAGGAGGGTGTGTGAAGAAAGACTGAAGAGGAAAGAAACCTGCCCCCAAACGGACAGATCTACTTTTTCTGAACTCTGGAAATGAGTCAAATGTTTACAGTCACCTGGGGTTAATTCTGGAAACAGTCAAATGTGCTGTTTAACTGACTGTGGTGGCATGTTGTGTGTGTGTGTGTGTGTGTGTGTGTGTGTGTGTGTGTATGTGTGTTTGTGTGTGTGTATGTGTCCACATGTATGCATATTTGTGTGTATGTAGGAACACACGTGTACATGTATGTGTATACATATAGAGGCCAAAGGACAACATCCTCTGTGAATCCTCGAGAGCCATCCAGCTTGCTCTCTGAGGAAGGTGACTGTACTGGGGCCTGGGGTTCAGAAGCTCGCCTGTCCGGGCTGGCCGGTGAGTCCAGGGCTGCTTCTCCCCAGCACTGGGATTACAACTGTCTGCCACCAGGTTCCACTTAAAAAGTATTTTTAAAGTGTATGATTTTTTTCTTTCATGCTTGCCTGTGAGTCACATGTGTGCAGTGCCCTAGGAGGTCAGAGAATTGCAGCGGATCCCCTGGAACTGGACGCTGCTGACTTCTGTGAGTCACCAGGTAGGAGCTAGAAATCAAACCCAGGTCCTCTGGGAGAGCAGCCAGAGCTCTTAACTGCCGAGTCATCTCTTCAGCCCACGACCAGTTTTATCCTAGGCTTTGGAGGTCAAACCCAGGCTCCGTGCTTACAAAGCAAACAAACAACTGAGATCACCATTTCTTTTAGGGAGTTTCATGCCTTAGTCCAGGCTAGCCTTGAACTCATGGCAACCTTCTGGCCCCAGCTTCCCACTTGCTGGGGTTTCAGGTAAGTACCATGCCTTGGCTGTTTTTTTTTTTTTATCTTAAAGTCTTACTAATTTGTTCAGACTGGTCTTGAATTCAATTCTCCCAAATAGGAAAACACCACAGTGCTCAGTTAGAGATGTTTGTGAAAGACAATGACAGACATCATTCAGACATCACGTCACAGTGTAGCTGCCTCGGGCATTAGATAAGAATCAGGGCAAACTGAGCTATAGAGGAAGATCTTGGACGAGAGAGATGGGGGGCGGGGGAGAGACAGAGACAGAGAGACAGAGAGAGAAACAAAGACAGAGAGAGAGGCAGACAGAGAGAACTGTGGGTGGTCTGAGAAGACTTGTGGGATAAATATGATCAAATTATATTGTATGCATGCATAAAATCTCAAGGAATTAATAAAGATACTATATTTAAAGTCAGAGTGTATCCTCCTTTCACATCCTCTAAGAAGGACTTGGAGGTATCTAACATTCAAAGAGCTGAAAAGAAGAACATCTAGCTCTTAAAATAACTGTTCACACAAGTGTGCATTCAGCATAAGACAAGATAACAGCTAATGAGATAGAAAGACAAACACTTCGTACAGTCCATGAAAAAGAAACTGCCTGATCCTCCCTTCCCTGCTGAGAGCAAGCTCCACCTTTGTGATAACTGCCCCAATCTTTTCTCTGCAGCAGGCCTCTAATCTCTACATGTCTGCTGTCCCTTTCCTTTCTCTCAGTTCCTCTCTGTTTAGACCTACTGTGCCTGGCAGGTTGCTGTCTTCTCTTCCTTCCCTATCCCTTGTCACTTTACACAGTGTTCCTCGTAAGCTGGTGAGACGCCTTAGCCAAGCAAAGGCGCTTGCTGCCCAGCCCGAGGACCCCCACAGTAGAAGGAGAAAATTCATTCCCTTAGGTTGTCCTCTGACTTCCACACATACGCTGTGGCACAGGCACACGAACCCTCACCACCACCACACACACAAATAAGTATTTTTAAGTGTACATAGCATTATTGTGCATAATTTCTCCAAACTGGGAAGCAACTGAAGTTTAATCTGTAGGGGCCTTTATGTATACATTGCGCTGTTCAGATGATGAACAACCTATAGCTAAGTGAAACTTAAAAACACAACATGGGCTGGGGAAAGGCAAGTAACAGAACGCAGGCTGTCATAAGATGCCGTTTGCGTAAACCTCAGACGCTAAGCAGAAGCTGTACAATCCTGTTTAAGGATGCGGAATTACACCGCTGTTAAAGCTGTCTTTCATGTTTGCTTTTAGCCTGGGCATGGTGGACACCTTTAATTCTAGCACTCAGGAGGCAGAAGCAGGAGTATCTGTGTAAGTTTGAGGTCAGCCTGCTCTACAAATTAAGTTCCAAGACAGCTAGGGCCAAGCAGACAAACAAACAAAACCAAACAAACAAACAAAAAAGCTGTGTCTCAAGGAAACATGATAGCTAAGACACATGATTTAACATTTTAAAATTAGATTTATTTATTCACTTCTTCAGATTTACTCTGTGCTGTTGTTTTATTTGTTTCTCATGTATTCAGGCGGGACTAGAACGTGCTGTGTACCCACACTTCAGTACCTCCTGCCTCACCTCCCAAGTGCTATGTTTACAGGTATGTGTACCATACCTGGTTTATGCTGTGCTGGGGATCGAGCCCAGGACCATGCATGTTGGTAAGCACTTTACCAAATGAGCTACACCAGCTCCAAGGCTAGTTTTGACTTCTAGGGAAGCAAAGAAGATGGGAGCTACCTAAGCTCTGTGGTATCTAGGTTCATGGTGTGCTTTTTATTATTGGGATTTACATTTTGGGACTTATATTTATTCTACATGAAGAATATGGGGGGTTTGCACACAATGAATAAAAATCCACTCTCAGCTTTCAGCATCCATTAATTCAGGTAGTCATTCAAAAGGCAGCCGTGGTGCACCCGCAGGTGTAGACACACAGGACAGCTGTGGTGCACCTGCATGTGTAGGCACACAGGACAGCCGTGGTGCACCCGCAGGTGTAGACACACAGGACAGCCGCGGTGCACCCGCAGGTGTAGGCACACAGGACAGCCGTGGTGCACCCGCAGGTGTAGGCACACAGGACAGCCGTGGTGCACCCGCAGGTGTAGACACACAGGACAGCCGCGGTGCACCCGCAGGTGTAGGCACACAGGACAGCCGTGGTGCACCCGCAGGTGTAGACACACAGGACAGCCGCGGTGCACCCGCAGGTGTAGACACACAGGACAGCTGTGGTGCACTCGCATGTGTAGACACACAGGACAGCCGTGGTGCACCCGCATGTGTAGTCACACGTGTTCCAGGGCACAGCAGCTCAGTGTCACTGACCTTATTTCTATCTTCCTATCTCGCCCTCCCAGGACTTAACCACGCTGTCGGGGAGTAGTTTGGGGGAAGTCTCAGAAAGCTAGAGCCAGATCAATCCAGAATCAGAGTCATTGGTCTTGGGATAATTCAGAGGTATTTTCTTGGTGTCCCTTGAAGGAAATAGAAAAATAAAGCTGGCTCAGCAGGTAAAGGGGCTTGCCTTGCAAGCCTGAGGGCTGAGGGCGATTCTTGGGATCCGTAGGGAGAGAAGCATCTCCCACAGTTGTCCTCTGACCCCCACATATGTGTGCTCTGTGCAGAAGTACATACATACACGCTATGCAAACTGTTCTAAATTAAATTCTATTTGTCTAGAAAACTTATTGGAGAACATGTTTTCTCTTTTATAAAATAAACCTCTCAAAGGAGGCTGAGGGAGGCCTGAGGGGACCTGGCGCAAGCTGAGACGGCCTCTCCCTCAGTCAGAAGACCTGTGAGAGAACTCAGGGCAATCTTCTCCCGTGTCTGTCACCTGGACTCATGTCCCACTGCGCCAGCATCACTAGGGACAGAGCTTGGGTCCCTGCAGCTTGGCTCCTCTTGAGAAACTGTCCTCCAGAGGCCAGCTAGACAAACAGTAGTGAAAAGTAGAGAAAAAAAGATTGGTTCACTGTGGCCACACTGAGAAAAGGGACAAATAAAAAGGTCCTGTGCCAGGTAAATCCAGCTTCTGAGTCCTGACATGAGGCTCAGGTTAAAAGGACAAGAGGCATGCAGAGCCACACGCGGTCGAGATGTGGTTCTATCAGTCACTGACCCAGCATTGCCTCAACTCCACGTGGTCTGACAGGTCGTCACACTGTGTAAAGTCTCTTCCTGGGGACACAGTCCCTCTCTGGAAGGCACCTGCTCCAAGCCTTTCCCTTCCCCCAGCAGGAGACTCCTGGGGAAACTCTACTTTCTTGGGGTCCACTGATAACCAAAGGGACAGGCACAGTGCGTCTTTAGAATATCTTCATGACTTCCAGGATGGTTACACATGTACGTGTCCTGTAACATTCTGGAAAGAGCCATTAAGATGCAAAAAGCCTAGGAAGTTGGAGTGGTTTGTATAAGCTTGGCTCCATAGACTCACAGGCTTAAATATGCTTGACCCAGGGAGTGGCACTATTAGGAGGTGTGACCTTACTGGAGGAAGTGAGGTCACAGTGAGGGTGGGCTTTGAGACCCTCCTCCTAGCTGCCTGGAAGACCAATCTTCTCCTGACCGCCTTTGGATTAAGAAGTAGAACTTTCTGTTCCTCCTGTACCATGTCTGCCTGGATGCGGCCATGTTCCCACCTTGATGATAATGGACTGAACCTCTGAACCTGTAAGTCAGCCACAATTAAATGTACTTTCTAAGAGTTGTATTGATCATGGTGTTTCTACACACCACTGGAACCCCTAACTAAGTCAGTAACCAACATAAATGAGGTATGACAGGAGGTGTCCTCTGTGGTACTGACGACCATCACCCCTGAGAAGACACAAAGCTCACACAACCTACCTTGCTTCACTTTGACTGGAGGCTTTGTGTCCAGAGGCACAGTCAGGACAGGATTGTTACTCACCAGGCCTCCTGGCTGTCCTTGATCTGGGAGTGACTCAGCACTTCCCCCCAGGTGATTCCAGGTGACATCTGCACAGCCAACTTGCCTTCTGTCCTCTCTGGCAGACAGGCTCAATCTTGATTTCCATGCATTTATTCCCTCGCCACTTGAGACAGGGCTGGAAGGTATTAATAGATCTGGGATTTTGGTGCCTCTGAGCCTCCTGCCTAGTGTGGCTCATCTGAGAGGCCCATGTAAAGTGTCAGTCTCTGGGGTCTCAGTGGACAGGGCGGGTACCTGTGCATCCCCCTGGGAGAGCATCAAAGGCATGGTTTGTCCCTGGAGAACGGGTGCCACAGAGACAACAACATGCCTTGCAGTTCTGCATAATCAGTCCAACGGCAGAATAGCAAAAACAGGAAAGCAGCTTAAAACGTAATCCAGTTTCCAGTGCTGAGGGCTGGGAAGAAGTAAGAATCAGATGAAGGGCTAATGACCCCGATGTGTGTGTGTGTGTGTGTGTGTGTGTGTGTGTGTGTGTGCACGCAGACAACAATGTCTAATTTTGTTTGTAATGTACTTGTTTTTGAGACAGGGTCTTTCACTGCCCTGTGACTATGTTTATAAGGATGCACTCAGGGCCTCTTGCATACAAGACAAGTATTTTACCAACTGACCCATCTCCCAAGCCTCTTTCACCCTCTTAATACCACAAGACTGAGGTAGCAAGTGATCTGCCTTGCCCTTGGGAGAATTCACCTACATCCCTCTTAAAGAATTTCGTGTCTGACACTCTCTTTGAGGAAGTACACAGATGAAACTGTGAAAGTCCAGTTTCCTTGGAAGGGTGTCACTGTCACACGTTGTTAGCTGGGCCATTCACGATTAGGCCTCTATATTAGTTGCCTTTCTCCCTGCTGTGACAAATATATCTAACTGTGGTGGTCTGGACAAGAATGGTCCCACTAAGAGCATATAACTGAATGTTTAGTCCCCAGTTGGTGGAACTGTTTGGGAAGGATTGGGGGTGTGGCATATTGGAGGAGGTGTGTCAGTACAGGAGGGCTTTGAGGTTTTGAAAACCCCATTGGCATTTCTAGTTCTCTCTCTTTCCCTCATGCTTGTGGATTAATATGTGCACTCACAGCTACTGCTCCAGCGTCGTGTCTGCCAGCCTGCTGCTATGCTGCCCACTGTGATAGCCATGAACTCAACTCTCCGGAACCGTGATCCCCAGACTAAATGCATTCTTTTATAAGTTCCTTGGTCATGATGTTTTATCATAGCAACAGAAAAGTAACTGACACACTGACCAAAGCTACTTAAGGATGGAAGGGTTTGTTCTGGCCCACGTTTGAGGGTACAGTCCATCAGCGGCAGCAGGGGCTCAAAGCATTTGCTCACATCACATCCACAGTCGGGAAGCAGAGGGAGAAGAATCTTGAGCTCAGCTTACTTTCTCATGTTTCAGTCGGTCTGGGACCCCAGCCATGGGATGGTGACACCCACCTTCAGGGTAGGTCTTCCCACCTCAATTAACCAGATCTAGAAACTCCCTCACAGACATACCCAGAAGTTGGTCGCCTAGGTGACTAGCTCCCGTGCAGTCGATGGTTAGTATTAGCCATCACAGCCCCACGCTTGCCCAGGGAATGCCCGGGGAATCTGTACAGAGCTCTTTCTGGATTCCCAGCTGTCTGAGACATGCTGAGAGCATCTCTACTGCTGAGAGTGTCTCTTTTGACGCTTTGGATGGATGCCCACGGTGGTCTCAGTGAGCTAAGCCCACAGCCTGGGTGGCTACCCCTGCCCTCCCTTTCTGTGGGTTATGTAATGCTTGGCAGGAGAGGCTTCATCCCACCCTCCCTGCTAAGCCTCCTCCACCCACGCTCCCGGGAGCCAGCCCAGCCTCTGCACAGCCCCAACCTTCTCCTCTGTTGTCCTTATTTTCTGTTTTCCTGTCTTTTCCCCTTTCCTTCTTTACATCCATCTCAATTTTACAATATTTAAGAATTCAAACTTGAGGATCTTTCTATTGGTATACACCATCGCCAAATGGAAATTGGCACTTTGACAAGTGGGACTGAACTTTGAAACTGGGGCTTCCCAAAAAGTCTAGCCTCAGGTGGCCACAGGTTGAAGTAGCCTAGGCCTCATGAGCGCGATGAAGGTAGTTTCTTAGATGCCCTGCTATTGAAAGAGAATAAGACAGTTTGTAGACACCAAACTCAGGGTAGGTGAGATGGCTCAGGGGCTAAAGGCACTTGCTGCCAAATATGATGACCTGAGTCCAATCCCACATGTTAGGACAGAACCAATTCCCCAAAGTTGTACACACACACACACACACACACACACACTAAACAATTTTAAAATATCAGATTCCCTTCAATCTTTAAAGCAGTTTCCTCTCTCAGAACATCTTCTGTAATGGACCAACTTCAGTCGCACGTCTTCACTGTTTGCAGGCAAGGGAGTGTACTCTGTGAATCATGCAGTCTTCACACCCCAGAGGAGGTGAGACTTCCTGTCTCTTCTGCCTCTCTCTCTCTCTCTCTCTCTCTCTCTCTCTCTCTCTCTCTCTCTCTCTCTCTCTCTCTCCTCCCCTCCCTCCCTCCCCGCCCTTCCTCCCTCCCTCCCTCCCCTACCTCCCCTCCCTCCCCTCCACTCCTCCCTCCCTCTTCCTCCTTTACTCTGTCTTTCTGCCTCTCTCCCTCTCCCTCCTCCTCTCTCCCCCTCCCTCCCTCCTTCCTTTCTTTCTGTCCCACCTCTACCCACCCAAATAAAGTAGTTCTCCTGTTTTTAAAGCTAAAATGAATACACAAGGCAAGGCCTGCAAGACAGCGCAGGTAAAACTCCCAAGGCCAAGGCTGCCAACCTGGCTTTCATCCCCAAGATCCACATGGTGGAAGGAGAGAAACCAGCTCTCACAAGCTGTCCTCTGACCGCCACCCCCTCTGTGATACAAGCTTCCACACATACATATGCACACACAAAATAATAAATAAATAATAAAGAAAGCATGAAAATAGTAAACACATAACGCTATCTATGTACAGTTTAAACTACATTCTGCTATCGCTCTGAACCAGGCAGTTGCTTACCACCCATCGTGAGCATTTGCACAGAGCAGGGAATTCTGGTTTTAATCCATTGATGGCACTGTGTGTGTGAGGAGACTGGGCACCATCACCACCTCGGAAGTCTGTTTCTATGGCTTCCTTGAAGATACCCGGTAATTTTGATACATGTTAAGTTTTCTTTAAATGGCCAGCTTTAAGGTTTCTTTCTTTTTATTTTATGTGTATGAGTGTTTGCTCACAGGTACGTATGTGTACCACATGCATGCCTGGCACCCCTGGAGGCTAGAAGAAGCTTCCTTGGAACTAGCATTATAGATGGCTGTGAACTGCTCTGTG